>OY728147.1:63472500-63991935 GCA_963277665.1 Viscum album | reverse complement strand
CCCTAGACACCCCCGACCCCCCTTGGACAGCCCCTACCCCAAGGATATCCCCTACCCCCTGGACACCCCAACCCCGTGAACACCCCAACCCTCGTGAATAGCCCTCCCACCACCTCGAAACCCCCTACCACCCTGAACATCCCCACCCTCGTGGAAAGCCCCCCCGGACACCCCACCCCCAGGGACAACCCCCCTACCCTGCTGGATAGCCTCCAACCCCTGGATTCCCCACCCCCCTGGACACCACCCCACCACCTGGACACCCCTACCCCTGGATACCCCCACCCCCATGGATATCCCCCACCCCCTTGGACAGCCTCCCACCACCCCTAGACACTACCCCACCACCTGGACACCCCCACCCCTAGACACCCCACCCCCTCCTGGACCACCCCACCTTGGAAATCCCCCAACCCCCTTGATTCCCCCACCCCCTAGACACCACCCCACCACCAGGACACCACCACCTAGACACCACCCCCACCCCCTAAACACCCCCTACTCCTTTGGATAGACCCCCAACCCCCTGGACCTCCCCCACCCCCACTGGACACCACCCCACCCCCTGGACACCCCCCCACCCCCTAAGACACCCCCACCCCCTTGGATAACCCCCCAATCCCTTATACACCCCCACCCCCTGGACACCGCCACCCCCTGGACACCCCCACCCCTGGACACCCCCTACCCACTTGGACACCCAACCCAACCCCCTAGATAGCCCCCACCCCCTGGATAGCCCCCCACCTGGACATCCCCTACCCCCTTGGATGGCACCCCCCAACCCCCTGGACAGCCCCCACCACCCCTTGACATCAATATCTTATTTCACTCCTCAACACTATATCATGCCAAAATCATTGATAAAAATGCAATCCAATCAATAAGAACATCTAATATACCTCTTTTTATTTTTTTACAATACCAAAAAATAACTGTTATATCAATATATTTGTATATTTTTTCACATTATTGATATTAAATACAAAGGATATCTTGGGATCTTCTCATTTCATTTAATTTTTCTAAAATATACCATCTTATCCCTATTTTACTTAGAATTACATCTTGCATCGCATTTTGAGATAATGGAAGTATCACTAACATCTTACCTAAGAGAATTTGGTTAATTTAATTTATATCTATATGGGATAACTTAGAAAATAAGAGAGAATTAAACAAGACAAAAAGGCTGTACATTAATAAACTAAACATGTGATACCATTTTTAAATAAATAAAATTAAGGGTGGTATAGCAGATCCCTCATAAATATATTTTCTACAGCCAACTCAACACACATATTATAAAATTCAATAATAATACATAATATGATATTTTATGGTTTTGAATGGGGGAGATAATTATAAACCTGAAGTGAATTTGTGGTATAGAATGATAGGTATTATTTTTCTGAACTATGTGTTATTCTGTAGGTAAATTCACAGGGAAACTACTTTCTTCTAGACAAATTGCAGGATCTATACCATCAGTTTCCAAAAACATTGCTATATAATTGAAAAAACCACTCTTTACCAACGATTTACAACCATTGATAAATGTATTAGTTCAATCTTTACCAATGGTTTCTTCAACTGTTGGTAAAGTCTTGTTATTCTCAATCTTTTCCAATAGTTTTCAGAAACCATTAGTAAAGATCTATTGCGACGATTTATAAACCATTGGGAAATATAATATGATTTCTAGTGGCTTATCCAAATGGTTATTTTATAACCCTTTGGTATATGAATATCACCACAAATTTCTGGCCAACAATTGGATAAACCATTGGTATAAGTTTTACAAACCATTACACAACCTTTAGCAATGGTTTTAAACTATTGGTATATACTAAATTTCTAGTAGTGAATGTTGTTAAAATGAAATATCTACTATAATTTCAAAAAAATAATTATTCTAAATTGGATCATCAAGTTGCAGTGAGGCTGTTAGTTGGACAAGATGAGTCTTTTGATTTCCTAGATTCTTCTTTGAGTAAATCAATTTTTCATTAAATTCATTAAATTTATCTTCAATTTAAAACATTCTATTTTTCTCAGTGATAACAAAAAGTAGTATGTGCTCAATTATTGAATCTTTTTTTCACATGAATTATTGAGTTCTAAATTCCCAAGAATTATTTGAATTTGAAAATGATAAAAATATTTATAAGGCCTTGTATCACAACATAGTGGAGCATTATTATATGGATTATAACATCGAATTGAATAAATATAATTAAAAAAAAATAGGATTAACAAGAGATCTCATTCTTAGGGAGTTATTATACTTCATACCATGAACTATGGACATGTAGGGAGGGTGTTGATTGCAATCGTATGATGATTATCACTCCATTCAGAACTTCTATCATCTTAAAATTAGTAGTAATGAAAACATCTCAGAGTAGTAAGCTGAAATATTTTTTTGTGTCTTTTTATTACTTTTTATTTTTATTTTTGACCTAAATCACTCTTTTTAAATAACTCATAATGCTACTATTATCCTTAAAGAAAACACCTATAATTTGGCACACACATTGTAGTGCATCCAATTTTTAAATTTATTAACCTAATAACTACTATAGAAGCGGTGACTTGGGTTGAACCATAAAGCGAATGTGCATAGAAATAGAGAATATCCTCTAAAAAGAATCTTCAGGAATACATGTTGTTTAATGTGATTAATAATTGAAAATTATAAAAAGTAAAAAACTATTTAAAAATAGTTAATTAAATTAATTATAAATATATAAAGAGTCTTAATTAATCAATGGAAGAAAGCTGATAGAGATGAAAGTCTCAGAGTTGTAATGTCTATTCAGGTCCATGTAATGCCAATTATTTAACTCCCACATATGAATATTAATTTATTCAACTATAATTAATTTAAAATTTAATCAAAAATATTATTAGGTATCATCTATTATGTTAGAAAACATTCTAATTTTTACACAAATAATCTGTCATTTCTTTCTCTATCACAATGAATAATTTTCATGCCATTATAGAACTGAACAACTAGGTGAAATACCACAATCCATTTCTCAAAAAATTGAAGTATCTATCTATGTCAGATTCACTAGTATGAGATTATTGATTAGGTATCACTCATGTAAGTTTGAAGGTAAGTGCACAAAAAATATTATTTTATCAATTATTATATTTATTTATTTGGAATTGTCTCATGTGAAATTTATAATTATCTCATACACACAACAAACTTTCATACAAATAAATTCACTGATGAACTCTGGTATGTGATTAGTTATTAGGTATCACACAAACGAGCACCAAAGAATGTGTGCAGAGCCCAAATAACAATTATTTCAAACACATATATAATTAATTAAATAAACCTCCCATTAAAATAAACTATTTTAAAAGGTAATCAAATATGGAATTAATATAAAAATGGCATGAAATAACCATCATATGCATCACAACTCCGACACTAATATAATTAGTCTTAAACCAAAAAAACAAAAAACAAAAAATAATAAAAATAAGATATCATTCTGTTCCAGCTGTTGTAATTGTCTATGAAACCTACCACTGATGACCTCCTAGTAATAACCATCACCCCTCTGACCACTGTAATATCGAAAAAATAATTGGATCCTTGTGTACTCTCACTATGTAGTGGAGATCATTAGAAGTGAAGTGAATCCATCGTATGTGTCGACATCACACACAACCTATTTTTTTGGGTTTTGGTCACAATTGAATCATTCAAAAGAGGTTGATATATTAAAATTTATTTTAATAATCATTTCTTTAAACCTAGAGTGAAGATATTTCATGTAAAAATTATAATTAATTTATTTAATATTCGAAGAAATAAATATCGGGTCTTAGTAACTCTCTTCATTGGTGAATGTTGATCATTTAAAAATACCCTTTTGGATTACCTTATTTGTGCTATGGGGATCCAAGGATAGAATCCCTCTGGTGGAGATTCACATTTTCTCCTATGATCTCTGAGCAACACCACTAGATCTATGGGTGCTAGCACAATAAGTCAAATGTCAGGAATTTTTAATTATTGATCTCTCATTCTCCTGTCTTAAATAAATCATTCTTTTCCTTCTCATTCTTGAGAGGGAGAGATAAGGATGAGATGAGTGGGAATTCATTGTGGGGATCAATTCTCTATTCTCAATTTATAGATTCTATACAAAATAGACATAACCATATATTTATAGAGTTAGGATTTAAGTTAAAATAATATTTAATTGCGTCAAGACATAAAATAACATTTATTACCTTTAATAAACCCCATGCCACATAATAATAATTATATTATTTTTATTTTGTGGTGCGCACTAACTTTCACAATAACAAATATTTTTCAATGGTATTTTTAATTAATATTTTTCACCAAACATGATCTTGGTCCATTTGAACTCATATAGAATTTATTAAAACAATAATATATATATTTTATTCATAAATAAATATTTTATTCACAATCTCATGAATAAATATTTATTAAAATATTTAATAGACAAAATAAATATTTTATTCACAAGTCGATGAATAAAAATTTATTTAATTTATACGATAAATATAAATTGAATATAATTATTCCATGTAATTGAGAATAATATTTATTAGATTAATTAAACTGAAATAGAATTTAATCAAGATCAACAGAAACACTTATTGTTTGTCCCTCTAGTATTCTTCTTCATTGGCATTAGGTGGGCTTGCCTAAAGTTCAAGATTACTATCTAGAAATGGGTTAAGGAACCCAAGAGAAAGAACTTAATGTCAAAACATCAAAAACCAAATCTGAATGATCACTATTAAATATAATCCCTTTGTCACAATATCTCATCAAGCAGGTTGAACATCTATGTCACCAACTTATATGCTCAATATTTATTTCTTTGACTAACTGAAGTAAACACGTCATTACACCATGGCCATGTAATTTAATGTGAAGGTTCTATCCCAATAAAAGGCATGAGATATCTACTTCCATAAATATAGAAAGGTAAATCCTTCCTCAACTTATTCATTAATAACATTGACTTTTGATTCACCCAAAGTATCAAAATTTACCATGAACTGTCATTATCATGGTTCACAAAATACATATAAGTACACAAGTTGTAACATGAATTAATAATAATCATAAAGTCTAAGGACCACAACACATTCTCATATATAGAAATATCTAGTGACACAAAAACATATATAATTTCTAATGGTGGTTCTATTATCATAATCTCCCATATTATAGATTACCAAGTGAAAGCTTCATAAGAATAATCTTCATCTACTTATGAGTTCTCACACCTAAAAATATGTGTACTATGTGTCTCATCATAGTATGTTATCCCACCATAAAACATTATTTGAGAATATCATCATAGCACATCAAGGTTATCATCATAGTGGGGAACTATTATGACTTTATCAATGCGACATATATTCTAGGACATTATTATATTAGAGGCATGTAAAACAACAAACAATATGCAATAATAAGTTTTATAAATATTTAATACATTGAATATACGTGTAATCAATGTACAAATAGTTGGTCATAAGATACCAACTCCAACAAACTCCCACGTAAACTAGAGCCAACTACCTACAACCTCCAGTCCTCTAGACCTCACACGATAGTCATGTTTATTTAAGTTAAGGATTTAGTCAAGGTTATTCCATGTTGTCTTCCTTAGAAATAATTCTCACTATATCTTCAACTTTTTGAGAAAAATCCCTCAAGATATGATAAGTTTGAATTATTTGTTTCATCCACTGATGTGACCTTGGATATTTTTGAAGATCCACCACTTCATTATTATCACAATAGAGTGTGATAGTATCTTTATTACTAAATATAACATCAATATCTTGAATTAATTTTCACATCTATAATTCCTCATTATCTTCCTTAGAAGCTGCAATATACTTAGGCTCTACTGTACAATCTGCAACCATAGCCTATTTTGAGCTCTTCCAGCTCACAACACCTCCATTCAAAGTGAATATGTATCTTGTTTGTGACTTCATTTCATCTTGATCAGTTTGTAAAATAGTATATGAAAATCCTCTAATGTCTAGTTCCTCATCTCCTCTATAAATCATGAAAAAAATCCTTAGTACGTCTCAAATACTTAAAGATAGTTTTGACTTCTATCCATTGGCAGTCACCTGGATCAGATTTATAACCACACTTAATGCATATGAAACATCTATAGTAGTACATATCATGACATACATGACTAACCCAATAACTGATGTGTATGAAATTATTTTCATTATGTTTCTTTACTAATGTTTCTAAGGACACATTTTCTTAGAAAGATGAATACCATGTGATATTGGAAACAATCCTAACTTGTATTGTTATATACTGAATCTCTTCAGTATCTTGTCAATGTATATACTTTGAATTAGGATAAGAAACCTCTGGTATCTATCATGATATATCTTTATCCCAATAATATGTGCTTCTACACCCAAGTCCTTTATAGAGAAGATTTTATTCAACCACACCTTAACACACCGTAGGACTGGAATTTTAATTTAAATGAGTAATATGTCATTGGAATATACTATTAAGAAAATTACTACAATTCCACTAAACCATTTATAGACACATGACTCACATTAATTATTTATGAAACCAAATTCTATTATAGACTAATCAAGAAAAATGTTCCATGACCTGGATGATTTCTTTAATCTAAAAATGGATCTTTGTAACTTGCATACTTTGTTGGAATATTTTGAATTCACAAACCCTTTATGCCATTTCATATAGATATCTTACTGAAGGTTAAGGAATACTATTTTGGAATCTATTTTCCAAGTCTTATAATCATGGAAATACATAATGGAAAGTAGAATTATGTTTTATTTTAGCATTGCAATAAGTGAAATGGTTTCATCATAGTCAATGAATAGACAATTTTTAAACACTTTTGCAACCAGTCATGACTTATAGGTAACGAATGAACTTATATTTCTATTTTCCTCTTGAATACCCATTTACAACCAATGATATTTACATCTACTATTGAGTCTAACAAAATCCAGACCTAGTTTTGTTATTTGGAATCCATTTCAGATTTCATGGATTCTTTCCACTTGGAAACATATATGCCATATAATGCATCCTTGAAAGTTATAGGATCATTATTATCAACTAATAATGAGTTACCATCTTTTGTGACTAGAAAAACATATCTTTCTAGTTCTTTAACCACTCTAGTACTCCTATACAATAATTGTGTCATCGGAAAAATTTCTTCATCCATAGGGCTTTGTGGAATTTGTTCCCACGAAAAATCTTGTGTATCTTGAGACTAGAATTAATTGAATTATATCTTTTACCACTATCTATTTTAGATATAATATCATCCTCAATAAATGTGGGATGAATTTTAACCACAATAATTTTGTTTAAATGATTATATAGCTAATATCCCTTTGTTTCTTAGGGATATCCTATAAAGATACACTTTGGGCCTTAGGGTAAAATCTTGTTACCTAAAGAGGCCTTAACAAATGATTCAAAAACCCAAAAATGTAAGTAAGACAACATAGGTTTCTTTACACTCTATAATTGTTATTTTATACCATATATTTCTTTAATTGGCACTTGGTTTAGTATGTATGTTGCTGTTTGTAACATGTATCCCAAAAAGGATAATGGAAGACTCACATGACTCATCATTGATCTCACCATGTATAATAAGGTGTGGTTTCTCATTTTCTACACACCATTCTAGTGAGGCATATAAGAAAGAGTGATTTGAGATAAAATAATGAACACCCATAAATAATCAACGATGTCTTGATTAAGATATTCTCTAATACGACATGAGTAATGTTTCTTAATCTTCTTACAAATATGGTGCTCAAATTAATTATTAAATTCCTTTAATTTATCAAAATAATCCTACTTATACCTCATTATGTTGACATATCCATATCTACTAAAATCATTAGTAAAATTTATGAATTACAAGAACCCACCCCTTACTTTAATAGAAAATGGTCCAAAAACATTAGTATGAACTAATTCAAGAATCTCTTTAGCCCTTTCGCCTTTACCACAATATGGGGCTTTTTGAATTTTCCCTTATAAACATGTGTGACATACACTAAGTGTTTTTAGTTTAAAATAATATAAATATCTATCTTGATGTAATTTAGTCAAGAGATTTTCAATTACATAATCTAACTGATGATGAAAAAGTTGGGTGTGGTATGAGTTTTGTTAAGTAACTTCATTATCAATTGCCATTATTTGGTTCATGTAACGAAACACATAATGGAAATTATTTAAATTTTCTTTACTATAACAAATAATATCTTTATAAAATAAGTAAAATATAATCCCAAATTTAAAAATAAATCCATTATTATGAATTCTGGATACAGAAATAATGTTTTTGGTAACTAGAGGCACATAATAACCATCCTTTAAAACCAAGGCCATTCCAGTTGAAAACGGGAGGTGGTAGTCCCGGATAGCTACAACCCCAAGTTTAGATCTATTGGATTCTTGAATATCGACCTCTACTCAGTCAATTTTTTTGAATCTACTTGGTTCATGTATTAGAATACATATGTTAGCCCCACAATATGTATATAATAACCAATTTGTAGAAATATATAAATTGAAATTTCTAAAAAAACACACATGGAACTTCCCATTTCTTCTTTGGCTAGGTGAATTTTTTCTTCTAGTGGCCTTTCTTACCACATACAATACAAACAACATCCTATTACCTTTATTTCCCTTGGTATTACTCTTCTTGGATGGGTTTAAAAAAGCATTGGCCTTAAATCAATTCACTTTATGTTTCATTTTTTCACCATAGGGATATAATATTTTTCATGATTTACATCCTTATATACTTGGAGAAGAAGAGTAAGAAGATCTGGAAAATACTTCTCAATTATATTCATATTAAAATTCACAACAATTCGGGAAATGATCTATGAGAGTGATGACAGAATGAGGTCGGTGTCCAGTGGGGTGGGGTGGTGTACATAGGGGGTGGGCTGTCCACGGGGGTGGGTGGGGATGTCTAGGGGGATATGGGGTGTTTAGGGGGGTGGGAGGGCTGGTCACAGGGGGTAGGGGTGTCCAGGGGGGTGGGCAGGCTATTCACAGGGGTGGGGGGCTGTCTATAGGGGGAGGGGGTGTCCAGGGGGTGGGTGGGCTCTCCACGGGGGTGGACGGGCTATCCAGGGGGGTAGGGGGTGTCCAAGGGGGTGAAAGGGATATCCAAAGGGGTGGATGGGAATGTACTAGGGGGTACAGGGTGTCCAGGGGGTGGGGGGTCTATCCATAGGGGTAGGGGCTATCCAGAGGGTGGTCGAGCTATCCACAGGGGTGGCGAGGCTATCCAGAGGGTACGAGGTGTCCAGGGGGTGGGGGGATATCTAGGGGAGGGGTGAATCAGTCACAAAAAATCATCAAGTCATGTTTTATTATTTATAAATAAAAAAATAAAGATAATATGACCTACCTAATCACACATATATGCAGGCACAAAAAATCAATAAACATCAAAGGTCAGTAATATCAGTAAAAAATGTAACAGATCAATCTGTCCCTTATCACCATCATTTTCATCACCATCATCATCACCCTCACCCTCATCCTCATCATCATCCTCATAATTGTCCCCACCCTCCTCCTCGCCCTTGTACTCAGCCTCAGCCTCCTCATCACCCTCCTCCTCCGCCTCAGTATCCTCCTCCCCCTCGGCCTCCTCCTCGGCCTCCTCCTCCTTCGTCTCAGCCTCCTCCTCGCCATGGTCTCAACCACCACTATAAATTCCACATGTTGAACCATATATAGAACCCATCGATAACATATATTCATCACAAGCAGTGCTGACCTCTGGTGGAAGTGTTGGATGTAAAACTTCCATCAGTTTCATAAATGAAGTGTTTGCCCTTGCAGACTATTATTCCATCTTTGTGGCCCTTTTTTCAGCCTATTATTCCTATGATTTAAATTGCTACAAATCACTGGTAGTACAAGTATTACATGAGGAGGTCTAATACCTCATTTAATTATACTCTTCCCAGGTCAGAAACATACTCTACAAGGGTGCTCATCTCCCAACACATGATGTAAGTGATCGTCTGGCCCAAAATTGTCAGGTTCTTCGGTATCAAGGGCCTCTAATTTAGCCTGTTACCAATATAAATATATTATTAAGTTAAAAATATAGATTAAAATTTTAAATCTACAAATTAAAACTTAAAATCTGCTGTTGAGTCGGTTCATTAACTGCACTTCCATCTTTCTTCTTTCTACCCGAGCAAAATAGTTTTTCTCGAGGCACATGTCCTTCTATATTCAATTTATGCCTCTACAATGAAATTGAATGTAGGGAACCATAATTAAAAATAGGATACCAAAAAAAACATTAATTTCATAACTAAAATTATATAACAACTTTAGGAATCAAATAAATTATGGAGGAAGAAATAGAAAGTGCAAGTCGTAAAGATAGATTATAAACTGTCATACCTACTACCTGTCATGATCTGGCATCATAGTATGTCCCAATGTGTGGACTTATTTTTTAGCATCGGTGTTTTTTTATTTCTTCCAGATTAATCCTAAATAAAATTCATTAATTAGTATTAACAAAAACATGAAATTTTTTATTTAAATGCCTCTTATGTGATTAGTACCTTAAATTGGCTAGTATTCCAATGACTAATCATCTATTGGGACAATTCTAACATAAAATCATCCATGAAAAGAACTACCTCTAACTCTATTCCCACTCTATCACACCATCCAATGTAAAACTCAAGCTTATAATCTCTCCAAATCTTGCCTAAATCCTTTAGACATTTTGGTCGTGCACCCTCACCATCGAGGAAATTAAACCACAACTAACACCAAAATATTAATTCATATAAATAAAAAAATTAATACATTTCATTAAATACAACAGATTTATTTACCCATATCTCTGCCCAAGCTTTATCCTTGATTTCATTTGGAAGCTGTCTCCATGAGAGCGGGCTAATAGGAATGGTGTTAGAGTATCTGGAAAACTTCGCCAAAAAACTCCAGCATTGCTGCCCTAATTTCAATCATCTGACTATATTCATTATAGTCCACCATCAACTACGTGGGGCGGTTCCACACCGCACACATGCGTGTACGCCCCTGTCCCCGCCTCCTATCAGTAGAAGTATCTGTTATGAAATAAAAACAAATATTTTATCAATACAAGTTATAATGAAAATAAATAATGGTGTAAAAATTTGTTAGGGTTGTATAAGTATACCTATGGTAGTCTGATCAATGGGCGCCGCTGGATCCGCAGAAACTGAAGGAACACCCTGTACAGATGGAGTGGGTCCCAATGTATGCTCCGCATGGATAGACTATGGTGGAGTATGAGTTGAAGAAGATGGAATATAAAAGCCCGAAGAGAAGAAAGTAGAAGTAAAAGAAGATGACAGGGATGACTGGCCGAATACTGGATTGGTAGTGGGAATCATCATTGGATATGGTACATACAGGTGAGGAGGCTCAAATGTAAATGGTGGTGAAAAAATGGGAGGCTTAAATATCTTGTGTGTCCCTAATGACACAATGGGATAAGCATGTGGTATGGATGGAATGTCAGTGGGAGGGGCAGGGTCTAATTGGGTACGTCGACCGAATCGTCTAGCTCTCATACCACACCCCTCTTACGAAAACCCTCAGTACTGGGACCACTACTAGGCTTCTCATCAAATAACTGCCGCCTAATATATGGATCCTGAAAAAATGAATAAAAAAATTAATCACATGACATTATATATTATTTAAATATATATATTTGAAATAAAATACTCACTGCAGGCATTAGTGGTGGAATGCCCAGCTCAGTCATGTGAGGATTTTTGTCCATAATCTGTTTTCGTCACCTCTCTTCAATTGGTTTCATTTATTGTATTTGAAAATAAATATGGAAGTAAATAGAAAAGGATAACTAATGTGTAACCCAAAAAACAAAATAAATGAGGGGAATAAGGGGATTCATGGATAATTTAAATAACCATTGTTTTAGGTGAACATGAAAAAATATATAATGAAGTCAACAAACCGTACAAGATGTAATAAAGAAATTTAATTTTTAGTAGGATGGTTATTTATAAGTTTCATCAGTCTATTAAAATTGAAACCAATAAACATTGAAAATTCGAATAACGGTCAAGTCAGATACAACATATTTGTAATAAATATTAAATCAATTTGAATAATACAAACCATAACAGCCCAAGTCAAGGTAAATCAAAATAATTGAGAAAATGAATTGATTATTTTATATATTTCCCACCATAACTTCAGGTTCACAGTAAAAAATGACAATTAATCTATTGGATTCATCAAAAGTAATAAATGGATTGTTTCCAATGGCAGTAGGAATGGTGTCAATTCCATCGTCACCATCATCAAAAATATGTCTTCGAATTACTTCAATAATGAAACCACATTCAGGTCAAAGATGGTCTTTGACATAAAACATTTGTTATTCCATTGATGCCAATACATATGGTTCATCAATAGAAATATTTCAAGTCATATCAATTACTCAAAATCCACAATCATCAATAATTTTACCATGCCTCGTCATCGAATCAAACCACTTACATTTCATCAGTGTGACTCTTCCTTGAGAATAATAATCCAATATTATTATTTTTTCAATGACTCTGTAATAACCAACATTTTCAAATCACGGTCTACTATCTGATGCACTATCATAATAGTCTATTGTGGCAGTAACCATAAAACCACTATTTTGTGTTCTCATGTTCTTTTCTCATTCAGTGATAATAAATCTATACCCACTGATAACAATTGATTTACAATAACGAACCACGATATTAGGAACAAAAGGAAAAGCTCTTATTTCCTCAGAGATAGAGTCAGCATGAAAAGTCAATACCTAAAATATAAATCAATATTATAATTAATTAATTACCATTTTAATTAATTTAAATAGTAATATTATTACCTTCAATTTTAACCAAGCAGAAAACTCTTTTCTATGAAAATTCTCCCTCCTTCTCAAAGATAAAGAACGATGATTTCTATTAATCATCGATTTATGTTCCTTGTAGATAAAAATAGGAATAGTTTAATAGATATATATAAGATATAAATATACAATTAACTTACAAGATGTAGTCATTGAACAAATCAGAGTGGAACAAAACTGTGCGATGTGCCATCTCCCACTCTGCAATGTTTAATATCATCAATGTATATGATCCAAGAATTCTTCCTGTTTAAGGTAGTGAGGGAAAAATAGCTTCAATTTTCTCATACTATTCTTATTCATTTATCATTGGTATATTCATTCTTGTAGTAAGAGCAGAAAAATACATAGAGCGGAAATCCATACATTGTTGAGCCAAGTAACTGTTCACGATAGAACTTTCGGGATGATTCCTGTTACAAACATAAGACTTTAATCTGTGCATATTTATTTCAGTTGGATACTTCCAATGAAAAGAAATAGGTTCTCCAATACAGTCCTCTCATTTGGATCATCAGCAATTTGTGATTTCATTTTCTCCCCATTGTGATACCACACAGAATAGTTTGCATGAAAACCATATTTGGTTATGTGGTAGCTCACTTCTTCACAGCCCAACCAATGTCATCCAACACACATGTAACATGGGCAATGTATGTGACCACTATATAAAGCACTGTGAAGTGGAAAATCTAAAAATATCTCCAAATTTTTTCGAAAATCTCTTGAAATCTGATCGGTTTCATACATCCAACTTCTACCCATTCTGTAAAAAAATGTTATAAGTCATTTCGTCAAAAGCAATTAAATAAGATTGAAGTTGCATCAAAAATATATTTAAGTAAACGAGAATTTTTTACATTATATGAAACCATAATTGACACACTACTCTCTATGAGAATCATAATATAAAAGACACTAAAATACAATATTTATAACAAAATGTCTTTGAAGAACTATACACGAGTGTACAAGATCATGTACACTTGTGGAGGAGAATAATTCATAAGTTGACTAAATTTTAGATCGAAGAAATTTTATACATTAGTAGATAATTTGAGTGATCACATACATTTCCCAAGGGGGGTGTGGGGTGTCTAGGGGGTGGTAGGGCTGTTCAGGTGGGTCAAAGGTGTCGAGGGGGTGGGGGCTGTCTAGGGGGTCGGGGTGTCCAAGTGGGAAGGTTGTCCACGGGGGTGGGGGGCTGTCCAGGGGGGTGGGAAGGATGTCCACAGGGGTGGCGAGGCTGTCGAGGGGGTCAGGGGTGTCCAGGGGGTGGGGGGATTTCCAGGGGTGGGGGCTGTCCAGGGGGTATGGGGTCTCCAGGGGGTGAGCGGGGTGTCCAGGGGGTGGGTGGTGTTTTCTAGGGGGTATGATGTGTCTGGGGGGGGGGGGGCTATCCATGGGGGTGGGGGGATTTCCAAGGGGGTAATGGGTGTTCGGGGAGGTGGGCGGGCTGTCCAGGGGGTGGTCAGGCTATCCACGAGGGGTGGTCAGGCTGTCCATGGGGGTGGAGGGGCTGTCCAGTGGGGTCGGGGGTGTCAAGGTTTTTGGGTGGGTGGGGGGGGGGGGATTTTCAAGTTGTGGGGTGATCGAGGGGATGGGAGGTGTCCAGGGGGTGGTGGGTGGGTGTCCAGGGTGGCGGGCGGGCTGTCCACAGGGGGGGGGGGCTCTCTAGTGGGGTATGAGCTATCTAGGGGGTGGCCGGTCTGTCCACGAGGGTGGCAGGGTTGTCCAGGGGGTCAGGGTGTCCAGGGGATGGGGGGGGGGGGGGGGTTGTATAGGGGGTACGAGGTGTCCAGGGGGTGGGCGTGTTGTCCAAAGGGTGGCAGGGCTGTCCTGGGGTACATGGTATCCAGGGGGGTGGGTGGGCTATCCATGGGGAGTGGTTGGGATGTCCACGGGGGTGGAGGGGATGTCCAGTGGGTTCAGGGGTGTTTAGGGGGTGGGGGGGGGGGTTTCTAGTGGGGTGGGGTTGTCCGGGGGGATGGGGGTGTCTGGGGGGTGGGTGTCTAGGGGGGTGGGCGGGCTGTCCACGGGGGTGGGGGATGTCCATGAGGGGAGGGGGTGGGCAGGCTATCCATGGGGGTGGCGGGGCTACCCAGGGGGATTAGGGGGTGTCCCGAGGTGGGGGGGGGGGCTTTCCATGGGTGGGGGGCTGTACATGGGGTATGAGGTGTCTAGGGGGTGGGCGGGCTGTCTAGGGGAGTGGAAGGGCTGTCAAGGGGGTACGTGGTGGGTGGGAGGGATGTCCACGGGGGTGGTAGGGCTAGTAGGGGGGGGGGGGGTACGGGGTGTCCAGGGTGGTGGGCGGGCTGTCCCTGGGGGAGGGGGTGTGCTGTCCAGGGGGGTACGAGGTGTCTAGGGGGGCAGGCGGGCTGTCCACGGGCGTGGTAGGGCTGTCCAGGGGGTCGAGGGGGGGGGGGGGGTCGGGGGGTGGTTGTCCAGGGGGTGGAAGGGCTATACTGAGTGGTGGTGGGGATATCCAAGGGGCACGGGGTGGGTGGGTGGGTTGTCCACGAGGGTGGAGGGGATATCTAAGGGTTACATGGTGTCCAATGGGGTGGGCGGGCTGTCCACGGGGGGTGGGCGGGCTATCCACGGGGGTGGCAAGGCTGTCCACAGTGGTGGTAGTGTTGTCTAGGGGGGTGCGGGTGTTCAGGGGGGGGGGGGGGGCTATCCAAGGGTGTGGGGGCTGTCCAAGGGGTGGGGGTGTCCACCCCCAAACTAGGGTCATAAAATCCAATCTTTATCCAATTTTAGCATGATTTCAAGTCTATTATAGATGAATGATAAGACTGTTGGTGTAAACCATGAATATCATACATATAAATCACAACACACCCAATCATAAACACACCACCAAATATCATCCATGGATCGGATTTTATGAGCCATGTTTTGATGGGACACTACTCATAGGAGTATGAGCCTTGTTATATCATTAATTGATATGGAGTTGTACAAATGTTAATTTTGTATGAGATAAATATGGATAGTGGATAGAAACCTGAGTGATATTTCTTTACAGAGATCACTTCTTCTTCTAAGTGTAAGAGTGAGTGTTGGTATGGAACTTCATGAAAAGTATTAATGTGAGAAAGCAACTATAAATTGGTTATATTTGATTCCTATTTTTTTGTAGAGTATTGGAGTGGACAACCCACCCCCTCCATGTACATCCTACACCCCCCCACACCCCTACATGCCCCTACCCACTGCACTCCCCCACCTGGATAACCCCCCCCCCACCTGGACACCCCCACCACACCTGGACAGTGCACCCACCTCCTATCTAGAAAACCAAAACCCCCATCCCCCACCTGGATATCCCACCCACCCCCCTTGGATAGCCCACCCCCCTTTGACAGCCCACACCCCTCCCCCACCTGGATAGCCCACCCACCCACCACCCCCTGGACAACCCACCCCCTCCCTGGAAATCCCACACCCCCTCCCCTGTAGCCCCCTACCCCCTACCCCCTACCCCCGATATCCCACCCCCACCCCCACCCAGACAGGCCCCACCCCCACTAGACAACCCCCTCCTTGGACATCCCATACCCCCCTCCTCCACCTGGATATCCCCCCACCCTAGGACTGCCCATCCCCTCCCTAGACAATCCACACCCCTCCCCTGCAACCCCCCACCTGGACAACCCACCCCCACCTGGAGAGTCCTCCCCCAGCCCCACCTGGACATCCCCCCCACCAGGACAGCCACCACTCCCACCCCCACTGGACAACACCCCCTTTGGACAGCCCATACCCCCTCCCCACCGGGTACCCCCCCCCCCCCCTCAGGACAACCCACCCCCTCCCTAGATTGACCACACCCCCTCCCCTACAGCCCCCCCCCACCAATACATACCCCCCACCTGGATAGCCCACGCCCCCTCCCTGGACATCCCACACCCCCTCCCCCACCTAGACACCCCACCCTGACCCCTTGGACAGCCCACTCCCCTTCTTAGGGCAGCCCATACCCCACACCCCTATGGCCCCCTACCCCCTACATCCCCTAACCGCTGGACAACACACCCCCACCTAGACAGCCCCCACACCTGGACAACCCCCTACCCCTCTTGCAGCCACCTTAGGGTATTTTTATTTAAAATAATTGTATTCATTACGAAATCCAAACTATCATGAATTATCCATTTCATTACAAAAAACCCATTCAATTTATCAAAATATGACAAATTCAATTGATCAAAACATGACAAATTAAATTTATCAAAACATGAAAAATTCAATTTATAAGGCTCTATGAATCACTTAAGAAAATGTCATTGGGAAAAGGGGAAATTAACTACATTGTTAATTTTAATTTAAAAATTGGTCCAGCCACTTAGGAGGTGTGGTGGTGTCTAGGAGGTGTGATAGTGTCCAAGGGGGCTGTCTAAGGGGGTGGGGTGGGGGGGTGTCCAAGGGGGTGGAGGGTGTCTAGGGGGGTGGGGGTGTCTAGGGGTGGTGGGGGTGTCTAGGGGTGGTGGAGGTGGTGGGGGTGGGGGTGGGGGGGGGGTGGGCTGTCCAAGGGGGTTGGGGGGGGGGTTGTCCATGGGGGGTGAGGGGTGTCCAGGGAGGGTGGGGGTGTCCAGGGGGTGGGCTTTCCATGGGAGGTGAGAGGTGTCCAGGGAGGGTGGGGGTGCGAGTGGGGGCTGTCTAATGGGGGGGGGTGTCCAGGGGGTGGGGGGGGGGCTGTCCAGGGGGTGGGAGGTGTCCAAGGGGGTGGGGGTGGGGGTGTTCACAATTCCAATCCATCATCCAACCAACGCCAAAATCAAACTCCAATTTTCAACTAAACTAATGTTAAAAAAATATAAAACAAACTCTTTACCCCCCTCCACTAAACAAACCCCACTAAAAAAACCCTTTACCATTTTTTAAGTGTAGAAAAAAAACATAAAACAAACCAAAGGGTTCAGTACTACAAATATAGCAATAACTCTAATTTAACCGAAATCAAAACAGCAAACAGAAAAAAAGAGGAAGAACACTAATACTAATGTAACACTTACTAATTTGAAGTGTAGAAATAAAAAAAATTTTATTGAAGAAGTATCTATGGTTGGAAGGAGTTTCGCGGACGAGAAGACTTCAGGAGGAACTTTGGATTAGGTTTACAATTGGGCCGAGGGGGAGCTGTGGCGCTATGTATTTTAGCGAAAGCTTTCCCAATGGTTTTTAAAAATAATTGGGAAAGACTCTCTTTACCAATGGTTTAGTTAAACCATTGGTATATGTTAGAGGAAATAAATCTTTCCCAATGGTTTTTTCAAAACTTTGGGAAACTTAACTATATTAACACATTTGCCAACAGTTTGAGAAAACCATTGGAAAATTTGGATTTTTTTAAGGTATACCAACGGTTTCTTCAAACCATTGGTATATATCCATTGGTAAAACCACTATTTATAGTAGTTTATACATGATCCACATGATCCATGCTCCAACATCGCCAAACATACCATGTATCATGAGGTGGTGAAAAATACATGCGATACGTTACCTTTCCCATGTTCTAGAAGAGAGAATCTGCAAAAGCACCAATGTTTCAAAGAATGGGTGAGTAAAAAAAAACTATAGGTTTTCCCCAAATGAATTACCTACTCATGCCACTAGGATAGAATATTTATCCACATTTATAGAAAATTGTTTATAAAAACAATTTTGAAACTAGTTTATAACTAAATATAAACAACTTCTAAAATAGTTTATGTAACACACTTCCAAAACAATTTATAACTAAACACAACCTAATGACAATGTCACTATATTTTCAGAAAAATATATTCTTCATGAAAACAACAAAAAATTAATTTTAATCCATTTATGATGTTCCCTTTGGCATAACCATTCCATTCCACACATCCAACCATGCATGCTTCGTTATTCCAGTTTCATACTGACTGAAAACTAACATTTTGATTGATTTATGAAAAAACCATTGTATAGAATAAACCTTAAGAAAAATCATGGTGGTATAAAGTAATTAAAACTCATAGCATCGTTGGAAACAAATTTTAACCCCTCCATAGTAAAAGAACCTAAGAGAAATAAAGAACACATACTCTGGTTTGATGATGCCAAAGACGCCAAAAAATCCGCCACCATGTTCCCCTCCCTCCATCACAAGGTAATTATATACCATGTGCCATTACACCATTGGCACTGAGCACAAGTTCATATTTCAACCAATCCTATTAAATGAAATATGAACACACATACAAAATGTATGCCCAAAAACTATGCCAAAACCAGTTCAATAAAATCACCTTTTGTTGAAAATATTTTTCTATCAAGCCATTCCAATAAAGCAAAATGTTTATTGAAAACATTTTTCTAACAAACCATTTCAATATTTCCAGAAAACCCATATTTTAAAATAAAATTTTTAAAATAAAGAAGATAAATAACTTTGCAAAACAATTCACTAAAAGTACATATTCTTATCATAACCATAAATCAACACTAAAGAATATTTATACAATAATTGTCACACCAATTTCATAATAAAATTCATGTAATTAAATCAATTTAAAACTAATCCAGTCAATTATATAAATAGGATCCAATAGTGAATACACCTACCATTAAGGTTTCAACAAAAAACCGAAACGAGTGAGGAATGCTCATGAAACCGGGTAATAATTCCACAAAACCGCCTTAGATCTATTCTACTATCATGATCATGGCCATATATCATCATATTTGTAATAAAAAATCTTATATCTACCCATAATGAGCATATATCAGAGAAACCTATAGTATAGGAGAAGTAAATATAAGTAGATTTAAGAAACCATGACTGGAACGTAGAAAAATGATGATATACCGCAAGAATAAGGATTCTAAACACTAATGGAAGGCCCCAGATTGAGTCCAAATCACACATGAGAGGTTTTACAACCTACAATGGAGAATAATACTTATTAAGGGCCAAAAAGAAGAAAAAATGAGGGATTTATAGTAAAAAAAGTGAGATCTGTAACACCCCAAGCTTCCACGGTACACTTCTCTTTGAATAATACAGTAGCGTGTGTTGTATGAAACTTCAAGTTCTAACACACACCAAATGCAATCAAACTACCCGTTATTAATAGTAATACCCACTTTTTGAAATTTTATACATTTTATCTTTCAAAATGGACTTCATTTTTTGATTCGGAATATCGAAATTAGCTTAGGGTGATTTTTTGGTACTTTTCTGATAACTTTCATATTTTGATGAATATTGAAAATTACTAAATTTTAATTAAAAACAACTTTTTTTAATAGAAATAATTAATAGTGATAAATTATAAATTTGAGTGGTATTAAAGTATATTTTGAATATAGTTTTACCATTTAATCCAATGTTTTTCATTATACATAATTTCATATTTAAACCGGATATAAACAAGTGTCAATCTTTTGATAGTTATTGTCTCTTAAAAACTCGCTTTTTGTTTTGACAGTGGGAATTATTTTTAAATTAATTTCTGCCAGTTCTGTGTTTTGAATTTGGAAAAATGGATTCCATATTCGGAATCAGGATGCACAAATTTTGTTTATAGTTAACTCTTATTTTTAGACATTTTGAATAATTACTTGGGTAAATATTTTATTTACCATGGTTAAAGGGTAAATTCGGTAAATAAGGGTAAAACAATAATATTATAATAATATTAAATTACACAAAAACGTGTCCTAACCCTATTGGTTGATACATGTCCGACCATGGGCATCTTTGGGTCGATTTTGGGACCCCATGGAGCCACTTGTAAGTGATAATGACACTTTATATTAATTAAGTTAAAGTAAATACAAAAATGACATAAGCATATATCTTTTAGAAATTTTTTTTACATAGGGTTATATATGTTACACTTTCTACTATAAATATTCATTATAAAGATAAAAATATTTTATACATAATCGTATTTTATTTATAATTTTTATATATTGAATAATTAATTTATTTATGAGACAATAATGATGCAATATTTTCCTTATTAATGAAAGAATCAAATAATTGGTATTATACATGTTGAAATAAATATAATTTGAAAGTTTTGATACCATAAACGAATTTTATTGGTTTATATGACATGTTATTATTTCTTAAATGAATTTGGTTTGAATTAATAAAGTTGTTTAGACATTAAAAAAATCAATTAGTGAATAGTGTAAAAATTGACATAAATGATTTTTTAAAACAAATATTATATTATTAATTGATATTTCATTCCTAAAAATCTACGATTCAGAAAAATGACTAATATAATGATAGGTTTATCATTAATGGACCACTTTGGGGTCTCTTGGAAGTATATAGTATGTTTATTAACCATATAATATAAAAATACAAAGTGACATGGTAAATGTCAAACTAATTAACTAAGAGTTAAAACTAAAAGATAAGGTTAATAAAGGTACCAAAACATATCTAAAACCTATTGGTTGAGTTATTTTCAACCTATAACCAACATATACATTGAATAATCCACTTTTTATCCATTAGAAACCTAATATGAATTTATTATAAAATAATATTTCTAGCTTTTCCTAAGGTGCCCCTCCCCCTCTTATAAAAAGGCACTCCCCCTTCTCTCAAATTCACACTCCCAAAGACTTTTGGATCAGCCAAACCATGCACAAATATTCTCTAAAATTTCCTCAATTTATCCTAGAGGAATTACTTTAGTCATAAAGCCAACTTAAGGAGTCCTTTTGATCAAATCAAAAGGAAGAACACGAAGAAGAGGTAAGGATTTCACCACCATCTTTCAAGTTCCTTTCTTCTTCCACTTCTTCATTATTTGTTATTTACATTATAAAATAATAACTAAAGTTTCTTTTATATAATTTTATGTTATGAAAAATATTTTACAGCCATATTCATTATTATATCCATCCTTTGAATGACATGGCACCATACGTGCGTATGTATGACCTACCATCTCCACGTCATGGTGTAGTTGTATTCAATACATTATTATTTGGATGAGTATGATAATGAAGTGTAATTGATGAAAATAATAAATATAACATGATAATTATTAAGTATATATGATATACCATCCAATTATATATTATTTTAATATCAAAAAAATGATATTGTCGCTCGTACGTACGTACGGACTACCGTCTCCACGAACGCGATGAGATTCATTCCCCATCATATCTATTCAAGTATAATTCCCATTTGATGATTAAAAATAATGTTTAAGGACTTGATATCATTATATATATGAATAAAATACAACCTATCCATAACAAACACAACTTATGTAACAAAACATATAAAATAAAACGAGTAAGTTAACACCCCAAACAAAGATAATACTAAGATATTATTAGCGAAGCAATGTTAAAAGATCATATATGATATCATATTAAGTTATATGATTCTTTAATAATATAATAACAATTATTTCATCATTATAAAAGTGGTTAACCTACCCTAAACCAAGTAAAAGTAAAAAATAAGGGTTTATTTCACAATCTCTTCATTATCCGAGGTTGTTTATACGTAATTATCTACTGGGACCTCTTTATCATCCACATCCATGATTCTTAAAAATGTATTTCAAATCATTGTTACTATTTTACATACTATGGGTTAAAGTCATTTATACCCATGTTTTACCTTTTATAAGATGTTTATAAAGGAATATTTCCGTCATTTTCCAATCAAGATCCTTTTTAACCTTTTTGACAAAATTAAGGTAAGAATGTATTTTTTTAACTTATACGGCGCGTACGGCTATATTCCGCCATTATAAAATTGTCAAAACTTCCCTTACAATATTATAAGAATATTTTGAAAGTAAATGTTTTATTTTATAATTATGTGACTCTTAAATGAATTCAAAAAAGAGATATTTCTCTCAAATAATTTTGATTTCATCTATGTCAATATCATTTAAAATGTTTTAAAGATTTATTCTTCTAAACCATTCTCAGTAATTTCCATGTTTGAAAAATGGTTTTACGGATTTATTTAAATGGACATGAATGTTTTAAAATGTTTATTACTTTAAAAAGTTTCAAAGTGGTAGGGGACACTTTGATTCAAAAATGTCTTTCAATGTCTTCCTTTCTAAATTGTGCGACTTTTAAATGTTTTCATGAAAAGGGATATTTCAGTCAAAGAGTTTTACAAATAATTTCCATCTATGTCAAATCCTTTAATGGATTATAAACTTGTTTTGAATTTGATTTATTTTGATACAAAACTTCCATATTGTATTGAAGGTTTTGTGATATGTTTGACTATGGATGTGTTATTTTTATACCATTCATGGTTTATGGTTAAAGTATTGAAATTTCATATCCTAGTTATTATACGAATGTTTATGTTATGTTTCAACCTTTTCAAATGAGGAATGTTTTGGACATAGTAAGTGATGGGTGGAGCCCGCTATAGCTCCTTGATGCATCAGTAGGTCTCTTGAGACAACCAGATGTGGAATTGGCTGAGGCCTTTTCCCAATTTGATTTATGGTTTTGGACGAGGCCTTAATCATTTTTAGACGTCTTGGCCAAGGCCTTGACAAAAAATTTTAGAATGTCTGGCATTATACATTCCCTCATTTTTGAAATAATATTGATGGATCATGTGGTCATTTGACTAGTAGAATACCCATGATTATGTTTTATTATAGCATTATTTAATCAGCTTATATTCTTTCCATAAAAGTATTCTTGTTTATTATTGGTAAAGGCATGTAGTTTCAATTATTCACCATGTTTAATATTTATGTTATTTTCTACTGTATTGATTACCCTTACTGAGCGTTTGAGATCACCGCTTTTTATGTTTTATTTTTTTTCTAGGATTCCAAGAAGTGTATTGTGATTGATATACAGGGTTAAACTAAGGGAATAATGGCGTTCATAAAGGATTATTTATGTTGTGTTGTATGTTATAAAGTGTAATGTAACATTCATGTTTGTAATCTATTTTCCCAGACTGCTAAACCGATCGGTCCTTCGGGACTTGATTCCTTGTAATCATAGCAATGTATTAAAATAATGCACCGACTTTGGGTAACTGGGGTCGGGGCATTACAGTTGGTATCAGAGGAAGTTTAGAAATAAACTTGAAAACTAGATTTAGATAAACTCTAATTAGAGCACATAGCCCTAAGATAGAATTTGAGTATTAGTATAGAAGAACTTCCTAGAATTTTGGTATTGTAGAGATTTTTTGAGTTTTCCAAGAAATATATCCCTCTCTGGATATGATCAGGGAGAGGCGGCTCTGGCCCAGATGTACCTAGGGGTAAAACACGAAAACAATGCTTTGAGCTAGACTTGAATGGGAACTAGTGCACGAAAATGGGCCTTATTGCACTCTAGGTTACAAAACTCCCAGGGGATATGCTTAGGATAATTCTCATTTTCTTTACAAACCATTATGAAGGGATTATGAGTATATACTTACTCAAAGAAATTTTTTTATGATTATGGATTATATCCATAAACGGTTCAATTTATGTTAGGTACTTTACACATTTCGAATTATTCATTACAATTCATAAACTGGCTTAGTGTATTCCATTGTATAGAAATGGCACCCAGTAGAAGGAATGTGAACTCCAACAATACATATGATCCAAAGAGTAAAAAGGATCATATCTCTCACGGTATTAAGCCAAAATTTAGAAGGGAAATAGTCTCTCATGTTTTCTCAACATATGAAGAAATATTATCATGTGTCAATAAGATATGTAAAAATTCTCTGAGTCCTATGGCTTTGAAGGGAAGCAAGAGAAGAAATGGATGGAAGAGAGAAAGATGGATAAAGGGAAGAGGAAAAAGAAGAATTTTCCCATATGTGATAACTATGGGAAGAAACACCCTGTAACTTGCATGAAGGGAATGAGAGTTTGTTATAAGTGTGGATAAAAAGGAAACCAAGTACATTACTGCAAGGGTCGGAAAAAGGTTTCAAATGTACAATGCTTCGTATGTAAAGAGTTGGGGCACTATGAGAAACAATGTCCAAATCATCAGAGTATGCCCCAAAAGATGCTATTGGATATTAATCAAGTTATGATACTATCTCAGATGAAAAAGAATGACTAGTGTTCTTATGTTCTTATTATAGGATTATTTATTTTGAGTGTTTTATCAACAATATACTGGTTATATGAATTATAGAGATAAATAAGGATTGTACTGCAGTACTATTTTATTGAGAATTTGATATTATATAGTTCTAATAAAAGTGACTTAATATTAAGCTAAAATTTTTGTAAAATACATGGTTGAAGGAAAGGTAATCCTTAATATGGTCCCAATAATGTGGTAGTGATTTTGGAATAAAAGATGGTTGATTTGAATAAATTGCATAGGATATTATTGACTACATTGAATCTAATTAATGATTTTTCATTATTGGAGTTTACAACATTTTTGGATAGAATAAGTATATATAGTATTCTATAAAGAATAAGGGAGCATGAATGTAATCAATAAGGTTTTATGGTAATTCAAGATGTTACCATGTTTTAAAATAATACATGATGATGGTGTTCACATGCTCTTACATGGAAAAAAGGATATTCATTATGTTTAACTTCCTTATAAATTTTGGACTGTGATTTTGGATATAAGTATTTTGGATAAGTCTAAAGGTTGTAATGGATTATGTTTGAAAGGTTATTTTTGGATTTTTATAGAAGGACAACACGCAGACCGTGTGACAACCTATTGCGTCAGACAAAGCTGTGGGAATCGAACCCACAACCATAGTGAGATTGGGATTTATCACCCACCACTAGACTACGTGAAGTTCCTGGATGGCATAATGTAGTTTCTTTTTTTAAAGGGTCTGATATGTGAATTATAAATTCATTATATTTGGAACCCTATATGATTAGGATAAATAGAGTATTTTTGAGTTGTATTATGTTTTGGGGTGAAAGATGAGTTTGTGGTAGAAATTTATTAATGGATAAAACTCTAATTATAAAGTAAGTATATATCCTTATGATCTTATCCAATCTCATAAATAAATTCCTCAACATTAAGAAAAGGAACTTAGAACAAAAATGTTGTCCTAGATGGTACCTTAGATCATCACAAATTTATGGCTTTGTGATTGTTGGCCTTTTAGTTGACATGTTCTCTACCACTCTCCATCAGATATTGATGGTTAGATTTCTCTTCCATATCCATGCTTTCCTACGTTGAACCCTAGTATGTGTTATTTTCGGTAACCTTCATACTTACCACTCTTTATTTTAAATAGAGTCCTCATTAATCCATTTTTTGATGTGGGATTTCAACTAAGATATTTTGAAATGTCAAACCTAAGTTTCTAATACTGAGCTTAAATTGCGAAGACACAATTTACTGAAAGAGGGGAGAATTTAACACCCCAATATTCCATGGTACGCTTCTCTATGCATAATACAGTAGCGTGTGTTGTACGCAACTTCGAGTTCTAACACACACCAAAACCAATCAAACTAGCCATTATGAATAGAAATACCCACTTTTTGAAATTTTATACATTTTATATTTCAAAATTAATTTCATTTTTGGATTCGTAATATCGAAATTAGCTTAGGGTGGATTTTTGGTACTTTTCTGAAAACATTAATATTTTGATGAATAGTGAAAATTACTTAATTTTAATTAAAAACAACTTTTTTAATCAAAATAATTAATACTGATAAATTATGAATTTGAGTGGTTTTAAATTACATTTAGAAAATATTTTTACCATTTAATCCAATGTTGTTCGTTGGACATAATTTCACATTTAAACCGGACATAAAAAAGTGTCAATCTTATGATAGTTATTGTCTCTTAAAAACACACGTTTTGTTCTGACAGTGGGAATTAATTTTAAATTAATTTCTGACACTTCTGTGTTTTAAATTTGGAAAAATGGATTCCATATTTTAAATCTGGATGCCCAAATTTTTTAAATAGGAAACTATTATTTTTAGACATTTTGAATAATTACTTCGGTAAATATTTTATTTACCACGGTTAAAGGGTAAATTCGGTAAATAAGGGTAACAAAATAATATTACAATAATATTAAATTACTCTAAAACGTGTCCTAACCCTATTGGTTGATACATGTTCGACCATGGAAATATTTGGGTCGATTTTGGGACCCAATGGAGCCACTTGTAAGTGATAATGACACTTTATATTAATTAATTTAAAGTAAATACAAAAATGACATAAGCATATATCTTTTTGAAAAACAATTTTTACATAGGGTTATATATGTTATATTTTCTACTATATTTATTCATTATAAATATAAAATGATTTCTTATATAATGGTATTTTATTTATAATTTTTAGATATTGAATAATTAAATTTATTTATGACACAATAATGATGCAATATTTTCCTTATTAATGAAAGAATCAAATAATTGGTATTATAAATGTTAAAATAAATATAATTTGTAAATTTTTATGCCATAAACGAATTTTATTGGTTAATATGACATATTAGGACTTCTTAAATAAATTTGGTTCGAATTAATAAAGTTTTTAAGACTTTAAAAAAATTAATTATTGAATAGTGTCAAAATTGACATAAATGGGTTTTTTAAAAAAATATTATATTATTAATTGATATTCTATTCATAAAAATATAAGTTTCAGAAAAAGGACTTATATAATGATATTTATATCATTAATGGACCACTTGGGGGTCACTTGGAAGTATATAGTAATTTTATTAAACATATAATATAAAAATATAATGTGACATGGTAAATGTCAAACTATTTAACTAAGAGTTAAAACTGAAAGATAAGGTTAATAAAGTGATCCAAACCTGTATGAAACCTATTGTTTGAGTTTTTTTAGACCTATACTCACCTTATAATTTGAATAATACACTTTTAATCCATTAGAAACCTAATACGAATTTATTATAAAATTATATTTCTATCTTTTCCTAAGGTTCCCCTCACCCCTCTTATAAAAGGGAACTCCCAATTCTCTGAAATTCATACCCTCAAAGCCTTTTGGCTCGGACAACCCCTGCCAAAATATTCTCTAAAATTCCCTCAATTAATCCTAGAGGACTTACTTTAGTCAGAAATCCATCTTAAGGAGCCCTTTTGAAAAAATCAAAATGAAGAACCCGAAAAAGAGGTAATGATTTCACCACCCTCTTTCAAGTTCCTTTCTACTTCCACTTCTTCTTTCTTTGTTATTTAAATTCTAAAATAATAACTCCTGTATCTTCTATATACGTTGATTTTACTAAAAATATCATACAACCATATTCAGTATTCTATCCATCCTTTGAATGACATTTCACTATACGTGCGTACGTACGGCCTACCGTCTCCACGTCGTGGTGTAATTGTTATTGAATACATTATTATTTGTATGTGTATAATAATGATGTATAATTGATTTAAATAATAAATATAACATGATAATTATTCTTTATATATAATATATCATCCAATTATATATTATTTTAATATCAAAATAATGATATTTTCGTTCGTGCGTACGTACGGACTACCCTCTCCACGAACGCGATGAGATTCATTCCCAATTATATCCATTCAAGTATAATTCTCATTTGATGATTAAAAATAATGTTTAAGGACTTGATATAATTCTGTATATAAATAAGATAAAACCTATCCATAACAAATAAAACTTATGTAACAAAACATATAAAATAAAACGAGTAGGTTAACACCCAAAACAATGATAATACTAAGATATTATTAACGAAACAAGGTTAAAAGATCATATATGATATCATAATAAGGAATATGATTCTTGTATAATTTAATAACAATTATTTCACCATTATACAAGAGGTTAACCTACCCTCAACAAAGGAAAAGTACAAGTTAAGGTTTTATTTCCCAATCTCTTCATTATCTGAGGTTGTTTATACGTAATTATCTACTAGGACCTCTTTATCATCCACATCCATGATTCTTAAAAATTTATTTAAAATCATTCTTACTATTTTATAGACTATGGGTTAAAGTCATTTATACTCTTTTTTTACCTTTTATAAGATGTTTATAAAAGAATCTTTCTGTTTTTTTCCAAACAAGATCCTTTTTAACCTTTTCGACAAAATTAAGGTAAGAATATATTTTTTTAACTTATACGGAGGGTGCAGCTATTTTCCACCATTATAAAATCGTCAAAGCTTCCTTTAAAAGTTTATAAGAATATTTTCAAATTAAAAGTTTTCTTTTATAATTATGTGAATCTTAAATTATTTCAAGAAATAGATATTTCTATCAAATAGCATTGATTTCATCTATGTTAACATCATTTTAAATGTTTTAGTGATTTATTCTTCTATACCATTCTCATTAATGTCCATGTTTTATAAATGGTTTTAAGGATTTATTTAAATGGACATGAATGTTTTAAAATTTTAATTACTTTAAAAAATTTCAAAGTGGTATGAGACACTTTCATTCAAAAATGTCTATAAATGCATTCCTTTCTAAATTGTGTGAATTTTAAATGTTTTCATGAAAAGGTATATTTCAATAAAAGAGTTGTACACATCATTTTCATCTATGTGAAATCCTTTAATGTATTTTAAACTTTTTTTTGAAGATGATTTATTATGATACAAAACTTCCATTTTGTATTGAAGGTTTTGTGAAATGTTTGAATGTGGATGTGTTATATTTAAACCATTCATGGTTTATGGTTAAAGTATTGAAATTTTGTATCCTAGTTCTTATACAAATGTTTATGTTATGTTTCAACCTTTTCATATGAGGAATTTATTGGACATAATAAGTGATAGGTGGAGCCCACTATAGCTCCTCGATGCATTGGTTAGTCTCATGAGACAACTAGATGTGGAATTGGCCGAGGCCTTTTCCCAATTTGATTTATGGTTTTGGCCAAGGCCTTAATAATTTTTAGACATCTTGTCCGAGGACTTGAAAAAATGTTTTATAATGTTTGGAATTATACATTCCCTCATTATGGAAATAATATTGATGGTTCATGTGGTCATTGGACTAGTAGAATACCCATGATTATGTTTTATTATGGCATTATTTATTCAGCTCATATTCTTGCTATAAAAGTATTTATGCTTATTATTGGTAAAGGCATGCAGTTTCAATTATTAACCATGATTAATATTTATGTTATTTTCCATTGTACTGCTTACCCTTATTGAGCATTTGATCTCAACCCTTTCTATGTTTTATTTTTTTCCAGGATTCCAAGAAGTGTATTGTGATTGATATGCAGGGTTAAGCTAAGGGAATAGTGGCATTCATAAAGGATTATTTATGTTATGTTGTATGTAATTAAGTATAATGTAACATTCATGTATGTAATCTATTTTCCAAGGCTTCTAAACCGATAGTTCATTCGGGACTTGATTCCTTGTAATCATTCCAATGTATTAAAATAATGCACCGAATCTGGGTAACTAGGGTCAGGGAATTACAAGATACATTGTTTTTATGATTTCACTTTTTCCCCGTGCATGGTTTAGTTGCATAGTTAGAAAAATCATGCACTAATCATGTATTAGCTACTACAAGTGAAGACCCTCACATATCCTCCTTACATGGCCTGCCTAACCATGTTCCCACTATGCTGAAGCTACTGTCCAACATCTATATTTCTACATTGTTTCTCCTAGGACCCCATATGGTTTAGACAAACTGTGTGCATACTGTGTGCTTCTCCTTTATCCCCAAAACACATTGAAAGATACCCATGATCTCCCAAAATTCACCATTAAACATTATATAAATAAAAAACACAAAGTAAGGGTTACATACTAGAAACCAAAGGTACTAAATAATGTGTCCCAAGTCTTTTGTAGATAAATCAACATAAACAGTGATTATAACTCATCATTAATCATAAATTTCATAGAATTCAACCTATAAACAGTACTATAAAACTCACTCATGCACTTTGATATGTTGTTCTTGTATTTGTACTTACATTTGGAAAGTTATCATGTCAGGTTTACTTTATTTTTTTGGTTTTCCTTGCAAAAATATTTTCTAATTTTCTCTATAGAACAAAAGAATCATGTTCATTGGAAAAAAATATAGAAAATACCCTTGTCAATACACACTTTGATTTAGGTAGCACACTTTTTATTGAGCATGACCCACTACACATCAATTAGTGGGGTAATGGTTGATGTATTTTCACCATATTTATTGATTTTTAAAGATTACACCACTTTCACTACAATGAGTTTAGTGGTATTAACTATTTGTTTCCTTAGATCATTAATACACAAAAGATCATCCATTTTGGTTTCAAGATGGAATAATTTAAAGGGATGATTTTAATAATATTATTTGTATTTTTTTTATTGATTAAGTGAAAATTTTTATAATCTAACATTACATATGATTCTAAAATAGTTGAAATTGATAGAAATGACTCTTGGATAGCTAAAAACAGACTCTGAATGGTCAAGATATAGCCAAAACTGTTTTAATGGTCTTGATCAACCGATGAGGTTACATTGATGTGGCTCGTTGGAACAGTGGATGAAAAAACTGAAGGAAATTTTCCACTAGTTTGAATAGTACCATCTTCTCTGGGAGGGAGTACTCTATCTCCCTAGGTTTGAAAAAAACATTTAACATGTCTATTAGCTTCATTTCAACCCTTTTTTAAACTAATTGCATTGTGGGAATTATCTTGCTAAGATCCTCATAGATCTATCCTAAAAAAAATTTCCAACCAACTTCATTTTTCTAGTCACTGGAAAAATTATATTCACATAATTGTTTCATCCCCTATGGCACAAATACCACTTTTTTTGGGTAGCGTAACTCCTTGGTTATGAAATCAAAAGAAAAAAAGAAAAAAAATGAAGAATGTGCAAGATTTATGTAGTTCATAAAGATTACTTATGTCCATAAGAGAGGGGGGGGGGTGTTCTAATTTATTCCTCTCCAGATGAATGTCATAGGATCACATAGAATTACAATATATTTTTTCCATTAAAAATTCATTGTATTTAATCCATTTTTATAGAGAATAAATTCAACAACTTTTTGGATAGACCATCTACCCTTGAATTTCCTCCTTACTGTCAGCTGCTACCACTGCTTTGGCTTACCTCCAAAGGAGAATCCATCTTCTTTTGGTAGAATACTCTATCTATTATATTTATTGACAAAATTGAATCCACCACTGAATTTTACCAAACTTAGGAGTGGTCCCCATAATATATTTTCCATTTGTCATGGATGTGAAATAAACAAACAAAAATCATCCTTAACTGCATGGGGAGTCTCAAAACTGAGACCTCCCAAACACTATCTCAGCTTGATAAAAATAATATGTTGAATGATGTGTTATATGAGGTGGATAATATACATTAACAATAGGCATATATTTTAAAAAAAACAAAGGTTACACATAGAAACCAAAAGAGAAAATTTATTGTCTTCTTAAAACATAAAAAAAGATAGCCCCCTAGAGTCTAGCTTTACATATTCAAAATTGACATGATAGTGGGTGGTTTTTCAAATTAAATTCATGATAATGGGTCTAATTTAACTAATTACCTATTTTATATAATGAATAAAGTCATGAAAGTGATTTATTATATCATTACATGTGTTGTTTTATGTATCACTAGAAGAAAAGAGTAGCATCTCATGCAAGCTGTGTAAGGTGAACTTTGTGCACCACATCAAATGAACCAACCTGTTGCATGGGATTACGAAATAGAAAATATATAAGACACATAATAATAAGAGTTAGAGGAAAATATATTGGGTTAGGTTACACTGAATTCTCACATTAGGTGAACCCAATGCTCGTGTAAGGATAAATTGTAACATCCCCAACCCGAGATCCGCTAAACCAGTTCTCTGAGATGGGTCACCACATGACCTCATGTGTGTCTCTCCATATGATAGAGACTACTGAATAATGGATATTATATAATATAATTCATGGGGAGACTATACACACTTTATCAGAGTAAGCCAAAAAATATTAAGTATCAAATAAAGGAATTGATAAGAAATAAAAAATAAGCTTGAATTACGAACCATTTCCCCAAAACTGCGTACAAGACCACTTCCAAATAGTAAATATGCTATGTCAGGTCATACAATTCCAAGTGTAAGGAAAACCCAAAATAAAGAAAAAATTAAGAATCCCCATAACGGTTCCAAACTTCAGGTCTGGATCCCTCATCCAAGCACAACCCAATCCCAATAAACCAACTAGCATAGGGTCTTTGACCTTATCCTCACATGAAACCATGAAATCTGCTTGGGTACCCAATGGAGGAATGAGCATGGTATGGATATAACTCAGTAGTTCACCACAAATAGTATCTATAAAATATCCAGTCTAAACAAGTAGTGTATGCATGTACTAAATGAATAAAAATATAAACAAAATATAAACTAGGTGCTATTAGTTAAAAATAATCACTTAAAACATTTTCATCATTTTTACCAACCGTTAGTCATTTTCATGAATTACACTATGGCCTATGCTGGTCAAATTTAATGCATATGAGGATAAGTCATGTTACTTATCTCATGAGGGAAAAAATTTCACATGAAATTACATCAAACTTACCTTGGAATCTTAGTAAAAATAGTATCATCAAATGCAACCATTAGGGAAATAGAGCCTCATTCTGAATCCCTAACCCATGAATTCTAGGGGCGGGGTTTAGAGCCTCAGTCCAACCCAACCTGTGGGTGTAGAACCTCATGTCAATATTCTACATACCAAAAATCCATGTGAACATGCTTCTTTAACCATAAAAAATTCCCAAACATAAACCAAAACTGTTTAACACATTCAACATTTATAATAAAAGTTCATTTAAAACCTAATCTATAATTGTTAACAAGTTTTTTTACACATTATCATTTAAATTCCTTATCCCAATTAACCCATTTATCATTTCAATGACTTAGAAAGTCAACAAAATTACCCTTTACAATCCATAACTAATTTAACTCATTAACATTATACCAAAAAACTCTTTATTAAATGAAAACATCTAGACAAAATTCCTGTTACTTTCAATTCATAACTCAAGAAAACATGTCAACATACTTATCATGGGATCTATTTCGTTAAAATTTAATTTTACACATGGAATTTCAATTTACATGTTCAAGGAGCGTCACACCCCATGGGTGGAACATAACCTGGTCAAATTAACCTCAATGCATCCCACATGGATCGTGATGGGTTCAATTGAACATTTACTCAATCAATTTATCATTTCTACTAAGGAAATACAAATGGGAAACACAATGACACCAAACAAAACCAAATACACATAAATAAACAATAATACTATGGGATATAACTGATAGATAGTCGACCTCAGTTATGAATATGAACGCTGGGTTAATCTTATCCTTTGATTCAGAAACAAACAACTTTTAAATCCCCATCCTAGAAACCACTAGAAAAATATGGATTTAGGGATTTCGAAGGAGAATAAAAATTCCACAGGCCCTAATCCAAAAAAGGATAAAAAAGTAGTATTATAATCACATGAAGATTTTATATATTCCCAATGGTTCTCTAAACTAATTAGAATTAAGTAGATTGGTCCTTGGGAATCTTTGGAGAGTTTGGTTCATCACACTTGTTGATGGAGGGGAAATGGGGAAGAAAATTGGGTAATGGTTCCTTAATCCCAAGGGAAAAAATGGAAAAATCCCAAATTTTTAATGGGGTTTATGGTTTGGCTGTACAGTTGGCCAAAATGTGCACCAGCCATATGCTAAACTCTATCCCAGAGGGGGCCAAGTCACATAGTCTCTTAGAAACTCACATGGTTTGGAAAACCAAGTACTGACCATGTAGTTGGGCTATGTCTAAGTCTATTTGGTTTCACCACACCACCTGTATGGTATCATTAACCATGCACCATGACTCCAACAAAGCATGGTTTGGGAACATAGTTACTACTAACCATGATCCAACCATGAAATATGCATTAGATGGCCCCATTCTCCCTTATTTTGTGTCTCAATCCCCCAGAACACCCTAGAGACTCTTTATACACCCAGTAAATATTTAATTAACCATAAAAGTGGCTTAAACCATAACATAAACAAGAAAATACCTCAAGAAAATTATAGGATCTTACAACCCCCTACCTTATATCGTCTCATCCTTGAGCTGATCTCCCAAACATCACTGAGTTTCTAATGTGAAGAGGTCGGTCCACCAGACCAACTTGTCCATATCACTCTCCCATGTCTCTTTTTGAACATTACCATGATTACACAATAGTCAAACCAAAGGCATGGTATTTCCTCAAAATAATTTCTTACTGCAATCCACAATACAAACCTGATGCTCTTTAAAGGATGCATCGACGTCAACCTCAACATAATTAACATCAATCACATGAGATGGGTTGGGGTGATACTCCTGATGTAGTGAAACATAAAAAAAATCATGCATTCCACTATATCATTATGGAAGAGACAATCAATATATCCCCAAAATAATCCACTCTAGAATCTCAAATGAACCTAAGTACTTAAGTACCAACATACCCTATCTCTGAATTCAATGGACACCCAGCCTTGGTGATACCCGAAAAAACACAGGATCACCGACTATAAATTTAATATTTCATCAATGCTGATTAACATACGACTACTTCCTACTCTAAGATCTATCCATACATTTATGAATTAATTAATCTTATTATGATGACTACTACAAGAGTCTTGGTACCAACAAATATTATTCCCCCACTTCCATCCAACATAACAATGATCTACATAGCCTCTCATAGAGCACCTCATATGATTCCATCTGAATCATTTCATGGTAACTATTTTTATATGAGAACCGAATAAGTGATAAGCGATTCTCCCAAGATACACCAAAATCAAGGACACAAGCTCTCAACATGTCCTTTAGCACTAGAATAGTATACTCTAGTTTCCCATATGTATGCATGTAGAAAGATGTATTAAAAACACCTGGGTACCAAGCACCTTCTGTAACCCCTAATTGAAGTGAAAAGTAAAACACATATCAAAATACAAAACTATAATTTGTGGATCCTTGTGAAACCATACTATCTCCCAAATGTACAACTCACCCAATTGGTCAATAGTGAAGGTCTCTCAGGTAGTATGAAATATTCCACTTTGGTCAACTGATCCATAACAACACATATCACATAATTCTTCATTGGAATACTCGAAATACCCACCAAAAAATCCATCGTCACATCATCCCATTCCCATTAAGAAATAGGAAAAGGCAATAAAAAACCACCTGCTCACAGATGCTTGACCTTCACCTTTTGACATGTTTAGCATCACGTCACAATACTAGCGACCTATTTCTTCATCCCTAGACACCAGTACTATCTGTAAAGATCATGATACATTTTGGTTAAACTAGGATGCATAGTCCAATTCGAATCCTAGAACTCACACATCATCTTTTCCCACAAACAAGTAGGAATAACAACATGACCATAGAAATAAATGATCTCATCATCACCAATAGTATAAATGGAATGTGACTACCCACCTTCAATAATTTACCTTAGGGACAAAAACTTTGGATCCTCATACCACCTTTCATTGATATGGATTAGAAGTATGGACTCATCTACTAAGGATTCATGGGTAATATAACCTTTCCCATCTCAAACACCTACATGCATTTCAGTGAACAACTCCATTATCCTCTACTCCAAACTAGATTCTTAAATTGTCTGATTTTTAGTTTTCTAACTCAAATCATCATCAACACTACTCACCTTTATTAGTATGTGGAACAACTCAAAATCGAATTATTTCAAGTGTTCAAACCATATTTGTTGTCAAAGATTCAATTCATGATGGGAGAAGATGTACTTAAGGATTTTATGATTAGTAAAAATAGTAAAACTTTATAGAAATAAGTAATGACCCCAAAGATTTAATGAATAAACCCTAGAGACCAACTCAATATAATTCATAGGGTAATTTCATTCAAGAGGCCTCTATTATTGTGACCCATACTCTACAATCCGATCATCTTGCATAAACACTACCCCAAGACCAACACGAGATTCATCATAAAACAAAGCGTACTCCTTACTTGTCTTGGGTAGGATTCAAATTATTTTTGTAGTTAACCACTTATTTAACTATTGGAAATCATTTTTTACATGCCCAAGACCATTCAAACTTGATTCCCTTCTTGGTTAATTTTGAGATTAGTGATGCCAAATGTGAAAAGTCTTTAATAATCATTTGATAATAACCTACCAAAGCCAAAAAACTTTAGTCATCAAAAAATTATTGGGATTCTCCCAAGATACAAAAACCTTCACTTTTTATGGGTTGATAGACACACCTTCCTCAGAGATGATGTGACCCCATAAATATACCCCATAAATCTAGAAATGACACTTGGATAACATTACGTATAACCTATTCTCTCTTAGTATAATCAGGATGATGTTATGTTATTTGGAATTATCTTCATGAGTCTTGGAATATGGTAAGATATCATCCAAAACAACTAAAAATTTATCCAGGTACAAGTGAAATGTTCGGTTCATCAGGGCCATAAACACTGCTGGCACATTACTCAACTCGAAAGACACCATGACAAATTTATACAAACTATACCTACTCCTAAAGGAATTATGTAGTATATCATAAGGACTCACTCTTATCTAGTGATACCATAATCTCAAATAAATATCGAGAACATAAAAACACATCTTAGATGGTAAAAAGGACCATTTATTCATAAAATAGTGTATCATTTATTAACTATCATTTGATTAAACTTTCTATAATCGATGCACAACCACAATATCCCATCATCCTTATTAGAAATAAAATTGTGATCCCAAAGGTGATGTACATAGATGAATAAACTGTTTATCATAGAATTCCTCCCATTGAGTTTTATGTTCCAATATTTCTTTCAGTTCTATTTTATATGGAGGAATAGAAACTAGTTCTTATTTTGAAAGAAACTATATCGTAAGCTCAACATATCTCTTGTGTGGAAGCCTTGATAAGTCTTCAGGGAACAAAACCCAAAAATAATACACTAAAAGTGGAAATAAGAGCTAATTTAATCCCCAAACATCAAGCATAAGACAAGCCACTTGGGCTATGAGTTCACCAAACAAATAAAAAATTGGCCCTGCACGGCCTGCTCAAATATCCTATCCCCATGGTGAAAATAAGTGTCTGCCTCAAGAGATATGAACATTTACCTATGAAAGTAATAGTAAATATGGAACTGGTAAAATAATAGCCAATCCATTCCTAATATAAAATCAAATTCTAACATCTCGAACACAAATAAGTTCCACATGAAATAATACCCACCAACCTCAAGGGTACACTCCTAACATTTACAAATATTTTTTTCTCACACTCATAATGGTGTTTCAATAGACATAATACAACACATAAATTCCACTTCTAGAACCAACACACTAAAAAATTGGGTAGATATAAAATAATCTGAGACAAATGTATCAAATAAGGCACTAGAAAGAGTGAAAGAAACAATAACCACACCTTGAATTGTAGATGGTCCAACGTCGCCACTTCCAGATGCAGGCTAAACTGCATGAAGCCAACCTATCTCTCTTCCTTGAGCTTTAGTATGATTTTTTGGTTCTTAACTACACTACATATAAATATTACCTTATCTTGTAGCACCACATCCACTAACTCAACTAGTATGTTCAACAGAGATCAAATTGCCTATTTGATATAGGGTAACCAATCACCTTCCTGCACTCTGTACTAGCCTTGGTCCTCTATCATCACCCAACTATTAAGGGCTCTTATAGAACCCCTTCATATGACCCATCCTACTGCACAATTGACACTCAACTGGTGAGTTGGTCCATTGACCTCACTTGTGACCCAAACTACCACACTAATAGAAGAAAACTCGATCACTACCCTGAGAGGCTGGTCTCTTCTCAAACTACTCTACCCACCACCACCCTGGTGAAAACTCTCAATGTGGTGCTTCCTACCATTATAATCCACACCACGAGATCACCTAACTAGAACCACATGTCAACCAACACATGCCTCCACGAAGTTTCTTTATTAAATAAGGTCCTAATACACCACCTCATCAAACATTTTTAAGTTGAAGATATTCACCTAGGACTTGATCTCATGAATAATTCCTTCATAGAACTGTCTCACTATAGCTGCATCATCCCCTAAAAATGCTGGAAGAAAGCATTACAAGTCAGAGAAGCAACCAACTTAATCTATCATTATCATAGTCCCCAGAGTCAAACTCATAATCTCTGTAGCCATCCACTACATCAAGGTTTTTATATAGAAATGTTCAGTTAAATTTTCTTGGAAACTGTTCCACAACATATCCTCTTCCTTCTATGTTTGAACTAAGACATCACACCAATGATTTTCTTATCCTTACAACATATAATCCACCAACCTGACTCACTTCTCATGAGGAGTATCTATATGATAATGAATAATCTATATAGAATCTATCCATTACTCTACCACCTCAGTTCCACCCTCTATATAAAAATTTAGAGGGTGTTTTAGAATCTCTACTCATCTCAAACATACTTAGCACAACCCTCCTTGGGGCTCATTCCATCATCTTCATAAAATAAAAAAAATTCTCGTGGAACTGCTCATATCCTCTGTTACCCTGAATCATTAGGGTTTCTTACTCCACTTTTTTAGGATCATTCTCAGTAGTATCCTATTATTTCCTAACCATAACATTTTGTCATGGTGGCACATCTATATAATTCAAGACATACATGTTAGAACACATAACATAAAACATCAACAATTCTTATAATATAAGGCTCTCCACTAGACATAAACAACCCATTCTTCATTCAATATCTCCAATGGACATTGTCACATCTTTACCACTACCCTAATCCATCCCTACCATGGGTCATGGTTAACAAAGGGTAAACAAACTCACACAAAATTTACAAATTATTACAACCAAAATTTTAACCCATTTATAACCTTTAATTAGGAACTATTCTGCAACAATTCCATTACATCCATTCCATTTAACCATTAGAATTATATTTATTAGAAACCACTTCATTCATATTTTCAAAGAAAAATGAAATTAATTCCATTGCTCATTTCCCACATATCTTACTCGTTTGTAAATACTATGATGCATGCCACCTGTATCCCTAGGTACCTAAAATAAAACATTAATGTACAACCCCATTCCATTTCATCCACAAAAAAATACCATAAAATAGCCATATCACACAATAAGTGAATCATCTAATGGTGAAATATCATTCAACTATAACAAACAACATCAAGAAAACAATCCAACCCTGGGTACTTGGGTTTTCCCTCATACATGGGTTAAATACTCCCATGCATGAGATTATTTTGAAGGATTAACACATCCTAGTATCCTGTCAACCATCTCCAAATAGAAAGACAATAGAAAAGATTTTTTTAGATAACTTTGTAACGTATCAAACTCGGGATCCACTAAACCAATGCCTCGATCTGGGTCACCACATAACCTTAGCATGTATTCTCATATGACATAGGTGGTCAATTAGTAGTCAGGGTCTAATAGAAAATGTTGGAAGACTATACCCTCAATATTAGAGTAAGCCATATTATATTAAGTACAAAATAAAGGAAACACTAAGCAATAAAAATAAGCATGTGTTACCAAATATTTTTCCAAAACTAGGTTAAATCCCACAACCAAATAGTAAACATGTTATGTCATGTCATATTGTTCGAAGTGCAAGGAAAACAAAAAATAATGAAAAACTGAAGAATCCTAAAAAAAGGTCCCAAATATAGGTCTAGATCCCTCATACATGCATAACACATGCCCAGTCAACCTTCTAGAATAGATCCCATTCCCTTTTCCTAACTTTCAATCATGAAATCTACTCGGGTACCCAATGGTGGTCTAAGAAGGGTGTGAGTATACCTCAACATGACACCACCAATAATATCTATAAAATAACCAGTCTAAAAAGGTAGTGTATGCATGTACTAAATTAATGAAAAGATAAATAAAATATAAATTGGGTGCCATTAGTTAATAATAGTCACATAAACCATTTTCATTATTTTTATTAAGGGTTATGAATTTTTATTAATTATACTGTGATCTATGCCTGTCAGTTACTATACATATGGGGATAAGTCATGTTCCCTATATCACTAGGGAAACATTTTCACAGTCAATTACATCACACTTACCTTGGAGCCTTATTCTAGGTTGTCTCATCAAATGAAACTAATAGTGACATAGAGATTCAATCCAATTCCCTAACCCAAGAATTACGGGGGTGGGGTTTATAGCCTTAGTCCAACACAAACCATGGGTGTAGAACCTCAAGTCAATTCCCGACATACCACCAAGCCATGTGAACATGATTATTTAACCAGAACACATTTCCAAACATAGAACATAGCCATTTAACACATTCACCATTTATAGTAAATGTTATTTCAACACATAAGCCATCATTGGGCCCTATCCCGCTTACACATTCTCATTTACATGTCTTATCCCAATTAACTCATTTATCCTTTACATGAATTTAAAATAAAAAAATTACCCTTTAAAATAAATAACTCATTTAACCCATTAACATAATACCAAACAACCCCTTATGTAATATCAACATCTAGAAAAAATTCCCATCAATTTCATTTCATTACTCAAGCTATCATGTCAACACATTTATCATGGGATCCATGTCAATAAAATTTTATTTTACAATTAGAAATTAAATTTCCATGTTCAAGGAGTGGAACTCACCATGGGTGGCCCATAACCTGGTCAGATTAACCTCAACTCATCATATGGGGATCATGATGGGTTCAATTAAAAATTTTCGTAATAAATTTATCATTTCTTCCAAGGAAAACCAAATGGGAAACACAACGATACCAAATCTCAACCAGATACACATAAATATCCAACAAGACTATGGAATATAACTTATAGAACACCTAACTCAATTTCAAAGAAAAAATATCACTTAAACATTGTTTTTGAATAAAAAACAAACACCCTTTAAAACTCCAACCTAGAAACCATTAGGAAAAGAGGGTTTTAGGACGTAAGAAGGATAAGAATAATTGCATAATTACTAATATGAAGAATGGAGTAAAGGGGAATGTTTGACTCACCTAGAGATTAAATATGCACCCAAATACACTCTAAATGGATTAGAAATGAATTAATTAAGTCCCTAGGAGGCTTTGGAGAATTTGGTTGTCACACTTGTTGCTGGAGGATAAATGTGGAAGAAAATTGGGTAAGGTTTCATAAATCCCAGGGGGAAAAATGGTAAAATCCAAAATTTTTAATGGGAAACATGATTTGGCCACACATCTGACCAAAAAATGTTCCAACTATGTGACACCATCTATCCAAGAGGTGGGGAAGGTCACACGGTCTTTCAGGGAGCCCACACAGTTTGAAAAACCATGTAGTGACCATGCATATTGGATTTGACCAAGTCTGCATGATTTCACCTCTACTTTTCATGGTTTCATTGATCATGTGGCATGCCTCCATGAAATATTCATTAGCGTGCACGGTTAATACTAGGTTCAACTCAAAGGTGAGACCCACAAGCCCTTGTTCTTGAGAAACACCATCAATTGGTGAAAAAATTAAAAATACATGTTGTATCCCTAACATATCCTTCTTTTAATCTTTGACACTACACTCCTTTGTCACCTCTTCTATTCCCCCATCCCTGTCTCCCCTGCACTCCCCTATTTGTCTCACACATGATGACCTAATTCTCTTCTCCACTTATATTCTTGCATTTCCCCACACCTAGTCTCTTGTGACGTGGCTCCCCCACACTCTCCTATTGTTATGGCCTTGCCCAACTTACCCCAATACTACCCTACTGTTCTTCCTCCCTCCCCTGACCTCACACATGCTAGGTCTAACCTAGTTACCTCCAATAAAGACCCTGTCATCCCCTCCACTTCTCCCAAATGGATTCCATATGTAATATGAGTTTTTTGGTTTTTTTATAATTCCTTTATCATTTTCATTCTTTTTATTAATTATTTTATTTAATTTTCATAAATTATATAAATTGTGGATTTATCACTGTATTATCCATATGAATTCTAGTTTTTCATCTCTATTATAATTTTTTAATTTTCCATATTAGTTATGTTTTTTTATAATCAATTTTTAATTATCATTTTTATTTTTTATTAATTTTATTTATTTAAATTTTTTAAAAAATTAAATTGTGAATTCGTCGATGCCTTTCCCATATTAATTGTAATTTGACCTTATCAATTACCGTTTTTTATTTTTCCATAGGTAATTATGGTTTTTTTATAACAAAATTTTAATTTTAATTTTAATTTTTATTAATTTTTTTTTAAAAATTATCTGAATTATTGATTCATTGGTTCCTTTGTCATATTAATTGCAATGTGTTCATCTCAATTGTAATTTATGATTTGTTAAAATAAGTTTTTTAATCCTAGAATTTCATTTAGGTTGGATTTAAAAGTGGTTTAATGATTTATTGGTATAGATTGGATTTGTAGTTTGTTAATGTATTTATTTTCTTTGTTTGGTTTAATTTATAAAATGGAACAAATCACTTTGTAAATAGTTTTTTTTAATTTTTTTAACTATTTATTTTTATTTCTTTTCTATTGTTTTTCATGGGTAGACATATGACACTTTTATTTTTTATATAAGACACTGTGGACTGTGATTAGCACTTATTTTTAAAAAGTGAAAGAGAGAAAATATTAATTATTTAAATAATTGTCTAACAATTATTTAAGTTGATAGTTTAATCATGTATTGATTTTAGATGATTTAGGTCGATGTATGAACCTCTTTTAATGCTATTTTTAGAGGCTCAACATACCGATTTATAAAACCTTTAATGTATTTTTTGATTTATTTTGAAGTGGGTCAAATGGTTACAAAGTTTAGAGTTTTGTTGTTTTAGAAAATATTTTGTTTATACATGTTTAAATAAAATTTACATACATCGAAATGTAATTTTCATACAATTTAAATCCTTTTTTGACATTATTTTTAGTAGTTTTCAAGCAATAATGTTGTATTTTTAAACATATATATATTTTTATTTTATTTTACTTTTTAATATTATGCAGGTCAACATGTGGATTGTTTCACATGTGTAATGACCTTATTTTTTTAAGCTCATATGTAATGTGAGTTTAAATGGATTTATAAATTTAGGTATGCAATGTGTTAGATCTGATTTGGACTACTCTATCCTTATCCTTTAAGCTCCTATATTTAGAGGGAAACAATTTTATAATTTGTCTTGGCAAACAAGATCCCTTGGTCTGGTCCTGGTTACTACTAATCATGCACCAACCATGAAAAATTCACTGGATGGCTATATTCTCCCTTATTTCATGACCTGAACCCCAAAACACCCACAAGCCTCCTCATACACATAATAAACATTTCATTAACAAAAAAGATGCTTAAACTGAAACTTAAACAAGGAAATATCTCAATTTATAAATGATTCTTGTGTTTGGTGAGAATACCAAAGGGACTCATGGATGGTGTAGTCAAAATTGATATCCCCATGTATGAAATACCAATATCCACATAAAAATGATCCAAAAAGGGAGTAAGATTAAATAAAAATTATATAGTATTCAACAATGAGAGAATAATAAAAAAATAAAGCCAAATTAAACTAGAAATGACATATTATGAACTTGTAAAAATTTAAATAATGGAAAAAGAACATGCATGAAATCCGTTTCATTTGAAAAACAATAATCATGAAAATAAAACATGGTGTATATAGAACATGTTTTATATGGTATAGATAAATTGGAAGTCAAATCCTTTTTTAGTAAAGTTTCATAGGTTCCTTCTTCATATTTTAAATGACATGATGATCGAATGGTGACCAAGAGTCATGTGTAGATGCTTTATGTACTATTTTTGGATGCATGGTTCTTCTAGGATGGATATGTATCATCCTATCCTTTATTTTGGTGTCTTTTATGAAAAATATTTCATGCATCACATTGTATCTTATTTATAGTGTTATCTATAGTTATTATCTTATTCTAATTCCCTATAAAAAATAAATAGGTCTTATCAGAGGTTTGTTAGTATTGATTTTATTAATTATCTCTAAACAAATCTCATTTAAAAATAATAATATAGTGGCCGTTTACTCTAACCATCCCTATTTTTTTATTGTAGCATTTAGCGGTTGTTTTATTAGAACCAACACAAAATGATTTCAAAAAAACCTAATTTTGACCCCACTCCCCTCCCCTTTCTTCCCATGCCCCCACTCTCTCTAATCCATCAACATCGATTCTCCCCCTTCTCCCCCAAGCCGCTTGCTGACCGCTACCACTGCTGCTCACCCTTTCTCCCCTGAGCCCCTGCCGGCCTCCGCACCTCGTTGCTCGCCTCCCCCTCAGTCCTCATTTACCCCTCACTATTGGAAACTCCCTTATCCCCTGATCCCTTCCCCCTAGCATTTGTCTACTCCCATCTCCCCTGATTCATTCCCCCTCACCACTAGACACTCCCTCTTCTCCCCTGAGAACCGTCTCCCTCAACCCCTCACCACCATTCCCCTTCCCCCTCGCCACTGCTCCCTAATCCCCATACCAAAATTCTCCATTTTTTTCTTTCAGCCCTCACCACTGCTCCATTTCCCTTGTATATTCTCCCGAAAGAGCCCTAACGACCACTACACTATCAATGCTAAAACCTACTAAATTGTTAATTTTGTTTTATTTTCCATATTTTTGAGATTTTGGTTCCTAGAGGTTTTTGAGTTGATTTATTATTTATGGTTCGAGATTAATTATTATATATATCAATAAATTGGATGTATAATTATATCAAATATTAATAAATTTCATGGTTAATATTATTTAGGAATAATAAATTATATTTATAATAAAAAAGAATGTTTAATAATTAAAATAATGTTTCATATTTAAGAATATTATTAATTATCATGTGTGATTATTATAAATATTAATATAATGTTATAATTATTAAGAATATCAATAAGTTTAATATTTAATATTTAATTAAATATTTTATTTTATAATTAGTAATAATGCATTAAAATATGTTATAATAATTCATTAATACTAAAAGAATTGTTTAATAAACAATTTATTTAGTGTTATTTTTTATGTGATAGATCCAAAATGAAATTTAGTATTGAGAATTACTTTGGATAGAAATACAATAATTTTAAAATATTTATTTTGTGTTATGTTAAATGTTTTAAAACATTTTTGGGAATTTTTATATAGAATTATTTTTGGTTTCCCTGAATTATTTTAAAACATTAATTGTTTTAAAGGTTGTTGTTTTAATAATAAAATGTGCTTTCGTCCTAGGATGAAAAAAGGATTTGATTTTTTTCACATGAATAATTTTTAAAATTATTTTTAAAGAACCATAAATGATTTAATAATGAAATTATAGTGGTATTTTAAAGAGTAAGTAGAGTTTTAGAAATAATTATTTTCTATTTTTCTAAATTATACAAATATATTTTATGTTTAAAAAGTGAAAAACATTTTTATAGAATATTTACATTCATGAAATATGTGTTGATCCCTTTATTTAATATTTTTTAAGGGGAAACGTGAAATTTTTTAATGGTGTTTTAAATGTGGTGTGTTTTATTTCTAGGCATTTTTCTTGGTTTAATTTATATTCATTTGATTCAAGTCATAGAGTATTGATTCTTTGAGACTATGTTTCATGTCATTTTGATTTTTCTATCCATAAATTTATTAAAGAAAATGGTGATATTCATTACTTTAGGATATTATTTAGGGTGATTAATTATTCCATATAGGTATAGTTTCATTTTAAAATAGTGACGGTTATCTATTTTTGGGTCTTATTTTTCTTGAGGCTAGAGTAGATGTAGTTTCTTTTTTGGTTCTTGATTGGTGTGATGTTATAGGTTTTATCCTTTATTTTTTATCAGTGGAATGTTGGTCATCTTAGTGATTATTTAGGTTTTATCATTTATTTTTAAATGAATTTACATTTTCTATGAATATATTTTATATTCCACAAATGCAATAATTTTCAAGCTAGACTAAAGGAGACTATGTCACCAGATATCACAGTGTCATGTTCTTATTTTGAGAGACAAAAAATCTTGATTTGAAAAATCATCAAAGAAAAACATAAATATAGATACAATAATGTCTCTTAAATATAAAAAAATCAATCTTATGAAAAGAATAAAAGTTAGACATCTTTTAATATTGTATTGAATCATATTTATGTTGAATTTGTGTTATGTCGAATAAAGTCCCTACCCAGGTCGATGAAGATGTTGGGTAATGTTTAATTTTGATTATACTTATTTGATTTACAATTTATATCTTTATATTTGAATGTATAAGGATAATTAGATTCAATACCTATTGATAGAATTTGGATTAATTTACCTCAAAACACACCTCAATATGCCAAGGGTTTGGATGAATTTTTAGATCATACAATTGAAAACCGATTAGTGAATCATATTATAAAATATTTGTGTTGTAATTGTAAATTAAAGAGATGGTTGAATAGAATTTAAGTATATTATCATTGGATATTTAATTTTTTTTTCTCGATATGTATGTCAGATTTGGAATGGTGAATCAAACTTTATAGAAAGTCAAAGTAATGAAAATACTGTTAATGGAACCCAAAGTGACCCAAAAATAATAGAATTAAGTTTGAAATTTGTTAAATGACACATTTGGTTTTGTAGAATATAATATATAAGATTTTATTAGATAAAAAAAACCATTATTTGATACTGAGTAGGTTAATCTTTCTCAGAAATTTAATGACCAAAAAATGAGTTTTATAAATTAGTTGAAGATGGAAAGAAGGAAATATATTAAGGGTGTACCTAGTATTCACAGTTGTCCTTTATACACAAGTGGAATCATATCAAGTGTCTCAATGGAATCAATTAAAAAGAAATGTTCATGATTTTATAGTTGTGTCCGGATGAATTTAGTGAAGCTAATATCCTTGCATAATTCGTTAATATTAATAAAGTCATAAACAAACATAGAATTTATTATAAAATAGTATATGTGTGTCCTAATAATTTCTAGTTTTACTAGGGAGGATATTTTGATAAATAAGAATGTGTAAGATTTCATAAAAGAAGATGGAAGTCAATGAAAAATAATGAGAGTATAAATCAATGCAAACCTAGGAAGAAAGAGAAGAAGAAAAATTCTGCAAATGTATTGTGTTAATTTCTTCTAAAACCAAGATTGCAAAGATTATTCATGTCATACAAGACTGTGTACGACATGAATTGGAAAGATCAGGATGGTAAAAAAGGCTTTATGATACATCCAAAGGATTCAACATCATGTAATATGATTGATTTACTAAATACATATTTTTCATGGAATCTTTGGAATATATGTTTGGGATTGGATTCTAATGGTCTTAACCCTTTTGTTACTTTAAGTACTAATTATGGAATTTGACCAGTTGTTTTGATCCCCTATAATCTACCTCTATGCAAGTGTATAAAGAAGAATTATTTTATTAAATTCATGATTGTTCTAGGAAATATTTTTTTCCGAAATGACATTAATGTATACCTTCAGACTCTAATCAAAGAATTGTGAGAATTATGAGATGATGGCATTGAAACATATGATAATTTAATGAGACAACTATTTAAAATACAAGATACATTAATTTTGAAAATTAGTGAATTTCCTAGACAAATAAATTTATCGGGTTTGAAAACTCATAGTAGTTTGTCCTATCCAGTTTATAATTTTGATTTTGAACCTCAACGATTACCTCATAGCATAAAATGGTGTTTTATGTGTCATAAACAATTTTTTGATGCTTCTAATACATTAAAGTTTTACAATACACAATTAAATGGAAATATTGAATTGAAAAATTCATTAAATTTTTTATTTTGTTTAGAAATTTTGGGACAATTAATGAATGTCCCTGAAGAATTTGAAAAATGTCATCAGTTTAAGTAAGGGGATAGAACGGTATGAGGTACAGTATCTGAAGCAGATGTAACACAATATTGGAAGAAAAAGTGTATATTTTTAAACTTATTTATTCACTGTTTAATTTGATATGTTATAATTTTTATGTAATGCATACTGTGAATAACATCTGTGATAATATAATTTTTACATTTTTTAATGAGAAGGGTAAGTCAAAGGATGACCTTAATACTAATAATGATTCAGAGTTAATGAATATAAAGAATGGTTTGTGGGAAAATGATAATATAAATTATCCATTAGATATTATTATAATGAAAAATCATGATAAAGTAATATTACTTTAAACATTAAATAATATAAAAGTGCCAGATGGATATTCAGGTACCATATAAAGGATAGTTTACAATAAAACAACAAAAGTTATATGGAATGAAAATTCCTGACTCAAATATTATGATGGAACAATTTTTGATATTAGAATTACATATTATGTTACCTCAAAAAGTAATTATTGTTCTCCTTCAATTTTTATCCTTTTTAGAGAGATTTTTGGAAAGACCCAAATCCAACTAAGCTCAAAAAACTTCAAGAAAGAATTTTTTGATACATTTTCATTTGAAGATGTTATTTCCCCCTACATTATTTAAATTCATGAATCATTTAAGTTTTCATTTGGTTAAAGAAGAAAAATTTTTGGGCCGGTACACTATCAATGGATGTATCCAATAGAGAGGTACATTGATATTTCTTTTATTTTCCTTGGTGAATTCTATTTTATCAAATCATTTAATAAATTTTTTTAATATGTTTCTTATTTTTTACATCTTTTAATTAGGTCATTTTAATCATATGTGAGGAATAAAGCTCAACTAGATAGATCTATTGCTGATAGTTACATAGTTGAAAAATTCTTGACATTCTATTCTAGGTATTTGGAAGGTATTGATACTAGATTCAATCATGGTGGATTTTTTGAAAACATCTCCAATAGTTCTGATTCTGAAAACTAGTCATCGGTATTTATAACTAATAGAAAATAAATTGGAAAGGGGTCAAGTTTTACACTAACTAAATTGGGGTTTCTACAAGAATATAAATATGTGCTACTCAATAGTGTTATTACAGATCCATTTATTAAATAATTTTGATAGAAATAAAAGAGACAACTAAGGGGTCGAAGTCTATATGAGCTGGAATTAACAAAATATGTTAATAGGTATATTTTAAAATGGTTCTTCTATTGTGTAAGTATATACTCATATTCATATTATTGACGTGTGGTTATTTTTTATATGTTAAAAGTAATAAATTATATCTTTTTTTAGATAATAAATGTTGAAATTAAAGTTAAAATATCAAATGATATAATGTTTTTGGCTTGAGGTCCTCTAAGGTGGGCTAAGAGATTCAATGCCTATAATATTCATGACTGTAGGTTTCCTAAAATTTATCATGAGGAAGACTTAAAAACTCAAAATAGTGGTCTATTTACACTTGGAGAAGTGGAATATTTTGGAAAGTTGAATGATATAATTTAATTAAACAATCAAGATCATTTTTCCCTTATCATATTCAAATGAGAGTGGGTCAACATTGATAACGGTATAATGAAATATTCATAACATTTTACTTCTTTTAATATCTATTGCTTGATCTGTACTGGTGAACATGCATAGAAAGATCCATTTATCTTATATTCAAAAGAAAAAATGGCTTATTATGTGGATGATGAAATAAATTAAGGTTAGAGTGTTGTTTTACACTTAAATAAGAGGAAATTATATGATATAGGTGATGAAGATCAATTGGATCTTTGGGATAGTGAACCTGAACAACCCCGAAACATTGAACAATTTTTTACTGACAATATCGAAGTAATAGAACTTAAAATAGAGGATTAAAATGGGATGTTCATAATGGAGGTTGATGACAATAAAGATTAAAAGGATGAAGATAATTAAAATTTTAAATTTGTAATGAAACAATATTACTATTTTTCATTGATAAGTGTTTCGTACATATAAATATTGTTCTACTTTTTCTTTTCTTTTTTGTATTTTTTTTAGTTTTTCATTTTGCATATATTTAATATACTTAAACAATTTGAATTGCAGTAATATTGAGAACAAATGTTTTTTAGGATCTTAACTGATCAACATCTTAGAGCACACCACCACTATCGCCAGATTTTATAAATCCAAGTGATTCTATTATACACATGAATTCATGAGAGCCATCTATTTCTCTAGATGTTGTTGGTTGCCTGACACCTGATTCACCTTTGGAGATGGAGCAGTTGGTCACCCCACCATCTATGGGATATTGGCGAGTTACCGTTACTGGTATATATTTCATTTTTCCAAAAAACTATATATTTAATTAATTATTTAATGCATTTGTAAAACATATAAAGACAACCATAGAAGGTATACAAATATGAACATGAAATATGTATGAAACCTGAAGGAATTCAAGATTATCATTCCATTTGATGAGTTTGGGATGCCTACCAGCGATGCTGCCCGAATCTATGGAAGAATTCTTGGGTATCTTTATTTCGAGATGGTGAACATTCCCATTAATTAGAAATATTGTTGGAATATTCCTACAATTTTGAAAAATGTGGTCTTTAATACTCTATTAAAGGTAATATTAATTTAATATTACTTGATAACTAATTTAACATACATGAGTAAATTTTTTTAATATACTTATAAAGTGGTATGTTTTTTATTTCTAGATGTTTTTTCATTTTAATGTCCCTGACTCCGTTTCACACCCATAGAATTTGAAAAAATTGGGCAATAAATAGATATATTTTAAATGAATATTATGGCATACATTTAATGGCACATCCTTGAGCTCCTGACAGATGTATGAGAAAGTACCTAAAGGAATTTCTCATAAGAAAAGGAATCTCTTTATTGATATTAACAGATATGCATCTCATAAAGTGATTTCATATTTTATAGTTTCTTAATAACATAAATACAGTAAAATTATAATTTTTATTATTGTTTCTATTTTTTATAGGAATTATCTTAAAAAATATTATGAACCGTGAGAATCAATTCATTCCTCACATCACTAGGGTTCAAAGTTTTTTGAGAAAAAAGAACAATTTTTTTTATATTGTATTAATTATTATTTGTATCATTTATTATAAGTAAATGTTTTTTCTAACTTGTTTATATTTTTTTATAAAATAAAATTAATTAGGTCTCTCTATTGTACAAAAAAAGATGTGGGTTAAAGTACATAGGAAACCCAATGATAGTTTTGTAAATGACCCTACCAAACACGTTGTAGTAAGTACTTTTCATTACCATTTAATGCTATTTAGTAACTATAAAAACATAATAATTAAAAATATATTATAATAACTAACAAGCCTTAAAATAAATTAAATGGGGTCAGCTACATGGATCAAATGATGCCAATTTAGCTTCATTTGATAGATCTAACTGATCCCAATTAACTGGGTTTAAAGATTGTTTGTTGTTATAATATATTTTTCATTGTTATGTTTTTATAGTAATAAAATAACAATAAATATTAATAAAAAATTTATTAATTTGATAATATTATGAAGTTAAAATATTTTATAAAATGATTGTCAATATTTTTGTATTAACAGGATAAAATTCAAGACGCTTGGGATGCGAACCCTTCACGATCCTCATCGCTTTCCTAGAACAATGAAATTGGAATCATTTTAGAGAAGGAGAATCCCAAATGTGTATGAGGGATGAGTTTTTTGGCCTAATATATCAGTTTTCTTTGGTAGGGTGTCGTCATCCATTACTGCTACACCCGATGGGTGTTCGAGTAGTTCCATTGATTTGGAACCACAAAGAGAAATCACAAGATTTAAATAAAAAGCGTAAGAGGAAGACTCTTATAGGAAAATACATCATCAGTGGGGGTTGAAAATGAAAAATTATTTAGTTTATATATTTTAGCATATGATTAGAAGATCCCCAATAAAATTTCCAACATTATAGGTCATCACATTGAGGTAAATTCTAAATTCTATGGATCATTCACACATTTGAAAAAAACACATACACTTTCCATAAATAAAACTAAAATAAAACTTTTATATATAAAATACATATTTGAAGTTATAGTGACCACATCTTGTGCTATATTAACATGTGGTTAATACCTACATGTGAAAAATGAATTATATATCATTATCCATAAGTTTAAAGACAATATGAGCTTATTTTTAGGGTTTTGACTCAGTAAAAACTTCTTGAAGGTACTAAAGCATTTAAAAACATGTTTCATGGGGTCAAAACCTGAAAAATAATATCAGATTTCTCTGAAATCAGAGTTCAATGACCATAGATTGAATTTTGAAATGCAAGAATCAATGACACAACATTTTGAATTACAGTTTTTCTGGGATTACTGTAAACATTTTTTTAGTGTTTTATAACACTAAAATGTGTGTTGAATGGTAAAAGTCATAGAAAATGACCTCATATTGACATATAATCATGGGTAAACCACTTATGAGTTATTTTGGATGTGTACACATGGAAAACACAACAATACGATGTGTGGTGTGGTTGGAAGGACTCAATAAACACTTCTTAAAGGGTTGTAAAGCCTTTAAAAACACGTGTTGAGGTCAAAAGTAGTAAAAAGATGTTGGATTGACTTGAAATAAGAGGTAAATGTTCATATATTTAAATTTTAAAATTATTAACCGATGGAACATAATTCATAGTTACAGTTTACTCAGGATAGCTATAAACATGTTTCTAGTGTTTCAAAACACTAAAACGTATATTAAATAGTCAAAACCGTATAAAATGACCTCATATTAATGTTAAACCAAGGGAAATTCACCGATGAGTTATTTTGGGCATGTACGCATAGAAAACACTTCAATCCTATGTGTAGTGTGACAGGAATGACCCGGTAAACACTTCTTAAAGTGAAAAAGCCTTAAACAACATGTGTTAGTGGGTCAAAACTAAGAAAATGATGTTATATTTCCCTGAATTTAGAGGGAAATGACTGTATATTGAATTTTTAGATGAATTAACTTATGGCATATCATTTCAAGTTATGGATTCCCCAGGATGATTGTAAATGATTTTTAGTTTTTTAAAACACTAAAATGGGAATGTAATGATCAAAACCATAGAAAATGACCTTTTATTAACATTGAATCATTTGAAAACCATTGATGTGTTATTTTTTAGATTTAAACACCAAAAACATTCCAATATGACATGTGGTTTGGTAGTAATGACTTGGTGAACACTTATTAAAGGGTACCAAAGCCTTTAAAAACATGTGTTGGGGGGTAAAAATAATGAAAACAATATTGGATTTCCTTAAAATCTATGGTCAATGACTACAGATTGAATTTGGAAATTTAAGAACTGATGGAACATCATGAAGATAAATATTTTATATTTAAAAATAATATCTGTATTAAAAAATATACCTTATATAACACCATATTTAAAATATTACACTAATTCAAAACAAGAGTTTGACTTGTTTGATATTTCTTTAAATAAAATAAAACAAAATTCATAATCTCATCTAAGTGGACCCAAAAGATAATAAAATAAATTTATATCATAAAAATAATTTTATTATGATCAAAATATCCATTTTTATGTTCAATATATATTTTAACTTAAATATACAACATAAAAAAACATTTAATCTGTTATTTTTATTTTTTTGCTATGAGCAAGCATTCCAAAAGCACTTGGACAATCCCCTTGTTATATAACTATAAAATATGTTCTGAATTAAAAAAAAAATAAAAAATACATAATATTTTATATAAAAGTCAATAAATGACTTTTATCATACCATTTTTTATTTTTTGGAAACCAAATTTGACTTTTTCAGTGCTACACAGGCTCTACGTAACCACTGAAATGAATTTCATATTTATTATAGCATAAATTTCAACATTTATGTTTATAGTTATTTTTATTGATATTTATAGTATTTTATCATACTTTATTCATTTAATAAGTTCCAAAAATGTTTATATTATTTCTATGTCTTGGATATATGATAAAAGATGTCATATTTCATAAAACATTATTTTTTACTATTTACTAATAATTTAACGACTTTTGAAATTTTTTAAAAAACTAAACCTAAGAAAAATTTCAATTTATAATAAAAAATAAATTTGATTTTATGAAATTAAATTCCTACAATTTATATAAATTAATTTTAAAATAAGTTTTTAAAACGTGATGGAAATGATTTTTTTTGAAAAAAATATACATATTTCTTAAGAATGCGTATTTATGATTAAAATATTATTTTGTACCAAATTAAAATATAAAATTGATTCCAATAAAAATATTTTAATTACTAATAATATATTGTAACTATTATTTATTTGAAACAATTTTAAAATAAAATTTAATTTCACAAATGGTTGGAATGATAATACAATTTTTAATAAAAATATTTATTTTTTTACTATTCACTATAAATCTATCTTTTCAGAAAAAACTAAAATTTAACCTTAAGATAATTTTTGTATTCTGAGATCAAATAACATTTTATTAATTTTAAAATAAAATTTATACGAGTTACAAAAATTGATAATAATATTCACTCGTGGAAAGCATGAAAATCCATTTTTAAAGAAAATGTATTTTTCAAGAATAAAATGACTTCAATAAAAATTGTGTGATTATTTTTGAATAACATACCAATAAATTAATATTTATTTGAAACTTTATATGTATTTCCCAAATCAGTTATTTTTATTCATACCCTCCAATTTAATGATAAGGTTATAACAGTCACATTTAAATAATATTTAGTAGTTCGTTTAAGCTCGATGTGTCTTATCCTGTATGATATTGAACATAGTTTTTCATTTTAAAAAATATCAATATGTTACATCCCCACCCCCATTTTAGAAATTATATCATTTCAACTTTGAACACTATCTTGATAACCATGTTTTTACTTTTCAAAATACCTTTTTTGAAATCCCACATCCTAAAAAAATTAAAAAAACTTCCTCTTGAAAAGAGAGAAAGGAAAGTACAAAGGTCACTTGAGATGAAATATACTTGGTTTAAAAGTAAGCTAATATAAGTGAAAAGTGAAAACATGGTTATGGAAGACAAAAAAACTCCTAAGTACTGATATAGAGTGATATCTAACAATATCATGAGAATGTTAACCATTAAAAATCGTAAATTTGTGATGGGTTAAAAGGAGATTGATTTATCAGTAAGAAAAGTAATCAGACAATCTTTTTATTTTAAAATATGTTTTCTGAAGTTGTGTAATTATTTTAAGACCAAGAGTAATAACATAATGAATATAATTATATAAAAATAATAATTTAATACTTTAATAAATTTCCACCACAAACTCATCCTTTTCTCTAAATAATGAGTCTTCAAGTTGAATTTTTTCATTACTAAAGAACTAGAATCAACTTCTAAAAATCAAAAAATACATAAAATAATATCTATCTATTACTCCTATCATTATACATTAACCAAAACCAAAATGGTTAATAAAAGATAAAATAACTATCAAAAAATAATAAACCTTTATATAATGAAAAAATACATAAATCTACAAATTTAAACAATAATACCCAAATTTAAACATAGATCATTCAACAAATAACTATCCTTAGAAACTCCTCAATTTTTTCTCCAAAATACTTTTGAAATCAAAATTATTTTATCCCATCATCTTCCAATATAAATTTATCATTAGTTTCCAAAACACATTAATATATCTTTAGAGTTTCATAACAAAATGTAATTATCCAAATCACATAATATCCAAGATATGATAATGGTTTCCATAAATCACATGAATCACCGTAAATCCAAATTGTTATCTTATATGATTCCAAAAGATAATTATTCCTTGAATCCTCAAATAAAATACCATAATATGATATTTACCTTAATCCTATAATATTTCCTAATTAGTATAGTTATCTTACTGTTAAATAACATTAATCTCTTAATCATGAAGAAATTTCCAATCTCATGGTTATCTATATGATAACGAAATGTTTCAAAAATCAACTTATTATTCATCCATAAAATCATTTAACTAAAATAAAATTCCATACTAACTTGGAAATCACATAGGATAGTGGTAGGTGATGCACCCTTTTTGGCCTTTGGTTGTGGGTTCAAACCTCACGACCTTATGAGATATTATGGGTTGTCACCTGACCTAGGATTTATCATTTTTATAAAACGATATTAATATAATCCTTCTAAAATTATAAAACATGAGAAATATACTAGAAATAACCTTAATATATTCAAATTAAATAAATGTTGTAACCATAAAGTTTATCTCATACCTTTAATTTTTCATACCAAAATGTAATAACTCATAATTACCTCAAAATAAAAGATACTATAAACCTTAAAGGCTTCCAATACCATTAAACATATGTCCATCCAAATGAATTATTACTCAAAATAAATTTTCAATAAAACATATAATAAACATAAGGGTTGTGTTACCATACTGTCTCTCAAAATACACATAATCATCTTAGTCATCCAGCACTTAAAACCTTAAAAATGAGTAAATAAGAATTTTAACTTAAGATCAAACTAAAATTTGTAAACCCATGATGGTGTCCAAAAATCTTAATAAAACCTCACATAAAAACATACTAATCTCTAAATTTATCTAAACACTCCTTTGATACCAAATAAAAAGAACCATTCTTAAAAAATATATATTTGTAAGAACCCGGTTCTTGTTTTAGAGGTACGAGCGTCTTCTTTTTCCTTTTCCTTAAGTGTTTTGAGAAAATATGGAAAATGGGGAAAATCCTAAATTTTGGAACTAAACGTCGTGTACTGTATCCACATGCCATGTACTTTTGGCCGTGTTTGGATGAGTACACGGGGCGTGTAGCCATGCCGGCGACGAAGGGTGTAGGAAGCACTACACGCCGTGTAGTGGTGCCTTACACGTCATGTAGTCAGTCGGCAGGCTTAAACAGTAAGGCGGTGGCGTCGCCTCTAGCTGGGCGACAGTACACGCCGTGTACTCGAGAGTACATGTCGTGTACTCATGTCGACGGATGAACAGTGTGGCGGTGCCACTAAATGAACAGTTAAAAGAAGGGTGTACACGCCGTGTACTTGGAAGTACACGCCATGTACTCTGTTTTTTCGGCTTAAAACAGGCAGTAGCCTCCTCATTTGGCAGAGGAGGCACTTGAGCCATTTTGGATCCAAAGGAGGAGGTCGGGCCTTTGGAGATCCGTCGGGAGTTCGTCTGGAATCCGATTCGACTTCGGACGATCTCATTGGAACCGCACGGGTGAGCCCTCTCCTCTCTTGGTATCGTTCTTACCAATTTATTTCCTAATATAAGTTATTTACGTTTGAATGGGTTTTGTTCTTTGTCAGATCTACGTCGTTCTTGGGCGTTTCTGGAGTCGGCATTCGGGTATAACGTTTGTTGGCGTATAAGGTAGGTGGCTTTGTGTTTAGTTTTCCAACTGCTGAGTGTTTTGTGCATTTTTGTGCCACGAACCCATGTTGGGGTATCGTGTGGCTCAGGTCGTTGCTATATTTAATACCTAGAATTAATTAGGTATTTAATTGTGATAATAAAATGTTTGTTGGGATCGTTTCTTGGATCCGGAACCACCCCCGGGGTGTGTTTCTCTGTTTAGCCGTTTGGCCAGGATACCCGAGGGTATGCCTTTAAAGTAGTAATTATAGAATTGCCTTTAGAGGAATTGATTTTTATTGCTTGTTTACCTGTTGGGCATGGACCGATTACCTGTTTAGCCTGAGGGAATTTTTGTATTTATCCAGAGGGCGTTGTTGTGATTAGCCTGTGAACATTATACTGTTTTAGCCTGAGGGCGTGACTTTTTTAGCCTGAGGGCTGTCGTTATTTCACCTGAGGGAAACCCTTCGTACCTGAGGGCTTGACTTCTGTGCCTGAGGGTGAGACTTCCTACGCCTGAGGGAAATTTCTGTTACGCCTAAGGGATATACCTGCCGGTTGGATTCTACTTACCTGAGGGTAAGGTTTTGTTTGTCTTAGGATGTGGACTGTTTACTTAGAAATGCATTGTGGTGGTTTCTAATATTTAAATGGATTAAATGGATAATGAAATGGAAATATAACTGGTAATTAGTTACTTTTGAGTACTGCATACTTTATTTTTTTACTACTGCACACTGTTGTTGCATGCTTACACGCAGTTGGGCACGAGCCTTTGATGGGTGCCTACTAAGATATATTTCTCACACACTATTTTGGTCACATTTTTCGGCCCAAACAGATTACGTTTCTACAGGAGTGGATAGGGGAAAGAGTCCCTATACAGGTACTTGACTGTTGCTGAGGACTAGAAGGGCATGGGAACGAGCCTAGGCTCACGATGCCGCTGCTAGTTGTTTTGCTTATTTTGCTGTACTCTGTTTTCTGCTGTACTGTACTGATGTATAACATGTTCTGACTGCTTTCTTAGAACTTGAAACATGTAGCATCATCACTTATATATTGTTGGTTATATCCACTACTGTAGTTATTTTAGTTGTGTATGTTTGCTGCTTCCGCTATTTGTTGTATGTTTATGTTGGTATTCCGCTGCGCTACACTTTAAAAAAGGAGGGCATAGTTTCCCCACTACCAGACCTAGACCCTCACTGCTAGTCAGCAGCCTCTGGCATTTGGGGAAATGCGCTTGAGGTCACGTGGCGAACCGGGCTCAGGGCACCTGTTGCGTGGCACCTGGGTCTGGGACGTTACAATGTGGTATCAGAGGCGGTTTTCTTTTCTTTGACTTACTATTTGGAGCTGTAGTCAGGGATAGGACAGAACAGTAGTTGGTAATAAGCTGTGCCCGGGCGTAGCTAACCCGTGTACAGGTAAAAGCCAGTCTACCTCGTATTTTGCATTTTTTTATTTTGAAATTTTACTGTTGATATGTTTTCACCGTTGGGTGACGCACTTGGATTCTGCTGTTTATATTTTTTATCTGTGGGTGTTATTTAGTTGCAACTCGATGAGATGACGGTATGTCATCTCATGCATCATATAGACACATTCTAGAAATCACATGCCATGCATAGTTTCCATGCCATGTAGGTTCATTAGAAAATTGCATGTTGTTGTGATAGTTGATGTGCTAAGAAAGCATGTTGTTGTGATAGCTGCTTGATAAATACCTGCCTATTTGGTTGAGCTTGTTTATAGGATAGACGCCAAACATTGGTTTTGGGGGAGTATGGGCCCCCATCGACCAGAATTTGGTGGATCATTGACTGTTATTGGTTATAACACAGATAAGATGTCAAACTTTGATTCGTGGGGTGTATGGGCCCCCACGGGTCAGAATTTGACACTTAGGTGTTGTTTTTTCAGTATTTTCTGGGTTACGGGGAAGTTTATGAGGCATAATGTTCGGAAAACCAAGAAGACACGCCATGTAGGACCTCATACACGTCCTGTGCGTTCTTCTGTTCGGGAAGAAAAATTAAGTTTTTGAGTACACACCGTGTACTCCGAGTACACGCTGTGTAGTCTCTTCCCGTGTCACAAACCGTGTGGGCGGAGACACGGGGTAGGGAAGGGCTTGGGTAAAACACGCCGTGTAGTTTTTATGCACGTCCTGTAGTGTGACCCGGAGTCCGGCCGTGTAACTAACAACACACAGTGTTAGTTATAGACACGCCGTGTAGTGTGACCTGGGGACTCGGCTATGTAACTAACAAAACGGGACGGTGTCACCTCTCCCTGAACACGCCGTGTACCTGTGGGACACGCCGTGTAGTCTTGTCCAAGGACAAACCATGTGGAGTTAGCCATGTGGCTGGGAAACGGGATGGTGTACACGCCGTGTATGGGTGTAACACACCGTGTGTAGTAAAGCCGAGTAGTCATCCATGTCACAGATGACACAGTCAGTTAGAAAATAACACAGTACACACTGTGTAGATATTATACACGCCATGTAGTTTTGTTGAATGGAAGCTGTGTGGTTTAGTCATGTAGAAGGACCCGGGCAGGGGAAGGGAAGTCAAGTACATGCTGTGTAGTCATTGTACACGCCGTGTAGTCTTGTTTTGAAAATTTTGAAAAACCTTCTTCCTCTTGTTCCCTTTGTGTTTCCTTCGTTTTAGTCTTAATAATCTTGAATCTGAGGCGTGGTTTTAACCTTGTAGTGTCATGCCGCCTAGACGACCGCGAGTTGTTCTCTAGGAGAGCGGCGCCGATTATACTCCAGAGATTGTGGGCCATGGGCTACCAGTAGATCCCCCAGCAGATCCAGATGTGGCACCAGCTGTTATACCGGACACAGGTGCGGAGGCGCAGTTCCGTGAAGGTTTATTACGGTTCATACAGACCTTTCAAGGAGCAGCACAGGCTGCCACATCTATGACCGAGCTGATGCGTATCTTTCAGCAGCAGCATCCGCCTACATTTTCAGGGGATGGAAGACCACAGGCTGCAGAGTCTTGGCTAGGATTGATGCAAACTATTTTCGGGCATCTGGAGACGCCTCCAGGACGGAGGGTCAAGCTTGCAACTTACATGCTGCGTGATTCTGCCAAGAGTTGGTGGGATGTTACCACCCAGTTAGAGCATCACAGGGACATGGCGTGGGAAGATTTCCAGGCAGTCTTCTACGAATTCTTCTTTCCCAATATGTTGAGGGCAGATAGAGCTCGAGAGTTCCATGAATCTACAGTAGGGAGCTATGTCAGTGATGGACTACTCTGCTCGTTTTACAGAGCTTCTGCGTTTTTCACCCGTGCTGGTGGGTGATGATATGTTGAGAGCCAGACGTTTTGAGGATGGTCTTCAGTATGACATCTGAGCACTGGTGAATGTTTTAAGGTTTCCTACTGTACACGCGATTATGAACCAAGCATTGATTACAGAGAGGAACCTGTGGGAATCGAGTGGTGTGGGCCAGGGAGGTTCTGCACCAGTTACTGGTACAATTTCTGCTGTCAAGAGGAAGAGACAGATGGACTTCTCTCAGGGCGGTAGTACCAGCAAGGAAGCTTCTTCAGGTGGCCCGATCAGCTGCTACCAGTGTGGCAGAGAGGGGCACAAGAGGCCACAGTTTCCACGAGACCCAGTGGAGTGCCGAGTTTGTGGCAAGATGGGTCATCTGCAGCGCTTTTGCAGGGCGTTTCTACCAGTGCCTAGTGAGAGGGGTTCTGTGCAGACTCCATGTGCGGGAGCAGGAACAGTGGCTTCTTACCAGTCAGGGAACTGGAATACGTCAGGGCGTGCAGGTAGAGATGGTGGTCGTGGCCATGGTAGCCAGACACTAGGATCTCAGAGGCAACAGGGCGGGATAGCTCAGGGTAGCCAGGCTGTGTCGTAGGGCCGCGACACTGGACATGCATATGCAATGCAACAGACCCAGCAGAAGCATGATCCCAGACCTTAGACAGTCAGAGGTACTATTCTAGTAGCTTTTTTATGGTCTTCAGTACTTTTTGATATGGGTGCTACACATAGTTTTATATCTGTACCCGTTGTGGAGAGCCTTGGGCTCGGTGTTTCTACTTCTTCTGATATCTTGATTCTAGACACTCCGTTGGGGACTAGGATGGTTGGTGTGCGTCAGTGCAAGGAGTTCCCCCTTGAGGTTGGTGGGTGTCACTTCCTTTGGGACCTCTATATCCTGGAGATGACAATCTATGACGTCATTCTCGGGATGGACTGGTTGGTTCCCTTTCGAGACTTCGTAGACTGCTACTGTCGCAGGGTGCATTTCATGTCACCAGAGGGCGGAGAGTTACTATACAAGGGAAAATGGGATGTTCAGGAGAGTCGAGCTGGACCAGAGCATCCTGGGCGAGGTGGAGTCACAGGCCAGATTACGAGCTTATATCTAGATGATCAGGGGACTTGTCAGACGGATTTTCCTCCTATTGTCGATCGTTTTAGGGATGTATTCCCGGATGAATTTTCAGGTCTACCTCCGGTGCGTGATGTGGATTTCTCTATCGAGATAGTTTCAGGAGCAGCACCAGTGTCCATTCCTCCTTATAGGATGGCCACGGCTGAGTTGCAGGAGCTCAAGAGGCAGTTAGAGGAGTTGTAGGCAAAAGGCTTTATCCGACCTAGTACTTCTCGTTGGGGTTCTCCAGTCCTTTTTGCGAAGAAGGTGGATGGTACCCTCAGACTTTGTGTGGATTATCGGAAGCTGAACCAGTTGACGGTGACAAACCGATATCCCTTTCCAAGGATTGATGATCTGTTTGATCAGCTTCATGGAGCACGAGTGTTCTCGAATATTGACTTGAGATCAGGATATCATCAGCTGCGCGTGAGACCATTGGATATACCGCTTACAGCTTTTCAGAGCAGATATGGTCTGTATGAGTATGTGGTTATGCCATTCAGACTCACGAACGCGCCATCAGTTTTCATGGCTCTGATGAATCGTGTGTTCCATCCGTATCTTGATTCATTTGTGGTAGTATTCGTGGACGACATCTTGGTGTACTCTCACACTCGACACGACCATGCCACCCATCTTGAGTTCGTATTGAGTACACTGAGAGAGCATCGCCTATATGCTAAGCTCTCGAAGTGCCACTTTTGGATGGACCAGATTCACATCCTGGGTTATATCATCTCAGAGGCAGGCGTTGCAGTAGACCCAGAGAAGGTGTAAGCGGTAGTTTCCTGGGAGCAGCCCAAGAACGTGTTTGAGATACAGAGTTTCTTAAGGATGGCTGGTTACTACAGGCGCTTCATACATGACTTCTACCTCTTATCATCACCGTTGACATGTCTGACTAATAAGGGTGTGAAGTTCGTTTGGTCAGAAGCTGGTGAGACAACTTTTCAGGACCTGAAGGGAAGGCTGACATCAGCACCGATCCTGATACTCCCAGAGCAGGGGAAGAGCTATATAGTTTACTGTGATGCATCAGGGATTGGGCTGGGAGCCGTTTTGATGTAGGGCGACTGAGTTGTGGCATACGGGTCTTGGAAGTTGAGGCCAAATGAGAGGAATTACTCGACACATGATCTCGAGTTGGCTGCAGTTGTTCATGTGTTGCGCTGTTGGAGACATTATTTGTTGGGAGAGCATTTTATGGTTTTCACCGACCACAAAAGCCTCAAGTATATCTTTACTCAGCGTGACTTTAATCTGAGGCAGAGAAGGTGGGTCGAGTACCTATAGTCCTTCGATTTTGAGTTTTCCTATACACCTGGTAACGGTAATGCAGTAGCTGCTGCACTGAGCAGTAATACTCAGATAAAGGCAGTGCAAGAGGCCAGTGGTGAGTGGCAGCTTATGGCTTTGTTCTCTGAGATGCATCTGGAGGTGCATGACAGTCAGGGGCAGACTTATCTTTCCCCGTTAGCTGTGACTTCTACCCTACTGGATAGAGTGAGGATGAGAAAGCTATCGGATTCAGAAGGCCTAGTTCTACGGGAGTCAGTGGAAAGTGAGGACCCTCCTCCCGGTTGGACGATAGGCGATGATGAGGTTTTGTGTTTCCATGGACGTGTATGGGTTTCAGGGGATATACGCGAGGAGCTGATGCGGGATTTTCATGCTTCAGCTTGGGCAGTTCATCCTGGGGTTACCAAGATGTACCATGACTTAAGGCGTCAGTACTGGTGGCTGGGTATGAAGAGAGGGATAACTGGTTTTGTTACGAGGTGTTCCACCTGTCAGCAGGTGAAGGCAGAGCATCAGAGACCAGCTGGGCTGTTACAGCAGTTGCCCATTACGGAGTGGAAATGGGATCATGTCGCGATGGATTTCGTAACGGGATTTCCAAGGTCACCTCGAGGCAATGACGCCGTATGGGTTGTTGTGGACAGACTTATGAATGTAGCTCACTTTTTGCCGATCAAGGAGACCTTCGGTGTGGACGATCTCGGAACACTGTATATCCGGGAGATCGTACGTCTTCATGGGGTCCCTCGCTCTATAGTTTCGAATAGGGACACCCACTTTATGTCTCGTTTCTGGTAGAGTTTTCAGAGGGCACTGGGTACACAGGTGCTTCTGAGCACAACATACCACCCTCAGACAGATGGACAGTCAGAGCAGACGATATAGGTGCTAGAGGACATGCTGCGTGAATGCGTCCTAGACTTTGGGGGCTCTTGGGAGAAGCATATACCCTTAGTCGAGTTTTCCTATAACAATAGTTTTCAGGAAACTATTGAGATGGCACCATACGAGGCTTTATATGGTAGGCCATCCCGGTCACCTTTGTGCTGGTTATAGGCAAGTGAGGCAGCTTTACTGGGGCCACAACTTGTGCAGGAGACATCTGAGCAGGTCCTGTTGATTCGAAGGCGGATGGCTACCGCACAGTCTCATTAGAAGTCTTATGCTGATCGCAGCAGATGACCTTTGGAGTTCGTGGTTGGGGATCAGGTTTTCTTGCGTGTTTCGCCGAGGCTAGGACACAAAAAGATCAGGAGACAGTGTAATCTTTCACCGAGGTATGTGAGACCATTTGAGATTTTGGAGAGAGTCGGTTTGGTTGCATATCGGTTGTAGTTACCGCAGCGGTACCGAGCCATGCACGACATCTTCCACGTGTCTCAGTTGCATCACAACCATTTAGACCCATCTCACACCTTTCAGCCAGAGGAGGTTGAGCTTCAGCATGATGCGTCCTTTGAGGAGCATCCGATCCGTATCGTTGATAGGAGCACGAAGGTTCTCCGAGGCCGGTCAGTTCCTCTCGTACGGGGGCTATGGCAGCATGGCTGAGTGTAGGACGAGACCTGGGAGCGGGAGGCCGACGTACGTGCTCAGTGGCCAGAGTTGTTCTGAGCTTTCTCTTCACCACCCTTGGAAGGGTAATTCGGGGACAAATTGCTATAAGGGGGGAAGTTTGTAAGAACCCGGTTCTTGTTTTAGTGGTACGAGCGTCTTCTTTTTCCTTTTCCTTAAGTGTTTTGAGAAAATATGGAAAATGGGGAAAATCCTGAATTTTGGAACTACATGTCGTGTACTGTATCCACACGCCGTGTACTTTTGGCCGTGTTGGGATGAGTACACGGGGCGTGTAGCCATGCCGGTGATGAAGGGTGTAGGAAGCACTACACGCCGTGTAGTGGTTCCTTACACGCCGTGTAGTCAGTCGGCAGCCTTAAATAGTAAGGCGGTGGCGTCGCTGCCAGCTGGGCGACAGTACACGCCGTGTACTGGAGAGTACATGCCATGTACTCATGTCGACGGATGAACAGTGTGGCAGTGCCGCCAAATGAACAGTTAAATGAAGGGAGTACACGCCGTGTACTTGATAGTTCACGCCGTGTACTCTGTTTTTTCAGCTTAAAACAGGCAGTAGCCTCCTCATTTGGCAGAGGAGGCACTTGAGCCATTTTGGAGCCAAAGGAGGAGGTCAGACCTTTGGAGATCCGTCGGGAGTTCATCTGGAATCTGATTCGACTTCGGACGATTTCGTTGGAACCTCAGAGGTGAGCCCTCTCCTCTCCTGGTACCGTTCTTACCAATTCTTCTCCTAAAGTAAGTTATTTATGTTTGAATGGGTTTTGTTCTTCATCAAATCTACGCTATTCTTGGGAATTTCTGGAGTCAGCATTCGGGTATAACGTTCGTTGGTGTATAAGGTAGGTGGATTTGTGTTTAGTTTTCCAACTGCTGAGTGTTTTGTGCGTTTTTGTGCCATGAACCCATGTTGGGGTGTCATCTGGCTGAGGTCGTCGCTATATTTAATACCTAGAATTAATTAGGTATTTAATTGTGATAATAAAATGCTAGTTGGGATCATTGCTTGGATCCGGAACCACCCCCGGGGTGTGTTTCTCTGTTTAGCCGTTTGGCAAGGATACCCGAGGGTATGCCTTTAAAGTAGTAATTGTAGAATTTCCTTTAGAGGAATTGCTTGTTACTTCTTGTTTACCTGTTGGGCATGGCCTGATTACCTGTTTAGCCTGAGGGTGTTTTTTTATTTAGCCTGAGGGCGTTGTTGGGATTAGCCTATGGGCACTGTACTGTTTTAGCCTGAGGGCATGACTGTTTTAGCCTGAGGGCTGTCATTATTTCGCCTGAGGGAAACCTTTCATGCCTGAGGGCTTGACTTCTGTGCCTAAGGGCAACACTTCCTACACCTGAGGGCAATTTCTGTTACGCCTGAGGGATATACCTGCGAGTTGGATTCTGCTTACCTATGGGTAAGGTTTTTTTTGTCTGAGGACGTGGAATATTTACTTAGAAATGCACTGTGGTGGTTTCTAATATTTAAATGGATTAAATGGATAATGAAATGGGAATATAACTGGTAATTAGTTACTTTTGAGTACTTCTTACTTTATTGTTTCTTTTACAACTGCACACTGTTGTTGCATGCTTACACGCAGTTGGGCACTGGCCTTTGGTGGGTGCCTACTGAGATATATTTCTGACACCCTGTTTTGGTCACATTTTTCATCCCAAACAGATTACGTTTCTGCAGGAGTGGATATGGGAAAGAGTCCCTATACAGGTACTTGACTGTTGCTGAGGAGTAAGAGGGCATGGGACCGAGCCTAGGCTCACGATGTCGCTGCTAGCTGTTTTGCTTGTTTTGCTGTACTCTATTGTCTGTTGTACTGTATTGATGTATAACATGTTCTGGCTGTTTTCTTAGAACTTGAAACATGTAGCATCATCACTTATATAATGTTGGTTATATCCACTACTGTAGTTATTTCAGTTGTGTATGTTTACTGATTCCGCTGTTTTGTTGTATGTTTATGTTGGTATTCCACTGCGCTACACTTTGACAAATGAGGGAATAGTTTCCCCACTATCAGACTTGGGCCCTCGCTGCTAGTCGGCAGCCTCTGGCGTTTGAGGAAATGCGCTTGAGGTCACGTGGCGAACCAGGCTTGGGGCACACGTTGCATGGCACCCAGGTCCGGGACGTTACAATATTAAAGTGATTTTAATTAGAATTTACATTTTTAAAATCCTAAGTATCTTTTTGGTTTAGAGTTTTTGAGAAATAGGGAAAACTCTTACAATGTTAACCCTGACATTAAAAGTGGACACCTATAGTTATTGTCCATTTCTTTAACCAAAAAAATATTTTTAAAATAAAATAAGGATTATTTTTATGATAAATCTTTACCATTTTCATCTTGACCTCATACTTATCATTACCCATACTTAAACCCTATGAAATAAATTTAAAAAATAAGGGATGATCACAAAAAAGATCTATATGTGACATAAAAATGAATATAATCGTTATTCAAGTGAAAAAAACATAAAAAAACTTAATATAATTAACTTTACCACATATTTATTCGATCTTATTCAATTAATCATTTGTATATCAAACACACACAAAATTTTCTCAAACAAAACTTCTAAAACCCATAGCAAACACAAATATAACATTTTGGAAACATGGGGAATCATTAGAGTAACCACCATTGATACAAATGGAATACCTTCATTGTTAACTTATGATAATTACTTAGATTAACCATAATATATAATCATGGTTAACAATCCTATTTAATATTTAAATAACCATCTCACCATATTCCCATTATCTCTTAGGAGAAACCTAATCGGTTAACTCTGTCTCATATATGGAATAACCATGTAGCCGACTTACATACCCAATTATTTGGAGGTTATAACATAACCACCCTTATATGTTATATAATTGAACAAACCATAAATATAAAAATTCCCATGACCCATAACATTAACATAAATCATGAAATACTTCTTCATAAAAACATTTGTAACAAAGTAACCTTTTTATTTTGAAATCATTTATTTTTTTAATTAATTTGCACACATAAAAATGAAATATTTTAATTGAAAATAACCATGTAAAGTTGTAAATTAATATGTAAATCATTAGGGAATAATTATATTTTGAAAATATTTTCATGTTATATAAGTTAAAGAACATTCATTTTGACTTTTATAGAAAAAAAATAAAGTGGAACTTTAAAAGAGGATTTCTTATGAAGTCCCTTACCTTAAGTCCAACTCATCAATTACATTATTTATCTTAATAAATAATAAAATTTGGTTAATTATATACTTTCAGAATAACAGTTTTTAATTTCTTTGTTTCTTTTATATCACTTAGTACCTTTTCAATTACATAATCATTTAAATTCACATTTGGTGATTTGACGATATTCGGTACTTAAGTCAAAAATGGATTTGGTTGGTTGACTATGGTCAAAGAGGGAAGAATTAAATCACCTATAAAATAATGTTCATGAAATAATTATCATTTTGATACATCAATTATAATTTTAAATCAATCTATTAAATATTTTTAAGAAAAACTAACAACGTCACAATCATTGAGATGATAGGTTGTACCTATGCCTGAGTAACATTTCCATTTATCAAGGATAATTATGAAAAGAAGGAAAATATTATTTTATCTTAAATGAGTTATAATAATATCATATATATCATATCAATTCCTTAAATGTACTTACATATATCATCCATGTGATGATGTGAAGAAAAATAAATCACATCGCTTCATGGAAGTGGTAGTTCACACGTATGCACGAACGACATTATCATTTTTATTTTCATGGAAATGTAAAAAAAATGATATATTATCTTTTAAGAATGAAAAATATTTTATTAATATAATAAATAAACATTAATTCCATCATTATAGACTTTATTTAGAGATGGTTATGGGAGATGAATTGTATCAGTTCATGAGGTGGTAGTCCTCCATACACACAAATGATGAATTCATTACCCATTTTATGAAATTGGAGATTGATATAAGAAATTACAAAGAAATAATAACATGTAAATATACATAAGATACTAGATTTATTATTTTATAATATTTGGATAATGATTTTTTATTTTTAGTAACAAATAAAACACAAATGCTTGATTATAAATGATACTTCTTCCCTGGATAATGTCCTTTGCTTAAGACCGTAATACCATTATGGTTGTTCTTTTTTCTAAAATAAGACCTATATAATTATGGTAGGGATTCAATGAATGTATTTTCTTGGGATTTTATAGACAAAATTATTTTTTAGGTGTGAATAAATGAGAGAAATATATTCCCTCTTTATAAGAGAGGGGAGGAGCACTCTTGGAATTTCTCAAAATATTAAAACATAATAAGACTATTATAGAGAAAAATGCTTCAAAATGAACTATAAATTAATATGGGATGAAATTTATTATTTAATATTTTTATGATTTTTAACTGATATAAGTATATTAATCCCATAAAATATCATTATTGTCAATTTTGATACTATTCATTACTATGACTTTCAAAACATCAAGATATCAATTAAAATTTGAGTAAAAAATTAAATTATATCCCTAAAATATTAATTTCATTTATAAAATTAATTTATTTCATTAACTATCTTAAATTATATTTATTTTAAAATTGTTCATATCATTTACTTAATTTTTCATTTAATTAAATAATTTATGTATTAGCATTGTGTAAGCATTTAAGGTAATTATTTATTCACAAAAAATTAAAAATTATGTAACATGATGCATATAAATATTTTATATTTCAAAATAATATTTATATTTTAACATATACTATGGGTGAAACTATATTAAAAATATTAAACTTATTAAAAAATAATAGTTTGTCATGTTTGAGATTTCATTAAATAAAATACCATTAAAGTCATAATATCCACTAAGTGGCCCTAAAAGGTCATAAATATATTTATATCATGAAAATAAGCATATTATAATCAAAATATTCATTTATATTCATTCACTATTTATTTTAACTCACATCTATATCATGAAAACACATTTAATTTATTATTTTGACTTTGTTGGCCTTCTCTAAGTATTGCACAAGAATTTTGATAATCCACTTGTTATATAACCATAAAATCCATTTATAGGCATTAAAATAATAAATAATAAATTCTTTTTAATATAAAAGTTTATCAAGGACTTATACCATTCAAATTATTATTCTTTGGATACGAAATTTAATGTTTTTAGTGCTACACAAGCTCTGCGTCAACACCGAAAATGATTTTTATATTTATTATGGAATAAATTATAATATCTATGTTTTCAATTATATATAAATTATATTTATATTACTTTATAATAATTTATTCATTCCATAAGTTTCATAAATTTTAATATTATTTCTATTTATTGGTGATATCATAAAAGTTATTGTATTACATTAAGGCAATATTCTTTAACTCTTCACAAATAATTTAACTTCTTCAGAAAAATGTAAAAAAAATAATCCTCAGAAAAATATTAATTTATAAGTAAAAAGAATAATTTCTATTTTATGAAATTAAATTTATTTAAGTGATATAAATTAAATTTAAATTATTTTTTCAAAATGCGTTAAAAACCGATTTTTAAAAAAAAAATACTATTTTTCTTAAAAATGCATATTTATGCTTAAAAGATGATTTTATACCAAATTAAATTATAAAATTGATTCCAATGAACCAAATTGAATTATTAATAATATAATAGAATTAATATTTCTTTAAATCTATTTTAAAATTATATGAAACTTCATAAATGGTTGAAAGAAAAATACAATTTTCAATAATAATGGTATTTTCACTATTCACTGGAAGATTAGTCTCTTCAAAAAAATTAAAGAAATTCACCATAAGATGAATTCTGTATGTCCGTTTTAAAAATTATAATTTTTTTTTGAAATATAATTTATATAAGTTAAAAAAAATTACATTAATATTCGCTCATAAAGATAAAGAAAACCCATATTTGGAGAAAAAATACTTTTTAAAAAAATAAAACAAATTCTATAAAAACCCTGAGAAAATTTTCTAAAAACTTACCAATAAATTCATATTGAGTTTAACCTTTATATGTATTTCATAAATCAGTTATTCCTAATCATACCTTCTTATTTAACGGCTAGGTTATAACGATCAGATTTAAATAATATCTAGTTGTTCATTTATGCTCGATACATATTATCTTATACACTATCGAACATATTGTTTCTTTTTAAAAGTATTGGGATGTTTAAGTGCCAACCTGAGGATATCATATGTGGAACACCATGTTCAACCATATCAAACATAACTATTGAATTCCATTTTCAATGTTGAACTCCATGTCTGCTAATCTCAATCATGCATATGGAATGTCATTTCCACTAATTTCAATCATAACTATGGAAAAAATACCCATTAATTTAAATAAATTATGAATAATGATATTTCAATTTTATAAACATATATGTATCATAATCTATATCCTAGTAATTACCTATGGTCATCCCCTTCATTTGCACCACATTATATTAGGCCACATGGGGTGAGTTTTAGGGAGCACATCTTGAATCCCTAACTACATCCATGATAACTATATAAAAGAATAAGTAATGAGTGAGGGTCACCGTACTTATAAACCCATCACTAATTCCATATCCCCACACCTAACAAGTTTGGTATGGTTTTTAATGTTACACCTTCTACCATCTCTACCACTACCCATGATAGTCTATATTTGGTTTGGAAAACTAATGGGTACCCACTAGGTCCCCTAAATAGAATGCAGGACAAACATCCTACTTGAGATTCTTATGGTCCCCACATAATCAAATTCATTTTTCTCTGGTTTCTCTAATATATCCCATAATAAAAACAATACCTCTTAGGATATTTAGAAATAGAAGGTAGCAGAGACACCCTATATGAGATCCATAAAAAGAGTAAGTGAAGGAATCCTACATAGGATCCTTAAAAGGAGTAAGGAAGTGAAGGAATCCTACAAAGAATCCTCTGAAGTAGTTGGTAAGTAGAGGAATCCTAAATGGGATCCTCTCGGTTCAAACATAAGAAGATACATCCTAGAGGGGATCCTCAGTCACACACTATTAATTAAAAACCCACAACTTCATATGCTTAAATAGGCACAACTATAAAGGGGGGTGTACTCAAGGGAAAATCCAGAAAACATCTATCTAGAGAGATGGATCATAGCCTATGTTAGATCATGATATAACTCTCATGAGATAACAAAAAATATTTACTATAGGAATAACCTCTCCGTCATATCCTAATCACCCCGAAGCACCTCTTAAGAGTCCTTAAATAACCCAACGGATTCCATCAACATAATATATTTAGAAAAAGCACTCAAAATGGACTCATCTTATATAAAAATATAACTTTGAGGTAAAAAAATAAGAAAACCCATCAAAATGGTATAATGAAAGAAGTAAACGACATGCATATCCAAGTATATTTCATGCACCCTTAATGATACACTTGGGAATGTACTTTAGCTGGACTCATCATGTGAAACCAATGTACATAGTGTGTAAGTCATGTACACGGCATGTACCCCATATAGGGTACCTGATTGTGTACCACACATGTATTTGCCTTGTGTTTAAAATATTCATGTACTTCTACATGGAGTGTATCTCAAACAAAATTTCTTCATGAACCCCACATAGCTAATTTATCATAAACTCGCTATCTATCCTTGTACCTTTCTACATGGATGAGTATAACTACATGGAATATACCCCTGGTACACAGTCTATAGTTCTTAAAAATTCACCCCCCATGTACTTGAATACATGTAAAAGTACTAATACATGAAATGTACCCTCATTACCTAGACTTTAATTAAAAAAAATTTACATTCTTGAAAAGGAAGAGTATATGGCATGTGTTTCTGAGCTACACACCATGTGATTGGGATTTCTAAATAAGAAAACCAAAAAATAGGCTTGAAACCCCCATTTATCTGTGTTAATCCTAAATCAACCTACATGGGGTCCATAATAGTTATAATATTTCATTAAAAATAGATATTAGTAAATTTATGGGGATTTACTATCAAAACATTAAAATGAACTACATTTGGGTGGAATACGACAAAGCTTTACTAGTTTCCACATTCCAGTATTGTTGCATGATGATCTAGAACCTCCCGATATCCATAGTGGAAACCTCTTTCATATCATTATCTCTCTCTCTCTCTACCTATACCTTTTATCTCTAGTACATGGTAAATGAGATATGATAGGGGTAGTGTGTGAGAATCTAGGGGACGAGAAGAAAGAAATTATGAAAAAGATAATTATGGAAAAAAAGAAAAAGAAAAAGGGACATGACTCTGACCCTAATTCCCAACACAAGTTTAGGAATCTCCTAGTAAAACCTCCATGTTTTGGAATCAACTATGGAGATATAATCTTTATCTGAAACTATGATCAAAATATATCACCAAAAAAATGTGTGTGAATAAATTAATATTTAATTAATTAAATTTTATTTATTAATTATTCCATGAATATTTGAAAGATATAAAATTCCATCAAACTTATTTACTAGTTTAAAACCCCTATTATAGAATCAATAAGTATTTAAAAAATATATGAGATTTTTTATAGGGGAAAGATCCATTTTACCCCTAATAAGCATCCAAAATCAAGAATTCAAATTTATGTTGAATTTCACTATCCGTAAAAATGTGAGTCTTTACATGAGAGAATTTTTTATTTACCTTACTTTCAAAATAATTGAATGTGATGGTGTTATTTGTGAATATATTATGTGTGAAGAAATAATCTACTTTAATGGATGTTTGGGACCTAATATTGAAATAAAAAAATCATTAAATGGAAATTTGTGTATCTTCCATTATTTCTTATAGTATATAGGGAAGAAGGAATATTGTTGGATGGAAAAGTCATAAAAATGGAAAAGTTAAAAAAATATAAATTATGAGAATATAGTTGGAAGTTTATCTTATGTGATGGAATTATAAGAAGAAATAACACCTTAAAAATGATTATAATGATGAGAGAAAGAACACCATAATATAAACTTTCGGAAGTGGGTCTGTGAACCCTGTGTTAATGAAAGGAGTGATTTTCTTCTAAGTTCCACTAACTAACTTGATTCTTGGGTGATAGACTATATATATTAATTCATTAATCATCAAAGAAGGTGTGTATGAATAATTATATATTTATAAGATAAAGAAAAGTTCATCTGGTATATGGGAATGCTATTGAGATTATTGTCTTGGGATATATTTTCATCGAGATAAGGAATGAAAATTTTGTGGACATAAAAGGTGTGAAACACATCCCCAAATTAAAGAAGAACTTTATTTTTATGGTAAAACATAATGAGTCAAATTTATATATATGTTTCATCGATTAAATGTAGAATATTTCATATCGATCCATGGTTATAACAAAGGGAGTGAAGGACCTGACCCTGCATCTTATAGTCACATTGGAAGTAGTGATACATACTAAAGAAGTTAATTAAAATAAACTTTTTAATGACCATATAGGATTCATAAATGATAAGGGAATGAATATTCATGTTGCTAAGATATTGTTGAAGTCTGAAGGCCTGAATTATGGAATGGGTTATGATCATATATTTGGGAAGCAGTGGAAAGTGGCCTTTTGAATGGAATGAAAAATTATATTTTAGTATAAGTTATAATAGGTTAACACATATGTAAGGGGGATATATTTTTTGCATTCTCATGGAGTTTTACTATACTACATGACTTTGATTGATAATTACAGATAAAAAAATTTAGTATAATTTATATTTCTCTAGTCTAAGGTGTTTGAGACTATTATTTCTTGTGAAGATATGGATGTAAAGAGGATAGAAAATAGGTTAAAGTGGTTATGGATAGAAAAAGGTAGTCAGTATGGAAGAAATTATTTCCTATAGTTTTTATATAAAAAAGATATTGATTTTGAGAAAACTATGCCTAGGACCTTGAAGGGAAAAAAGCTGTGGAGAGGATGAATAATAATTTTGTGGTAAATGATAAGAGCTTAAAGATACAAATGGTGTTCCCCTATATTTTTTGGGATGAAGATATTAACTATGATGTATACTTAGTGAATCAGAGTCTATCATAACCCATTAGGTAGAAAATTCTAGAGAACTAGTTTTCTAAAAGAATGGTTTACTTAAACCACCACAAAGTGTTTAGAGTACTCATATATTAACATTTCTATTCAGAGGAATAAGGAAAGTTATAGGATAAGTATCAAGAATATTAAATTTTCAGATATGATAATGAGAAATGTAGATTTTGACTATGGGATAATGACTCTCATAAAGTCATCAAAATTCAAATTGATATCTACAATGAATTGATCTGATGTAAGGATCATAAGTTTGTTTGAAATATTGATTAAAGAAAAGTATTATAAAAAAGAAGGTTCACCTAGATGGAAACCCAAAATTTTACATCTTATAAAAAATTTAGGAGGCACAGAGGTTCAAGGAACACAATACCATAAAGTGGAATTAATGGAAGAAGGGGAAAAATTACAATGGTGTTTCCCAAAATAAAATTACTAAATAGTTAAATCACTATAGACGATCAAGCATCAAAAGTTCACACTTTATATGTTTCATCACCAATAGATTCTCAACCATATATACAATTTATAGATACACTATGTAAAAGCATAGAGTGTAAAGGTATGAGAGTGATTTGAATTATCCACTTAAAATAGATGATGGAGATGCTATATTACAAAAGGATTCATATATTTTTAATGAATTTAAATAGTGAGAGATTTCCTTAAGGACTGAATGGATTTTAAATCATGAGAGTATCTATGAGGGATTAACATGGGTCCCTAAAGATATCCAAAACAAGAGAGTATATTGAGATACATTCAAGGATGAAGAATTTTCTAAAAAATGGTTTTATCAGATAAAGGAAGAGGAAGATGGTGGGAAGAGGTAAAACATGGTGCTATTTATGAAAGAAATTCAATAAAAAGAAGGAATGTATTTCTATGAAATATTTTCTCTAGTTATAAATCATAAAAATATATAAAAAATATTGAATATGGTTGTATCATAACATCTTAATCTAGATAAGTTGAATGTGAATACTAAATTACTTCATGGATATTTAAATGAAGAGAAATAAATGCATAATCTGGTCAGTTTCAAGTGTCAATACAACCAAGAATTGGTGTGTAAGATAAAAAGTATATTTTAAAGTTTTAATTAATAATTATAGTGTTGGAATATGGATTTAAATGATTTCATTATGAAAATAAAGTTTTACCAGTTTGATGTTGTACATTTTTGTTACCAAAATGTGTTTTATGATGTGAGTTTTGTTATCCATATACTTTATGTAAATTTCATGATAATAGTAGATCTGGTGAATGTATAATCAATGATATACAAGATGAGTTATCCAGAAGCTATGAGATGAAGGATATCAGTTTGGTAAATTGAATTTTGGGGATGAGGAATGTATAAGACTAAATTTATGGTATATGATACATGACATAAGCTGACTACATCAAGAAGTTGGTGAAATTTTTGGTTTTTCTGATGTAAAATATAAGTCCACACCCCCAGTTGGGTATTTCAAGCTAAGTAGAGAAAATTCACCTCAAACAGATATTGTGGTTTAGTACTTAAAAAAGGTTATATATGTATCATTCTTAGAATGTTTTTTTGTATTCCTTGGGGTTTTAACCATTAGAAATTGTATAGTCATTTTGAGTTATCAACAGGTTTATGAAAAACCCAAAAAGAGATAACTGGGAAGTTGTGAAGTGGATCCTCCAGTAATTTAATGGAGCGAGAGACCTGAAACGTTTTTTAGGAATGGATGAGCTTATTCAATGTTTTTAAAAATCTAGTTTTCCTATATATTTTGATTCAAAAAATTGATGTTCTAGTTATAAGAATACTTTTTAGAGGATAGTGGTGATTGTGATATCTAAAATTAAATTGGTGGTCATTATTTTAATTATAGAAGTGAATTACATATATTTGAAGAACAAGAGAATAATTATATTTGGTGGAAGTGTTTGTAGGATGATCTTGTAAGGAGGTAGAGTGATGGTAATCTATTTTGTGATTCAAAAAGTGAAATTCACTTAGCCTAAAATCCAATGTTTCCCTCTCAGAGTGAAACAAAATCATTTTAATTACCACTTCTTTTGACATATTGAAAAAGTTCATGACTTTGGAAGTGATAAGGTAGTGTTGTGCCTTAGTAAACTTGGGTTCACTGAAAGGAAGGCATAGTGTGGAACTATGAAGTAACTTTATAAAATTTAAAGGAGGAAGTCTGTATAGAATCTGACCGAGTAATTAGTCATAAAATGGAAAGGAATATGAAGTGGGAGATTATTGTGGTATGATAGTCATTTATAAAAGGGATATTTAAGATCATATAGAGGAGAAATTTTGATGTTCTTATTTATTATGATCTCATGGGGAAGGATTAATAGCTTTTGCATTCCATTTCACTGGAAGAAATAGAGTAGTGCATCAGGAGTTATTATATCAAAAGTTCATTCACTAGAACATGGATTAGGAGGGATACACTATGAGTTCTTTTGGGGGTAAAAAATATACCATCTAGGAACATTTATGAGGTTTAGTTATTTTACTAGATGAAGGGTTACTCCATGTATATCATTGGAGTTAGAATTCACCCAAAAAGATATGCTGGTAGTGGAAACTCAAAACATTATAAGAGACCTCCTATATAAGGATGGTAGGTCACATGTGTTTGATACACGCGATAAACTTTATAGAGACTCAATTATTATAACCATCACTTTTTTTTATTTGAATAAAAGTGAATAAGTATTCCTATATGAATTAGGGTGAAATACATAACCATTTAAGCCTTCTAGTTTTCCTTACCCTTTTAATTTTTATTTTGATTATTGCTTATAATATTCTTTTCTATTTTTTCCTATTGGTTTTTTGTTATCGTGTAGTGACTTGGGATCTATTTTATTCTAATCTCTAGGAAATGTATTTGGGTTCATTTTAGAGATTTTTCTTCCACATGTGATTTTTTAGTGGATTATCTTTTTTTGGTTATTTTTAGAGGGTGTTAGTAAACCCAACAAAGGGATGCTTCTCAGATCTGTAAGACATATACACTATAAAAATAGAGAATACCACATTGATATGGGATCCACTATCCCTAATTTTATATATATTAAGAATGAAAATAATGTGGTTGGTTTTACCATATTTATAACATTGAAAATTTATAAATCAAATTCTATATTTATTTACCTTGATAATATTTTTTGGATCACCACTCATAGTGAAAATATTATACATATATTTTACTTGAAAAATGTTGGTTTTAATCACGTTATGAAAAATGAAACCTTAGCTTTATCAAGGGCTATATACTCCCTAACATAAATCATAGAATCATTCAAAAAAATATATGAATCATCTAAAGAAGTTATCTAGATATTATCTTGTTTCTCATCTCTTAATTTCACATCAATGTTAGATAAATATACATGACTTGAAAATAAGTTTCAATAAATATATTAAAATTATAAATATGTATATTCTTATAAATTATACCGAGAAGGTAATTTTTCCATATATAATTTTTTAATTTTAATGAAACGTAATAAATAGAATTCTCATTAGAAACCACACACAAATCATTGTGTCATAGGGTCATTAATAATAGGAAGTGAGATTTTCAAGAACAAAAGATTTAAAATAAACATAAAAGAATGAAATTTTTATCAATATACACAATGGTAACTTTCATATTAACACCAAAAAGGTATATTATTGTCCATAGGTGACAAGAAACACACACATTTTAATCCACCACAAATTAAAATAATTCTCTCTATTAAAATTATAAACATGAACCATCGGAAGTGAAAGTATTAAACATGAAAAAAGATTATATATTATCTATTTGGGGATGGGGTCCACGAACCTTGGTGAATGTACTTAACAAGGTAAAAAAGAAGAGAAAATTTATTAATCTTTCTTATTAAATTAAATAAAACTCAAATAATTGAAGAAATTTGATGAAGTAGGAATGATAAAAGATACAGATGGAAATGTAAAAAACAGAAAAATAAATAATATGATGATTCGATGTGATTAAATCTCCATTTCACTGTAATTCATGTCAAGAAAACCACCAAAAAAACATTATTGTGGGAAAAATGTAGGAAATATAAAAAATAAACAAAATATAGTAAAACTAACCAAACTATAGGAGATATATGAGGAGTAATCCTTGTCAAATGAGTTATATTTGATCTATTGAGTAACGTGGAGTTCACATTCACTACATAATAAATGAACTCTAACATGTACACCGAGGACTAATTAGGAAAAGGAATAATATACAATAATAAAAAAAGAATAAAATGATTATAACCCCAAGACTAGGCCAATAAATTGGGTGCAGTCTTAGAGAAGGGATGATCAATATTGTCACTATCTAATTCTTATAAAAAATTAATCTTACTTATCCGAGCTCAAAAGGGTAAAAATATCCATCAGAAAGTTCCTCCAATGGATCAATTGTTGATCCCAATAGGTTCTCATATGTTTGATGTGATAAGAGAGGTTGAAGAATTGATGAAGAAGGATATGATTGAGTGTGTTATATTTTGATATCAATAAAAAAATAGTACTCCATGTTAAATAACATGATTATATATACTATATTATTAGTTTTTATATATCATGATTGTTTTATCATTATTTAGGATATTTATTAAGATTAAATATGGCTATAAAAGTAAGGGGTAATCCAAGTAATTTCATGCCCATTTTAGAGGGAATTTTTATGGTGTTCTAGTGGAAAACAATCAAAATTGGTAGTAAATTGCATTGATGAAGCCATTATATATGTAATGATGAAGTGGTGGATTTTCATGTGAAATAAACAAGTCCAAAATTTATATGGGGGTCATCATGGTGATCTTTTAGTGTGATTTTGAGAAATGACCAAGGCCAAAATGGTTGTGTAGAAGGCCATGGTTGGAGTGGGATACTACATTGAATACTTGTAATATAATAAGGAAAATATTGTTAGAAAAGTGTACTTATGAATTTATTCTATTTTTTTCTGAAGGAATAATAATCGTTCGCAAAATGGAAAAGAACATTATTCCCAGGGTGGTTCTTGAAGGATATCATGGTCAACATATGGTGTTTTAAGCCAAAATTATGAGATCCAAATTGAATATCCCCATTGTAAGACTTTTTTGGTTAATTAGTAAATTATGATTCCAAAATGAATAGGTGGAGGAAGACTATGCCTGTGGTGTAAGGTGTTTTTAAGTAAAATGATGTATCATTAAGCACACCATCACGTTGTAAGACCAATCAAGGGTTTTTTTGTTACAAGAATTTTTTGTGATGTGAATTCTTAGATGATCCAATAGATCTCTAACATGATCTTTGATTTCATTTTTTGGAAGAATAAATGTTATATATAAGGTCTAGAAAGTTTTAATTGCTCAAATGGGCTGAGAGTAGTTCATTTTTTTGAAGAAAGTTATCACTTATAATACTAATTTTAAAATTCAAATGAGATTTTATGATTTTATATTATTTCTGTGACAAGTATGAAAAGTGTATAAGAAGAATAATAAAAGATAGAGGAATTGGATAACAATAGAGAATAAGAGAGAAGAAGAAGTATATGTGAGGATTGGTGGTGATTTAAGAGATCATATAGCATCTTTCCATTTTAATAAAATAATTTTTCATTACATGGGACAAAGTATAGGTTCTTTTAAAGTTTAGTTTCTTAGAAATATGGTACAAATTACATGAAAACATAAAAAGTTATTCTTAATCCACCTGAGATACATATTCATGGGTTCACCATATGTTAATTTTATTTCATCTCGTATCTTGGGGATATACATTAAATGAAAGGGGTGGGCTTTAAGCCTAGTAAGGGAATAATTAAGGGAGATAAAAAAGAAGGATGTGATCATAGGACATAACAATAAGAATATGAGTCATGAAAATAAGGCATATAAAAAGATTTGTATAATAATAATAATAACAACAACATGAATCAAAAAATTGAAATTTTATTATAGCATTTAAATTAGATATTCATAATAATATCATCAAGGTTTATCACCAAGGCATCATAAATTAAAATTAAAAACGTTATTCCCACTGATATCATACAACACATAATCTGTGGAGAATAAATTATTTACCCAATGGATTAGAGAATTAACAGGGTAAAAAATTATATGAATTAATTAATGTGAACACATAGATCATAATAAATTATTTCATTAATATCCTCTATTGAATAAAGAGTTGGTTTCTTATCAAAATCATGGTGCACAAAATTGCTTAGATACATGATCATTACTTCATTTTTAACCCAATAAAAATAAATGTGGGTTTCATGTATGTAAATAACTAAACTAATAACTCATTTTTACATATAGTTGAACATCCATGGAAAATAAAAGAGGTTTCGGTAATCAATTAAAAATCAAAATAAAAATTCTCAAGTAAAAGGGAAACATTGAGATGTAAATTCAGAAGAATTATGGGGATATATCATGGTTTTAGGAAAGGGTAAAATGAAGTAATGTGAAGGACCCACTTTGAAAAAATGTTATCATTACATTAATGGAATAATATATTTTGAAAAAAGAACTTGGTTTGGAAACTAGAAGACATAACACAAAAAAGGGAACTTGAATGGAAAACAGAAGTGGATATTTCACTTACCTTGAAGAGTTTCTCCTAAATATTGAGGATTGGAACTTTAGGGGATTGAGGACACCACAGGGGCCCTTGGGAAGAAAAATCCCCAAAATTTTCTGGATTAAGGATTTTGGGTGAAGGGGAATGGTGAAATAGGTGGGTATTTATTTTAAAAGTTGAGGAATTGTTTAATAATGTACAGATATAGTTCTTAGATATCTAGGTTGTGGAAAATGAAACACCATTAGATTACCCATATATTTTTCTCATTGTTTTTTAAATTTGAGTCAAACATTGTGATATTTCTATCTACTAAAACCAAAATCTATTTTTAAATACTTTTTTTTATCATGGAAAAGTAAACTTTTGACAAAGTAATGTTTTTGAATTAAATTTTCCATTTTATGCTTTAGAAAGTCACTTATAGTTTTGGTAATTGAGAAAAATCTATTAAAATATTTTATTTTAATAAAATATCATATATTTGGTCATGGATTGTGCTTAATTAAATATTAAAGCATTATGACATAATTATGAAATCATATAACATATTGAAAACCCAAAACTATATTTTTACTATTCATAGAAAAATAAAGTATTTTAGAAAATTATCACAAATTAAACATAACATAATTTATATGTGATGGTTTAAAATATAATGTTTATTTTATCATATTAATTATATGATTATAATAATTTGAACTTTTAAATTTAAAAAACCTTATTTAGTAAAAATATCAGTTTTTAAGGTAGATTCATATTTCTAACACTTATAAAAAAATTTACTATGATATTATTAAATTATGTAATCATTTATATTTAGACAAGATTGTTTAAAAATAATATTTTGTTAAATAAAATATTATTCACAATACCTATTTTTATTATAAAATAGTATATATATTCTATAAAAAATAAAATTATATATTATTTGTGTCCAAAAATTAATTTCATAAATTCATCTTAACTAATCATATATTTTTATTAAGAAAAACAATTATTAAGAGAAATTTATAGACTGAAAATTTTATTTATGAAAAGTAATTTTCACTTTATGTAACTAAGTCTGGGACACATAACCCTTTATTACACCCACATATATCCCAAGGGTAAGGTGTGCGATGATGTTAGTTTCGTGGGGTGGATTGACTAACATAGATTGAGTGGTAATCTCCAGTAACATGAACTTCTCCTATATGTGACTTCATTAAAAATTAAATTGTTGAATATTTGTTTAGTCTTGGTCAATGGAAAACCCCAGTGATGATACCACACTCCTATGTTCTAAATAATGGGATTCAAATAGAATGACTCTACTAGTTGAGGCTATTGATTCATGTTTTTTCATCAATTATCCTTTGTCATTTCTACTTATAAACACTAATTATAATGGTAAAATTATCAACCAACGGTATAATTTCCAATGTAAATATTTTCCAATGGTCATGTTGACCAATGACTATATTGACCAATAGTCATATTGACCAACATTCATATTTGACCTACAAAAATATAATGGTTGAATCCCAATAGTAAAATTTTACTTAATACCCTATAAATATGACTTCTTTCTAGCGATAAAAATTCAATAAATTTTTTACCTAAGGTTATATTTTCATTTCATAAAATTATTATTGTTTTAATATTTTTTTTATTTCTATAGTTCTGGAAATGGGTGTGACAGTTCTAGCATATTGGGGAAATCCATATTTTTCATTTTATCTATTTTATTTTTTATTTTTTCTAGTTCTAATGTATGGAATTTGAATTGGTTTCATAGCTGACTATGGTAATGATCATTATTAACAAGAGAAAATTTTATTATTTTCTCTTTATTTTATATTTATATAAAATTATATAATATGCAACACACATTTATTTAGGGAAAAAATTTTATTTAAAGAAACGGGGTCATTAAATTCATCCCCCATTATGAAATTTCTTTCGTGAAAATTTCAACTCATTCTCCCAGTTGAAAAATGGTGAGGGTACTACTACCTCATCATATCCTTGGGTTCCCATGTTTCTTTTTCATATTTATGTTTCCTCCATAATACTTTGAAAAGGTGGGTAGTCTTATTGAGTAAAACATTGTCTCTATGGTCTAATATTTCGACTAGATGATCCTTATAAGAGAGGTTATGTTTAAATTGTACCACCTTTGTATTTAGTACATGTGAGGGATTAGGTATATACTTCCTCAAGAGAGATATTTAATATAAATCATGAAATTTAGCAAGATTTGGTAGAATTACTAGCCGATATGACTCCGCTTCCATGCGATCAAGGATTTCAAAGGGACCAATATACCTAGGTTTAAGCTTCCCTTTCTTTCCAAAATGAAGAAATATCATCCATTGGGATATATTGAGAAAATAATTATGCCAAAAATATAACTTTAAGTCACTTTTAATGTTGTTAGTTTTACTCTTCTTCCAAATATGAGTGGCTTTTATATGTTTTTGGATGGCATGAACCATTTCTGTCACCTGTTTCACAAGATCGGGCCCAAGAAACTTCTCGTCCCCAACTTCATCCCAAAAAGTATGATTTATACATAACTTTCCATATATTACTTCATATGGTTCCATTATAATACTTTAGTGAAATTTATTGTTTTATTATAACCCAAATCATGGAGGTGTTGATCCAATCCACCATTAAATTATATTGTGCTTGTTTCCAACATAACCTTGAGTATCTGAATATTCATTTCAAATTGACCATCATTTTGGGGATTATAGGATGCACTGGTGTTCAATTCTGTATTCAGATCACATTGAATACTTCTCCATGATTTATATGCGAACCTTGGATCACAATAAAAATGATATAAAGTGGCACCCCATAAAACCTCAAACTTCTTTTTCATATACCTTGTAAAGTTGTTCAAGATAGAAATATTCCCGAAAAGCAATAAAATGGGAAGTCTTGGTGAGTCAATCCACTATAACCCACATTAAATTATTTTCTTAGGTTGTTCTTGGGATACCAGTGATGAAGTTTATAGTGATATTGTCCCATTTATATGTTGGTATGGGTAGTGGTTGCAATACCACTTTTGGAAAAAAATTCTTTGTCTTCACTTTTTGATACACTAATAAACTTAGAGTGTAATCATCAATCTACCTTTTCATATTATCCCAGAAATAATGATCATAAAGTTACTGATAAATTTTGGTACATCTGGGTTGTATAGAGAATTTATATCAATAGGATTCTTCCATAAGTTCTCTTTTTATCTTTGAGACAGATGGGACACATATCCTTATATGAAAATACAAAACACCATATTTTTCAATAATTAACAAAAGAAACTTCCCTTTCTTCACATCCTCTATCTTATCTTGTGTAAAATGATCTTTTCTTTGGGATCTCTTGATCTTATTTAATAATGATGGTTGAGAAATTATTTAGGATAAGGTTGATGATATCCCTTACCTTATGATTCCAATTTCCAACTTTACTAGGTCCTTGATCAATGGATCTCGTTGAATCCTCATAATTAATAACACAATAGGTTCTTTCCTACTTAATGAATCAACGAATTTGTTTTATCTTCTAGGGCGAAAATGAATTGAATATTTAGAAAGTTCCAACCATCTCGTAATCCTCATGTTCAATTCCTTTTTCATGAATATATACTTAAAACTTTGGTGGTCTATGTATATATCACATTTTCCCCATAAAGATAGTGCCTCCATATTTTTAGAATAAAAATAACTGAAGTTGACTACATGTCATGCATAGGATAATTCTGATCATGATGGTTTAACTGTTGATATATATAAGCAATCACCTACTCATTTTGTATGTGGACACACCCAACCCCTTTCAAAGTTGAATCAGAATAAATAAAAGATATTTATAAGAGAGAGGGTAGAGTTAACATAGGTGTAATAAACAATCTATTCAATAGTTCATGGAAACGTTTTTCATGCTCTTTTATGTAGTTGAACATAGATTCTTTCCTAGTTACATTGGTTAGTGGATTATAAAGTTCTGATTTTTTTTACAAACCACTTAAAATATCTTGATAATCCAAGGAAATTGTGAATCTCATTTAAAATTCTAGGATGAGACCACTCCTCTATAGACTTTTTCTTATAAGGGCTAATTGATATTCCTTCATTGGTTACAATGTGCCCCAATAATTCAACTTTTTGTTACCAGAAATCACATTTTCTAAATTTTTCAAATAGGTTTCCCTTACTTAGAGTTTCCAATATAACCATTATATAATCCTCATTCTCCTTGATACTTTAAAAATATATTATAATATCATTAATAAAACCAACCATGAATTTATCAATTTTTTCCTTAAATATTATAATTATCAAATCCATAAATATAGAAAGAGACTTAGTCAAGATGAAAGGAATAAAAACAAACTCAAAATGTCTATATATTTCATATAAGGGAGTATTTTGGATATCTTCTTTCTATACACTCAATTGATGATACCCATATCATAGGTTAATCTTAGAGAATAATTGATCCCAGGAAAGATTGTAAAATATATCATAAATCCTTGGGAGAGGGAACTTTTTCTTTACTATGATCTCGTTAAGTTATTTGAAATCAATTTATACCTTCATTGATCCATAATTATTCTTTAAAAATAGAACTAGTGATCCCCAAGGTGACACACATGGTTGGATAAATCTCTTCCACAAAATATCTTGATGTTGTTTCTTTAATTCCCCTCACTCTATATTTTAAATTTTATAAGGGGTATTTGATATAGACTTAGATCAAGGAATGAGTTTAATGGAGAAATATACCTCTATTTCTAGTGGAGGTTGATGAAATTATTCATTGAATATGTCAATATATTCTTAAATAATATATAAATTATCTATCTTTATACATTCATTTACTTCTCACAATTCACTGATCATCTTTATAAAGAAGGCTATGGGAGGTGCTTCTTAGACAAATCCTAAGTTGGGATATCTTCCCTATGAGAATAACTTCAGGTTTTTCATTAAAGAATAATAAAATGTCCTTGCTTATGTATTTGATCATAACATTATACTTTGAGATTTATTCCATACCTAGTATAGTTTCAAACTCTACCAGGGGAATGCCAACTAGATTGGTGATGATATTATACTCACCAAGGTCAATACTAGAATTTCTATACACTTTTTATTCTAGGATAATCCCTCAGAAAGTCTTGATTGATAACTCAACTTTTAGCAATAGAGTGATTGATCCTATATTAATTTCAAACATGGATGAAATAAATGAATGTGTAAAACCATTATCCTATAATGTAATTTCTCTATTTGAGAACACAATGATTGCACCTTCTACAACATAATTTTGGGCCTCTACTTAATCCATCGTGATAGAAAATTATCAAACATATCTCCTTCGCATATGCTAAGGTTGATGGCGGTATCCCTCCATTATATTCTGATTTGGGATTGATTTAAAAAGTGATCAAGCAGACCACAGATGAAGCATTGAACTTTTGTATATACTTATACTATCTCCAACTTTTCGTTAGTGTTGAGATGTTTGGGATTCACCACAACATAATAGTTTCAAGATATTTTTCCGTCTCATCCACATTTTTAGAACTTTACACTCCCAAGAAATTAGTTCCCTGAATACTTCTTCCCACATTTTTTGGACATGGTAAGTTTGGATTTATTTCATCCTCTTCAATTATGAAAATTCATCCATGAGTTTGGATCCATTTATCTCTTCTTTTCATTTGATCTATGTGACCACTACGTCGCTCCAAACATCAATTCAACCTTCATAGCACTATGAACTATCTCCTTATATCTTTCATCATCCCAATTTTTTATATACCTCCATAGATGGGGTTTCAGTGCATTTAAGAATCTATCAAACTTTTCCTTAGGGTCCATAACAACGATAGAGGTGTATCAATAATGTATTATAAAGTTCATATCATAGATTCTCACTGATTCATTTTCCTTCTGCTTCAGCTCAAGGAATTATTTCTCCATTTTTGTTCTCATCGAATGAGAAAAATATTTATTAAAAAATATTCCCCTAAACTATTACCACTCTATAGAATAAATCATCCTTCATGGATTCATGTTTTAATCAGTTTCCACCACTAATCATATTCTCTTTCTATGTGTTATACTGCCAGAGTGACTTTCTCTAGCTCCAAAAAATAGATTATAGAAAATGAATCTTCTATATAGCTATTCCAATGTTCTCCAACCAATTTTTTAATAGATCCACTAAAATAACGTGGCCATTGACATATGAAGCACTCAATAGAATGTTGTTATTTTCAAGGTGAATCGAGTCACTTTAGTTGATTCGAGTTATTATTTGTATCTTGAGTTAGTTGATTCATCATCCTCAGGAAGTTTTCAATCCCAACTTCCTTTTTAACATCATCAGTGCATCATCCATTGCACTCATCATTTATGCGGTTCTTCGTATTTCTTACTATTTTTCTAAAAGATGAAATACTAAGTTAGAAATGTGTTACTTTTATGAATCTTATAATTATAGAGGGAGTTTATTTATGAAATCATATTTCTTAAATATGTTATAAATATATTCTAATAACAATTATGTTTTTTTATATATCCATTTTAAAAGGTTCATAAAAAGATTGTGATTACCCAAAGATATCCCCCATGAGTATCAAACTAGGTGTGCAACAAGGATTTTTGTCATTCACAAGTTCCCGGTAGATTCTACCTAAATATAGTTTTTTCATTTATTTCTACTGGGTATATTTTTTATAGGTACATAACCACTGGTGGTATCCTAATACGGATGTATTTTCATGGGAAACACTTTCTTAATACATACAAAAATGCCAGGTTGTTTTCCTTTATATATACTTTTTCCTATGGATCTTCATGAACTTTTAAATTCTTATTTTTTATAAATAACTAAAGTGTAAATTAATACCAATAATAGCATCCAAAATTTTTATTAAATAACTTTTCATTAAGTGGTAAAAAAGAGAGGATCTTTAAAAATATATTTTTTTGAAAATAAGGCAACTAATACATAAAACCATAAAAAATTATTATAAATCAACTTGAGAGAAATATTCATGGGTTCAACCTAAGATACTTTTAATAAAACTCATATCTTGGGTATATACATTAGAGTAAAGTGGTGAGATTAAAGCTCAATAATAGAATAATAAACGAAGAAAAAAATCATGTGATATTGAGACATATCAACAAGAACATGAAGCATAACAATAAGGCATGAACAAGTAGAATATCATAATAATAAGAACATGAATCATAACATGTAAACATGGATATAGTATTCAAATGATACATTAATAATAATATCACCAAGGTTTATCACCAAGGTTTCATAAATGAAAATTACTAAGGTCATTCACCAAGGTATCATAAAACATATCATCTCTGGAGATTAAATTATTTACCCAATTCATTTAAGAAATATCAGGGATCACCTTTATATGTATTAATTAATGTGATCCACATATATCATAATAAATTAGTTCATTAGTAACCTATGAAGAATAAAGAGTGAATTTCTTATCAAAATAATGGCATAAAAAAGTTCTTAAAGACATGATCAATACTTCATTTTAACCCAAGAAAATGAAATGTGGGATTCATGTATGTAAATAAATGAATAAATAAATGATTTTTAGATACAGTTGAACCCCCATTGAAAGTAAAATATGTTTTTGTATTCAATTAAAAAGGAAAGGATAATTTCTCATGTAAAAAAAATGAGATGTAGATTTGATAGCATGACGGGGATAAAACATGGTTTTAGAAAACGGTAAAATTAGGAAAAGCAAAGGCCCTTATTTTATAAAATAAATTAATTATAGTAATGAAATAATATAATATGATAAAATAACTTGTTTTTTAAACTAGAATAGATACTAAAAAAGGGAACTGGAATGGAAAAGAGAAGTGAATATTTCTCTTACCTTGAAGAGTTTCTCACAAGTCTTGATGATTGGAATCTTGGGGGATTTATGACACATTGGGGGGACTAATTGGGATGAAAAAACAATATAAATTTTTAGATGATGGATTAGAGGGAATGGAAATGGTGAAATTGGTAGGTATTTGTAGGAAAAGTTCGGTAATTGTTTAATAATTTCAAAATATAGGTCTTGGAAATCTAGGTTGTCGAAAATGAAAAACCATTGGCTTACCCATGGTTTTTAGTCATGATTTTTGACATTTGATTCAAATTTTATGATATTTTGATCCACCACAACCGAAATCCATTTTTAAATACTTCTTTTGGCATGGAAAATTAAACTTTCTAGATAGTAATGTTTTTAAAATTAAATTTTTTATTTTAAACTTTCAAAAGTAACTTATAGGTTTGGAAATTGATTAAAATATACTAAAATAATTTATATAAATAATATAACATATTTTTGTTCTTATATTGTGGTTAATTAATTAATACATCATTATGAAATAATTATGATGTTATAAAACATACCAAAAAACGAAAACAATATTTTTATTATTTATGGAAAAAAATTCAGAAAATTATCATAAATTTACCCTAACCTAATTATCAAATATAATGTTTATTTAATGAGGATAATTTTCTATTTTTGATAATTTTAAATTTTAAATATATAAATCCTTATTTATTGAAAAATATTATCTCTTAAGACATAATTAAATTTTTGACAGTTATAAAATATTTTTATGATTTATATTTAGATTAGATTTTTTTTAAAAGACTATTTTATTAAAAAAATATTATTCAGAATAATTGAGTTTTTTATAAAAGTGTATATATTTTATAGAAAAACAAAATTATGATTTATTTGCATCCAAAAATATTTTTATCAAATTGATCTAAATTAAACATATATTTTATTATGAAAAACTATTCTGAAGGGTAATTGGTGGAATAAATATTTTATTTGTAAAAAGGAATTTACAATTTACGTAACTAAGCCTTAGACACATAACCCCTTACACCTGCATATCCCTAAGGGTATGGTGTTGGATTGTGACAGTTTCGTTGGATGGCGCCATTAACATCAACTGAGTTGGAATCTTTAATAACTCAAACTTATCTTATATGTGACTTCATTCAATCTTTACATGATGAAGCTCTGTCTCATATTGGGTAAGTTCAAACCCTAGAAATGATACTAGACTCACAATTTCCTATAAATAGTCTTCAAACGGAATGACTCTACTAGTCAGGGCCATCGACTCACCTTTTTGTATCAATTATCGATTGTCATTAAAAATTATAAAAACTAATTATAATAGTAAAATTATCAACCAAGGGTATAGTTTCCAATGGTTATATTGACCAATGATCATATTGGGAAATGGTTATATTTTACCAATGGTTGTATAACAGTCCAATCCCAATGGTCACATTTCCATATATACCCTATATATTACAATTCATTTTTTATCAAAATTTAATATATTTTCCCCTAAGTTTATATTTTAATTTCTTAAAATGATAATTCCTTTGATAATATTTTTTTCATTTCTTTATTGTTGGTCATATAGGATATGATTCTAGAAGATTGGGGCATTCCATATTTTTCCATTTTAGTCATTCTATTTTATATTTTTTGTTAAGTTGTAAAATTTGGCATTTTAATTAGTTTTATAGCTGATAAATGAAATGATAATTATTAATGAGATAAATTTTATTAGTTTCTATATGTTTTCTATGTTTATAATATTATATAATATGTAACACATGCTAATTTAGGAAAAAATATAACTTAAAAAAATTGGGTCCTTAATGATCATATATGAGTTTCTACTGGTTAAAGAAGAAGGGAAAGAGTAGAACTACATCACTAAATGAAGGATATGTTTGGATGGATTTATTCTTGTTGATATTAATTTATTTATAATTATAATAGTGTGGGAAGAACTTTAAATATTGGAATACTTATTATAATATGAGTACAAGGATAAACCCTACTCGTTATTCCTATATGATGAAACTAGTGGATCTTATGGTCTCAGTGAAATCTAAATCATTCTAAGAACTAGGCTTCCCATTTAGTAAGGTGGAAATTTTAAATATTCATTTACCTTTATATGGGTGTGTTGGAAAATGATCAAGACTCACTTTAACTAGTTATGAGGGTTGTTTCACAAAGGATACATAAAAAGAAATTGGATCACTAATTTATCCACATCTTTTTGATTCTTCCCTAATTAAATTGGTTCTTTTTCAAGTTTTATAAGAGACATAGGTTCCCCTTATTGGTGATTTGTTGTGTAAAATTTGAATTAGGAGTTTCTCTCTGTTTTATGTTCTTGTCATCAAATTTCTAGTGTACATCATGGATAAACATAATTCAGTGAATATAAAGGCGATTCTAATATTTAATGGGAAACACTATCACATATTTTGATATATAATGATTTAATACTAATTATCTATCAGTTATGATGTAATTTAAGTAAAAAATTATTGGGTTTTCCATGGGTAGAAGGTGGGTATCTAGACTTATTCAATGATGTAGATGATGGGGAGGGGTAGTCCCTGTGTTGTTAAGCATTGGGACTTTCAGTTAGGTATTAGGAATTTCTCCTTGTGCCTTAGGGTCTTGTAATGGAACTTATTCCACTATACCTATTTGATATGTATGGGTTCCCCCTCAACCCATAAAAAGGGGGATTATCAAAAATATTTAAAAAATATCGATGGCCTTCGGGTTGGGTTGACCATCACCACCTATAAGATGAACGTCGAAATATCTAGTGAGGAAAGACCAAAGTGAAGACAGATAATTGAATGTTTTTGATACTTAAGTATTAATAGATTCAGTTTATGATGTTGAAACCATTTATAGTTTCTTCAAAAGTTGATAATGGCTTTGCAATCACAATAAAAGGATATGGTTAGAATTTGTAATATTCTAATATTACTGAAAATATTTTTCCCTTATTATTAGATAAGTTTGATTATAAAGTACATAATTTTTAATAAAAAGATCCAAGTGATATTTATATTGATAATTTTCATAATGTCCTCATATCTAATGAAATTTGGAAAGAAAATTCTATCAATAAGAAGGTAATGTCAAAAAAATAAGTCAATTTGAAAGACACAAATCTAGAAAAATTGAATAAGAAGATTGATGTTGAAGAATAATTTTATCATGTCGATTCATATTTTTTATTTAGATAAAAATATTTATAATATGATCTCTATAATACCTAGAAATGTAAGAAGAGTAAAGGGAAGGTTTGAATGTAATCTTACACTAAAATGATTTAGGTATGGAGCAGTTGGACATTTTACTGCGAATTACCCTAAGTTAAAAGAAGATTGAGTTAGTGTTAAAGAAAAATAAGAACCAAGTATATTATTTATGAAAAAACCATCAAATATTTAAAAAAAGGGGGTTATTTTAAGAAAAGATAAATAATTTATCAAAATTTAAAAATGAAAATTTCTTATCTAAGTGTGAAAGTAGTGATATTAATGATAAAGATTAGGAAATGGAGATTTCAAGAGATTTTGATGAAAAAATTGTCATTGCTAAGGTGAAATAACAATAATTTACCAGTGAAGTCTATATTAAAGTCAAGTAAAATGAATAAACAAATATATAATACATTCTCAAGAGATAATTAAATTAATGTGTCTTAAATATTTACAATAAGGAGAAGAAGATTAAAAAATTGAAAATAGATGATGAATATGTATTTACAAAAGAAAATTAAAAGTTATTTGATGAAGATCAAGGGTTGAAGAAGTTTCTAGATGATGATAAGACTCTTAATATCAAGTTATAAGATACATTTATGTATAAGTGAAATGTATTAGATCACCTCAAACAAAAATTTATCAAAACAGAATAAGATTTGAAGAAATGTAGATCAAATATCTATGCTTCTTTTAGAAATTAGAGAATTTTTTAAGAATTGTGAATACCAAGAAGACCAATATGATTCATTTACTAAGGATAATAATAATTTTTAACATATTTTTAATAAATCATAGAATAAGAATCAAATTTAGGAGACCAATATTTTAGAAAAATCATGTAATTTTCTAGATTCTATAAATTTTGGGTATACCTACTTTTATTCTAAAAATGCTAAAATGGTTAAAATAATAGATGAAAATATTTTTTATGTTTATAATAAAGTGAAAGGATTAATTTTTTTTACAAAAATTATCTAATATTTATGGTGTAAAGAAGGTTCAAAGGCAGGTTCATAGTTCTTGACAACGTAACATTCTTAAAGTAAAACATTTTTTCTATGGTTATTGTTGTAACTATGAATATTTTAGGGATATAGAAAGTTTTTTTGGTTTAATTACCAATATAATAATGAGTTTATATGGTTTTAAAGACAAAAAATAAGGTTGGTAACCCCATTAAAATAATAAAAATTCAAAGACAACCTGCTAAATCAAGATTGAAATTTGAAAATAGATTAAAAATATTGGAAGATATTTCTAAATGATGTGAGAAGCCATGTCATCTTAAAAAAGGGTTTATTGTTATACTAACACCCCAAATAATCTTAATATATAGTTATAATAAGTATTATAAAAAAGTAATAAATGAAAATAAAAATCTCCAGTTTTAATGTTTCCATCATGGCATCCAAAGGCTAATGTCCATGAATTTTGGATAGTAGTTATTCCTCATATTTGATTGGGTATTTAAATATCCTCATAGATGATGAAAATGTAAATAAGGCTTAACAAAATTTGGAAATGATGGGTTAATAAAAATTAATGGGGTTGTATTATAATTTATTGGTAAAGAACAATTGAAATCCAAGATTAATTTTTTTGGGTTGAAGGACTGAAACATTATCTTATTAGTGAATATTACTTATGTGATGAGGGAAATAAAGTTATTATTAATAAATATGTGTTTTTAATATATTGAAGTATTATATATCTTAATAATAAGATATCAAATGATAAGTAATTTGTTTCGGATTGGTGATGTTGGAAATTCTTATAATTTGAGTATAAAGAAAGAAATAAACTATTTCATGGAATAATTGTTCATCTATTTTAAAAAAATATGTGAATTATTATTCATGGATAAAATGTTCATGATGATCTTCATTTTAAAATTTTATGGAATTGGATGTGTTCCACTTTCCAAATAGAGATATTGTGAATACTTCACATAAGAAGGTTGAAATGAAATCTTCTCATCCTTCAAAGTTAATTCACTTTGAAATTTGTGGGCTCATGATGATGAAATAAAAAAATAGATGTAAGTATTTTATTTCATTTATTTATTAATTTACTTATATAACATGTGTTAGTTTTATGAATCACAAATCATATGCACTGATAAGGTATAAGAGTTTCATGAGAAGTGCAGAGAAAGATTGGGGTTACTCATTGAGAAATATTCAGATAGTTAATTTTGGTGGGTATACGAGTGTACTATTTTAAGAGTATATAGAAAATAATGGAATCCTTCATGAACATATACACACATCATAAAAATTGTGTGGCTGAATGAATGAATCAATTTTTTTAGAGATGGATCTAACTATGTTGTTAGATCATGACATGTCTCATTATTTATGGTGACTATATACTGAAGTAGTCGTTTATATTAAAAATAATTGTATTTATATAATAAATTATAATTTTTCATCATATGAGATTTATTACAGGAAATATCTAGGTTTTAAGTATCTATGAGCGTTAAGAAACAATTTTATTATCGAATTTAAAAGTGAAAATATATGAAAATTTGATAGAAGTGGTTTTGATGTTATCATTTGTTCGTATCTATCAAATGGAAAAGGATTTCATTATTAAAAAAACAAATAGAATATTATTGATGTGAAATTTTTGGAATATACAAATAGAGTGAACTCACATGAATAATCAAGTTCTTGAACTAATGATGATGAATTTATTTTTTTAAAACAAAAAAAATATTTGAAAATGCTTAGAATTCAAAATAATCAAATGATGAAAAGGTTTTTTAGAAAATTAAACTGATGAAGATTAATCTTTTTCACATCATATAATTCTTATAATGAAACGTCAGATCCAAAAATAACTTTTGAACTCATGGATGAAATATTCAAACTAGAGGGAATTTGAGGATAGTCACTCATATCTCATTTATATCTCATGTTGAACCAAGATATGTGCAAGAAGAAATGAGAAAACAAGAGTATATTTATTTAAATAATGAATTATTGGATCAAAAGTAAAATAATGAGACTTGGGAGTTAGTACCCATGCCCAAGAAAAGAATATTATTAGGGAAAACTTGGTTTTCCAAAACATGTTGAACAAAAAAGGTGAAGTGTTTAGAAATGAAGAAATACTATAATTTAAAGTATATTTATAGGTTTAATTAGTTTAATTTGATGAGACCTATACACTGGTTAAGAGACTTGAAACCATAATAATTTTTGTTTCCATTGTAGCACAGTGGAAGTTCAAGATCTTTCAAATGGATTTCAAGTTATCATTTATCAATGGATAATTTTAATAGGTAGTGTATATTGATCAGCCATGTGGTACCTTACATGCTGTAGATGAGAATTGTTTTTTTCGGTTAAGGAAATATTTATATGGGCTAATAAAACCCCAAGATCCTGGTATTCTAGGATCAACACTAGCCAAAAAAAATTGAATTTCAATAAAGGAAGAGTTAATAGGAATATCTATATTAAAGATGACAATGATGTATTTATCATTGTTATTATTTATGTATATGATATTATTTTTACTACAATTATGAATGATTTCATGAATAGTTTTCTAAATAATTGGATAAGATATTTGAAATGTCTATTCTTGGTGAGATGGGGTACTTTCTTAGATTAAAATTTTATCAATAAAACAATTATATTTCTCTATATCATGATAATTATTCTAATTAAATATTGAATAAATTTGGAATGGAGGATTTGAAGTTTTTTTATACACTAATTTCTATAGGAAAAAAATTGAACAAATATGAAGAAAGAAAGGATGTGGATAGGAGTGAATTCTGGAAGCTAATTAGTTGCATATTATACCTCATAGGTTCAAGACGAGAGATTATGTATATTGTAAATTTTTTATCTCAATATCAAATTTCAATAAAAGTATATCATTTAATGTGTAAAAATGGAGTAATTAGATTCATAGAAGGCATATCAAACAATTAATTGAAAAATGATAGCAAAGAGAATCTTGATATGTTTGGTTATATATATATATATATTTGGAAGAAAGTATTGATGATAAGAAGTATAAATCTAGTGTAAATTTCTTTCATAGACACACTTTTATTTTTTGGAATTCGAAAAATAATATTTAATTAAACTTGAAAATAGTTGATGAAGCATGTGTGGTAACCAACCATGCCCCAACACAAATTATGTGTATGAAAACTTAGTTGGATTATTTAAAAGTTAAAGTAAAGTTTACACTATTTTTTGGGATATTATAATAATAATGTTATTAATATTTCAAATAATCTAGTTAAACATTTAAGATCCAATAATATTGATATAGAATATCACTTCATAAAATATATAGTGAATAATAATGAGTTAATTTTAGAAAATGTTCATACAAAGGATCTGATTTAAGATGTGTTCACTAAGCCATTATCAAAGAAATAATATCATAATCTGAGGTTGAATTTAGGTGTTCAACCAAAAATAAATATAGGTCTTAGAGACAATGTTTTCTTCCTATATCTATCATCTTGACTTTGAATATTATTTTCAAAGGGTTAAAATTGACAACATAAATAAGAACTTAATGTTTCTCTTCCTATTGTTTGTTGAAGGGGGAGTTTATATTCATGGAGAGTATCTGGTGGTATTTGTTACCTTTGGAAGTATTAGCTCGTAAAAGGAATAATATACTTATAGAGAGTTACTAAGAGGGGTAAGATGTTATTTTAATGTGTGATGAACTATTTTAAATGTTTATTGTTAGTGTTTATTGGAATTTTTCATGTTTGAAAGGATTTTTCATGTGAAAATGAAGTTCTGGTTGGTGTTTGTGAAATTTTTGTTAATTAAGCTATATATAAATCACTATTTTATAGGTATCATGTTATTATTTATTCATTTTTTTAATTATAGATCCTTTTCAAAAAAATAATATTAGAATTATTAGATAGTGGTCCATTTTTATTTTTTTGAATTTTTATTGTGATGTATGTTCCTTGATTGACAAAAAATACAAAGGGGGAGGTTGTTAGGCTCAAGATGTACTAAGATGTTTGATATGATAATTATGGTTAAAGAATTTGTGAATAAGTATATAATTGAGTGTGTTCACTTTTGTGTCATTAAATAAATCATATTTTATGTTAAATCAGATGATGTAAATTAAGATGATATTTATTTTTATATATCTCGATTCATGATCTTTATAAATTTTGAGGAAGGCTAGGGAGGGAAAGGATAATCCTGGATAGGTCATACCCATTTCATAGGTTGTTTTGATGGTGTTATAGGGAAAATTAGTCAAAATGTGTCAAAATAGCTTGATAAATATATTTCTAGATATTAGGGTGCATTAGTGGAGTGCATGTGTTAAATATCCAATATTAAATGGCCATGGTGGTTACTATGGTGATCTTCCAGTCTGCCTATGAGAAACAGACACGACCAAAATGTATGTGCGGAAGGGTGTGTTTAGAGTGGGATACTATATTGAATATATATAGTAAAATAAGTCCAAAATAGGTGGTAAAATGTATTTATGGAGTTGTTATAGATTCCATGGTGGAATAATGATTTTTCTTGGGTTAAGTAGGAAAGCTTACTATGCCCATGGGGGTTCTTGAATCATGTAATGGTTGACAGATGGTATTGAAATCCAAAATAGCAATATCCAGATGGGCCACACCCATAGTAATATATTTTGTGTTCAAAAGGTAAAGTAGGAAGCCAAAATAAAAATGTTTAGAAAGATTAAACCCATGGTGAAAGGTTTTTTGAAGGAAAAATGGCTAACAATTCGATACCATTCTAGGGTATAAGCTGTGTTGGGGGTTTCATTTCAGCTATGGTTTTTTTTATAGATATGGATTTTTGGATGATCTTATTTTATTTCAAACCCAATATATGAGGTCATTATTGAAAGAATCATTGGTATATTAAAGATCCAATAAGATCTAATGTCTCATAATTATGTAAGAGTAGTTATCTTAGTTAAAGGAATTTGTTTGTATGAATTCAAATTTGAAAATTTGAATTGGATTTTATGATTTTCTATTACTGTTGTGAAAATTATAAAAAGTGTGTAAGAATAAGAATAAAATATAGGGGAAGAATATAGGAATATTGACGAATAAAGGGTTGTGTAATTTTCCATCTATTTAAGAGATCATACCTGGGTTTCTATAGGTTGAAAAATAATAGAAATAGAAGCACTACAACAACAAATGAATTCTATATTTTGAAGGATTTAATCCCATTGATATTAACTTCATTATCATTATAACATTTTATGAAGAACTATCACAGTAAGGATACATGTTGTAACATGAGTGAAATGATAAAACCAACTTGTTGTGCCAACATGTAGAAACTAATAGGTTGTATGATATTGGAAAATTTATATCATTCCAAGTACTAGCCTTCGTGTTTTGAGAGGTGAACCTTATGAATATTTTTTCTCCTTCAAATGTGTGTATTGGAAATATATTAAGATTAAATCTAACTGGTAATTAGGTTTGTTCCATGAAGGAAAATTAAAAGGAAATTTGATAACTAATTCACCCCCTCTCACTACAAAAACATGACATATACTAACCAAAAGTTATTGAAAGATAATATATTTATTGGTAAAAATGAAAAATTCCAACATATATTATGTTTTATTGGTATTGATTTTAAGTACAAAATATTAATTTTAACAATGGATATATCTATTTTTATTTATTGTTTAACACCAAAATATCTTTTACCAATAGTTAAATGTATTTCTTTATCATACTAATACCAACATTTTTTTACTAACACTTCAATATATTAGTAATGATAACTTTTTCCAAAAAATCTGTCACCACCAATAAAATCTGTTACAATAAACCTTTCAATGATAATAACCAATTAGGAGAAACCAATTTTTTATATTGATTATTATTTTTATGACCAGAGTCAATATTTACTTTTAAAGGTTTTATTAAAAATATATCATTAATTGATTCTCATTTTCATTTTTTTCTAACAATTAATAGTGATTATATTTTCTCATTTTTTCTGTTGAATAAACATTTAAATAATTTTTATAAAAAAATTAACTCATTATGATATTTTAATATAATTAATATAATAAATAAAAACATGATAATCATTAAAAAATTACCAAATATTATTGAAAAATATAGAGAAATAGATCATTGAAAAATAATACCAATTTTGTTTTAAAAAAAATTATCATTGAAATAATTCATTAAAAAATATGTTTAAATAGATGATACTAATACCAACATTCTTTTAAAAAAAATTATTAACTATACATATTCTATTATAAAAATATTCTTAAATAGATCATTAAAAAATAATACATATTTACTTTCAACCAATACATTATTTATTAATAAAAATGTATAATTTTTTTACAATTAACTTATATAAATTTTTTTGTTTGAATTTCCCCATTACTATGTCTCCCCTCATCCACACTTCCATCCCACCACATCAACATCGCCCAACCCACCTCTTCCCCTCTGCAAGGGGGATGGGATTCACTAGACTTCCTATAGTTCATTAGTCGGCCTTCTCCATTTCCATTAACCCAACCTCTCTTCTAGTTTTTCCTACTATCTCCCTTGGCCCAAAGTCCCTACAATTTATTTAGGGGCATTAATGTTTCTGATTTCACTTAAGGAATTAATTAAGACTACGTTTCTCAATGGCCTTTCTTTGGTTGGTTTTTTTGGTTGAAGGCGGCTGTCAAATGATGATTTTGAAAGATTAATCAATTGTTAATGGGGTTTGAAGGAGAGTGTTGCGAAAGAGTTATTAGATCCTCATCATTTTCTTATTCTTATTTTGTCTGAAAATGACCTTATATTTTCTTTGTCCCAAGGTAAGATGATTTTCAAAGGTATTCATTTTTCTCTATTCCAATGGACATTTAATTTCCACATTAATCGAGATCCCTTGACAATGTCAATCTAGGTTAATTTCATAGTATTGCCTACTCCTTTTCGAAACCCCTCTATTCTTTGATTGCTATAAAATCTGATGGGTAGATTTTTAAGTTTTGATAGTAGGTCCAAATCGTTATTCCACCTTATAGATCCCCATATATGTGTCCAAGTGGATGTCTCCCAGGCCCATATTGAATCATTTTAGATCAAAGTTAGTGAGAAATATCACTGTTTTTAGTGGGTGCACTTTGAATCATGGGGTGACTATTGTTCTTCCTATAACAGACATGGCCACCTTCAGCACCTTTAACATCATGGAATTGGAAAGGAGGTTCTAACTGGAGATACATCTGGATCATTTCCAAATATTAACAATATTTTCAAGGATTACTGCATGCCTATTCTAAATGGTAGTTCTAAAATGGTGGTATTGATCATAATAAATCAGTAGGTGTATGGTTTTATGCTCAAGCTATGAATAAGGTACCTTTTCTTAATCAAAGAACCTCCTCATCTGGAGCCCATATCAGAGTAAAATGGAACTATCTATCTATTTTTTTTGTGAATATCTTCCCTTGAGTACATCCCTAAGCCCGATGTTAGGTGAAACTGTAGTGCAAGAGGTCACAGTGGATGGTGTGATTGATGCTCTTTTAGCTCAAGATGGTTCAGATTTTCATGAATAAAAAGTTCCAGTACTACTATTTGAAACATCCCAAAAAGTGAAGGATTCGGGTGTATAAGTTAGGGTGCATAAAAGACTCAGAATTCTAGGTGAAGATGTCATGGAAAATGAGGAATCTATGAGATAATAAGCTCTGAATCCAAATTAGAAGAAGAAACAAGGTTCTTCTAAGGTTGCTCAGGACATGCAGGTTGAGTAGGGTCACACAGAGGTATCCGTTGATTATGCTAGTGAATTTCAAATGGAAAATGGCATTCCAAAGGATGTGTACGACTATAAAATATATTAATAGGAATCATATTTTCTTCACAGATGTGGAAAAAAGATTAAATGGGATATTTTGATCTAGGATGTTACCCGATTAATAAAGGTAAGAATACTAGAAGTAAGAAGTTCTACTCTAGTCTCCTCAAACTGATGCTCACCACATCAACAATGAAAAACCAAGGCTTAAATACATTTCTTATATCCCACTACAAATGGGTAGTATTACGTAAGGAATTATTGTAAAATCATCATCCCACACGCAAAATTGATATGTAAAATGTGGAGGTTAGCATAAAGGAAGTTGAGAGGTTGGACAACCCCAGGAAGAGATTTTGGAAGAGGATCTTGCCAAATACACTTCTTTTACCTTGGTATTTCACTACAAAGTGGAGTTAAATGACGATTTTAAGGGAATTAAGGCCCTAAAGAAGGACGTTAAGAAAATTATTAAAAGAGAGTTAAAATTTGGCATAAATGATAAGAAAGTATCGTGGATTAAAAAATGATATCATTCAGATAAGGAACATTAATAAAGGGAAGAAAAGCATCGAATAGTATATAAAGACCCAAGTAAAGTTTTCCTTATTCTTGTTTAAGGATTTTATAAAAGAAAACATAGAGGAAAAGGAAATCTTAGTTAATGGGATCTTGCATAAGGTACATGGATCTAGTAATTTTAAATTTTCTAGGAATGGTCTAGTGACGACATGTGTAGTTTAATTTGGATATATTTTTTTTGGGAGGAAATATGTAATTAGAGGTGAATATTAATTAGAAAAAAACTAATATAATATTAAAAAATGGAAAAAATTAAAAAAATAAGTGAAGATCCATTCCCAAACTTCACTTCCCCTTATACTTCCCTTATTCCAACATATGCGTCCCAGGCTGGCCCCGCACTCGCAATTTTTTTCCTGCACTCACACACTCAATTTGTCTCCATTTCCCACACCTGCACTAACACCCACACCCTCATTTATTTTTTCCATCACTTACACATCTCACTTACAAATGCCTCATTTGTTTTTTTCTTCTTTCAAATATAAATTTAATACATTAGGAGCAGCCTAGTCATAAACCTAATTCGTTTCCAATCGGTTGAAGATTTAGCCTCTTAATAGGTATGTGTTTCTTCTATTTTTGATTTATGAAATTATAATGTTGGGTAGTGTTTGAATTTATTTTCAGTTAGGGTTTTATAGAAATTATAATTAAATGATTTTTTTTGATTTGAGGATAATTATTCTATACCTCTCTAGATCATCTCCAATTAATTGAGTTAGGCCCCCATACTTGTACACATGAATTTCCATTTAATAATTTTCCAATTTATTCAAATGTACAGAAATATAATACCAAACCAGAGCATAAAAGTAGGGAAACCATTGAATTCATCTCAAACAATTCTTTATTTGACTTTACATTATGTTGTCCTATATTTTTTGTTTTCTATTGATGTGTTGTTTCATTTATACTATCCAAGTAGTGCTAAAAATATAGCTAAATGGATATATAATTTGATATTTGTCCCACTATTATGAATTATTACATAGTTTTAATTACTATTTCCATATCTACAATTTAGATTAGTCAGTCTAATTAATATACAATTTTTAGGTGATCTAGTTTGGTTTTTAGATGTTTCATCCATAGAGTTAATTCATTTAATAACTTAGGAAAATATGAAATCATCTATTTTAAATAACCATTCAAAGGTATAATTGTAATTGATTTTTTTTTTATTGAATAAAAAATATTTAAAACTATTATAAACCTTCAATTTTTTTACTTTATAAATTGTAAATGTTTATTTTCATGATCTTCATGGTCATTATTCTCATACTTTTTAATGTTTAGAGTGACGTGTTATTTTTTCTGTGGATGGATCTTTTTTCCAATTAATTTTCATATTAGTGGAAAGATAAATTAATATAAAAAGAAATAGGATCACCTATAGTTTAATGTTTATATATATTTTTCATAGATGAATCATATTACTAAATAGAAACTTATTTTCATTTTTTTGATTTTTTTGTCAACTCCTATTATCAAAAATAAGAAGTTTGAAAAGAAAACTAATGTTTGTTCTCTTAAAGGAATATTGTCACACAAATTCCTAAAATAAACCACTCAAGTGACAAAAAAAATTGTTTCCATCAAGAAATCTGGAAACACACATCCATAAAAAATAACATAAATTTCATGGAAGTTTCATTAAAATGTAAAAAAACAATATTCCAGTGGTTCAAGTTCTAATAGAACAAGACATCCCACCCATTCATTAAATACAATACATTTTGTATACATTGATTCATATAATATAATTCATCCACCACTATTTGGTAGAAAATAGTCACCCTATTTACTGTGTGATTCTTTAGGAATTGGACAATCAGTATAGAGAATAATTTTCTGCATATGTGAAGTACACATTTCTTCCCATGTAAAAGATAATATAAATTATTCTATCCACTGTACAAACACAGTAACAATAGAATACTGGAATTTATATGCATAAGTGATCAAAACACACAACATCCCACCTATTTATTTATTTTTAAATTGTGTAGTGGTCATTCATTCCGAAAACAAATCTCTATGGTGTTATTATGGCCCCATATTTCTTATATGATATGAAACCTAGGTAAAACTACAACTATAATAGTTTATTATAATGAAGAATGCTATGTTATAAATTAAGACATCATGAAACAAAATCTTCTATAACACTCCCACAGAAGTTGATACACCACTGGTTGTAATTGTTGATATATTATGGTAGAAAATGAGATCACTAATTCACAATGTATGATTTCTTCCAATCTAGTGATATAGTAATGCCATCCTTGGTAGTGAAATGTCTTATTTATACTAAATGACTTTTCATACTTCAATGACTATCATCTATTTTTCTAAACACATTATTTTGTAGCTCTTTTTCTCTGATGAAAAATATGAATTCCATATAAAAACTCTACGTGGAATGTTCTAGCTTATTATATAGGTTATTATTTTTTCCTTTTATGCAACACAATAGACAAAGTTATTTTCCAAATACAGAGTCCATGCACATCATAACTGAAGCCTATAAGCATTCACTTATGATTCCTATATTACATCACTTACACAAGGTCCTTTATAGAAGAACAAATCCACCATCATTGGTGAACTGCCATCATAGCATATTAATAAATCATTTATACTTCATATGTTGAGATTTCGTCACTGGTTATCGAAAAATTCCACATAAATGAATAAATCTTAAAAAAATTTAACTAATATCCAATAATCCCAAAATCACCCACTAATCTTGTCCGAAACATTTCACTACATGCATCTATTTGAAAATATTTTATTTTAATAGAATATGTATTAAAATTATCTCACATAACTTTATTTCTAAATTGAATGTATCTATTATATTTATATACTCTTGTAGAATACTTTTTTATTTACGGAGCGCCTTAGAAAGAGTACATGCAAGTTAAACACATTTTATATCCCTTGGTATTTTGTTAAGGAAATATTGAAAGATTTTTTATTTATTTTTATTCATATTTATAGTATGATATCTTCTAATATTTTACATATACCTCACAAAGTAGGAATGCATAGATTTAAAATTGTATTTTTTTGTATCGATATTTGGGTGTGCTCAGGTTTTCACTAGTGTAATGGACATATTGTAGTTCCACAGGAAGTATGTTAGTCTTTGGAGTTTTCTCCTCTAATTTTATGGGAATTTTTATGTTATTCATTCTAATTATGGTGGTTTTCTTATGACATGTGAAGATTTTAAATTTCTTTTTAGAGTAAAAAAGAAGAGTTTCACTGACTAATCAAGTGAGAAAAATATGTCTTTGATTCATTATCTTTTATATGATTTGAAACAAATATTTATTACATATTTAGTTTTTTTAAATGTATTATTGATTAGTCATATTTTTTAAATTGTAATTTTGGTCATATTAAATCGTAGGCAAGCACATATTTATTGTATTTGTTGGTTTATAAAGTCATGTTTTTGCATTTGTAATTTCATTGGAGTTTTTCCAAGACATTCCTCCCAAACTATATACTAAAAATTACGTTATATATATAATAGTTCATTTAAAAATATATCATTAGAATTTTTCAATCCAATTTTTAATACATATGATTAGAAACTTGTTAATTCTCATTTAAATTTGATCAATTTTTCAAGAACATATTATTTTTCTAAATTATTCTTGTAATTTTATGTGGATAATACATAGTAGCTATGATATTAGACATTTGAAGGTGTTTTTATATTGTTATTGGGCTTTTGGATTGATATTGGTTGGGCATTTGGAATGAAGGTGGTGATAAACATTTGGAGAGGAGGCCTACATCAGTAGACACCATAACTTTTCTTTTTTACATGACAAAATAATGTTTTAATCTTTTATATTTTTGATATTTTTTTTATTTAAAAACAATTAAACTAATTTCATTGTGTTTTTCGTTATTTTCTTTTTGGTTGTTAAAACATTTGGTCGGTAATTAAAAAATTATTGTTCGGTTATTTCATTTTTTGAAAATTTTGAATCTTTTAAACTGAACCGACCGTTTTCTCTGTCCTATAAGAACATAAGAGATATCTAATTTGAGATTAATTATATAGTCTTTATATTTATTTTTAAAAATATTTACAACTTATATGTAGAGGAAAACAATTTTTCAGCATTCATACCAGAATAAATCAATACCGAAAATAGGGTAAAATTATTTCTATAATTTCAATATTCCTTATTTCTAATTTTTTTCTTATTACCATATAAATCATATTACATAAAATTAAAAGCCTAAAATCCTAAATATTCTTGGCAGTTGTATCTTTTTATCCCCATCCCCTTAAAAAAAATTAAACTCAATGCATGTCTTCTGAAATATCCCAGCTCCAGTTCATTACAATATTCTATATTTATCTTAGTCCAAAATTTAAACTACTTGACATGAATGTTTTCAGTGATCTATTGAAAAGTAAAACTGTATCTCAGATTGAGTCATGGATTTTGTTTTTCATGCATCATTTATACACCCATCATATTTACTTATGTGATGCTATTTATGCATTCGAGATTTATGTAATCTCTAAATATTTAAAGACCTTTGTTTTTATATACTACAGACTGAATAGATTTCTCTCTGTAAGTCCATAACACCATATTTACATAAGCCTTTTTAGATATCTTTTTACCACCTTCTATTCCCATTTTAGTATAGGTGATCTTTTCCATTGTGACCATGTCATGAGTGAGTTGGAACTCATGAGGAGTATGCCTTGGATTTATGCATTGAGGTGACTAAAATATTTGGGAGATGGGTTCTTGTGGGAATCATAAAGGTGATATGAGGAAAAATATGTTTTTGTAGAGACTCATGGTGGTTAATTCTCACATATCATTCATGGGGAATATGTTATGGTGGAGAGAAAATGTTTTGGTGTTGGAGCTAGATCACTGGCATGGGTCGTTGGATCTCGTTGATCCCTAGGGCTAGAGCTGGATCATTGGAATGGATGAGTTGTTGTTGGAGTTGACTAGATGACATAGATGGGATGGTTATCTAAGTAGCATGGATGGGATAGTAATTTCTGCTTGCATGGATGGGATGGTAATTTCTGCTTTCATGGATGGGATGGTGTTGGATTTGACCTGAAAGGAGCTGGCATGGATGGAGATAGCTCGCTGTTTGGGGTCGAGGGGTGTTGTAATGGATCCTATATTTTTTTTTATTAATTTTCATAATAAATATAATTAATTTTTTATAATTTTTAACCTGTTTGGAAACTTATTTTAAATAATTATATAATATATATGATAAATTAATAAATATAATATGAAATTTTACTAGAAATAAAAATTTATAATTTTTATTCAAATTTAATTTATAAACATATATTATATATTTTTAATATTATTACCAATAGAAAATTTTGTCATTAGAACTTATTGGTAAACACTTTAACCAACACATATATTATCTGTTGGTATAATTATAATTGTAATAGAACTATTTTATCTGTAGAAAAAACATTTAGAGATAGAGTTTTTACAGATAGTTTAGTGAAAGATAGATATATGTCGGTAAAATATTTTACCAACAGATATTCCCCCGTTGGAAAAATTGAAATATTCTGTAGTGTCTCACTGATTCCTCATTGATACTGGAGGTTCCTTTTCATCAAGCATAGTTGTTATGGGTAAAAACCTTCAATTTTATCTCTTTAGCCCCTCCTGCTATCTCTTGGTCCCAAACTGTCACTATTTATCTCTTGTAACCATGGATGATGAATGCTGATGTTAAAGATTATAGAGGGACCGTGGGAGACTAAAAGTTTAGAAATGATGAATCCATTATGAAGATATAAAGAATTGATGGAATGGTAGATAGTGTGTTAATCCTAGTTTAGGAGGGACATGTGTATGGTTTTGTACATGTGGAAGGTTAATGAATCTACCAAGTATAACAAAACTAAATGGAAAACATAGAAATGTGGAAAGCCGGGAGAGTTCAAGGAGGTGATGACTTGAATTTATTGAAATAATAAGGTCTATAAAACATAGTATAGAAGTATAGAACACTACCATTGGTGCCGTAAAATCCTTACAAATATTACTAGAGAACACACGTGACCATATCGTGAAAACTTATTTTATAGGAATTAGGGTTAAGAGAATTGGCCAATAAAATATGAGCCAGTTCCAAGCCTTTGTAGAGGCCCTAACATTGAGAATGTCCCATATAAATTGAAAACTAGTTAAAAATAAAACTGACTATAACAAATATATTTTTATAATTAAAAAATTATGAAAAATTTCATAAAAAACTACATAACAAATGAAATATTGGAAACTCAACAATATAATTTAATTTGTAACATTCAGAATGAAAAAATTTACACATCCCCATCCACATAACACATAAGATAGAACTACTTATTTATCACAAATAATTGAACTCTCTATCTGTACATGAAACTTATCAGTCATTTATCATACCCAAATCATTTGAATGTTAATACAATTTACATCCTGAAAATAGTTTTTCCAATCAACCTATCAAACACAAATCATAAAATCAACTAATTTAAGATAATTAAAAAAATATATTTTTATCAATACTTTTTTTAAAATTCAAGTCACATAATTTACATAAAAACCTTAAATTATTAATCTTTTCCAAACCCAGGATATACCAATTTATCAAGTTAATTTTCAAACTTTATTGGATAAATATCCAACATATAAAAACTACCTAAATTCACATAAATCATAACAAATGAAATAATATTCCACCAATGTGTGAATAAGATCCACCTACCTTAGGAAAATAATACCTGGTGATGATGAAAACCTTGGTTAGATATTAGTAAAAATTATTTTATCCTTCAAAACCTAGAAAATAGAAATACTAATCATAATTATTGTATTCGTGATCTGGATCCATGATTCTAATGACCTAGATTTAATCTAATATGATTAATCAATATATAGAAAAAATAAATAGAAGGAGGGAAATAGAAACATAAAATTATTCTTGAGAATATTGAGATCAAAACTTTAAGATGATGTTGATATAGATGGGATTACATTATTTATCGAAAAACCCCAATTTTAGTTGAGGAAAACCCCAATTTCACCCATGACCAAGTTAATGAATTTATTGGTGGTTTAAAAGAGTCTAATTAGAACTTCAATATCCAAATCATGTAACCTAAACTAATAATTCAAGGTCCATGTGATTTTTCTCTAAATATTCAAACCTCTTTTTCAGGAAAACCGTTAATAAATATTCTTGATGCACTACCCAAAGGGATTTGTACCAATGATGCATCACTCACTACCTTTCCCATATGTCATGTTTATTGTTTTTCATTAAGGAACAATAAAAGTAATGAGTAAATTCTTAACATTTATTTTTCATCAATTTCAACATATAGTATCTATAGAACTTGATAAAGGTGACATCAAAACATCATAGATAGGATCTCTCAAATTTTACTAATAATTAATTTAAAAGATTAATTACATCAGACATGATAATTCTTTTTAAACAATTCTGAGGCCACTCTTTCCATGTTGTTTTTATATTAGACAATCTAAGAAAGTATTCCTTTATTTGTATTCACACATTCTCCATGAGTCTATAAATAACAGTCTTGATATTCTAAGTTCCAACATGGATGAACTTATAACTTCATGTTTTTCATCATTCATTGCAATAAGAGGATTGCCTTATTCTCTTTTATTCATGAGTGGTTGGGAGAAATATCTTCTCTTTTGGGATTGAGATAATTTCTTGAGAAGTTATAAGTTGTGCACCACCACTCTTCACTCAAAAATTATATAAGAGAGAAAATGTATTTAGGGTTAATATTTGATAATTACTCTACGGACCATTATCAATTACTCTTTATAAGTTATTATCCATATCTAATAATAATAAAAAATTTATTATCATTTCCATGACATGCATTAATTTAAATATTATTTATTAAATAAAAAAATAGATAATTATTTAAATTGTATTAAATAAAACACAACATTTTTTTGGGGCCCTTAACTCATTCTGACAATCCTCCTTGGAATTTATTGATCCTTGAATAATAATTTTTTTTCCAAATAATAATTATTTATTATTAAATAAATTTTATATTCACTAAACTCATGAATAAATATTCACGAGAATATTCAAGTAAATAAATATATAATTATATTAATATATTCTATAATCTAGTGAATACATTAATATTTATTAATTTCCTTTTGGATAATAAAAAAATGATAAAATTCAACTCACATATTTTATTCAATAATATCCAGTGACTTAATATAGAAAATTAATTGTTCTTTAATAGAATTTCAATATAATTTAAATTTATTTTGGATACACTTAGCATGTGACCCTCTCAGCCTCTTTATCAATGGAATTAAGTGAACTTACTAAAATTCCAAGATCATAGTATACCAACACATCAAGGCTCCCATAGAGAAATAATTTAATGTCACAATGAAAATAACCTTCTTATAACCTCTATTATGTAATATAATCTCTTTTTCTCGATATCCCATCATGTCATATATATACTCTTGTCATCACCCTATATATTTGATATGCCTTTATTTGACTTTTTAAATGAACTCATTGAAAAACTAATATGGCTAGTGAATTAATTAGAATGAAATATATTTAAAAAAATATCCAACTATATATTATTCTATTAAATCAGAAGGGAAAAACATTTCTTGAATTACTCAATTAACATCATATTACTAATTATGCACCCAATGTATACTACCACATAGCTAACATAAGTCGTTAAGGTTTTCATCCAAACATGAAAATACATGATTCTTGATATACATTAACAATAATCTAAAATATAAGGACCAATAAACGTTTTTGTAGATATAAATATCAAATGATACATAAAACATATGGAATTCCTATTAACGAGTCTATCCTCATAACCCCCATTCATAGATATAACCATGTGTGAACTCCATTAAAAGAAGTATCAATGTTTTATGATCCTCTAGTTCAAAATATTCAAACATTATTTATGTCCCATCTAACATATGTTTTCTAATACATAGGGTATGTTCATGAATAATGTCATAGAAATTATAGACTCTAATTATTGTAGGTAAATTCTATAACATTTTGATGCGACCAATATTATAAAAAAAGTATCAAATTAATTTTAAATAAAAGAATAATAATCGTGTGATATGATATTTATTCATATTTTGAAAATCGAAATTATAATTTCAATTGGGAACTAAATCCAATAAAATCACTGAAAACTCAAAGGGGGACTTGCCTATAAAAACCATGATTTCGAAATTTTCTACTATACACTTCTTATGATGTTTTCCACTAATATATTTTTAGTATATTTTTTCAGTGGGATTTTTATTTCCTATTATTATTGGAATTTTATAATGTATTTTTAAATGGAAACTTCTAATATTCTACTAGAATAAAGACCTTTAGCTTTAATTTTGTGAACTACCACAAAAACAAATTTTAATAGGGTCGCCCTTGAACGACGCTAAAAAAAGCACTAATAAAGAGGGTACCTTTATCAGCATTTCTTTATAAGCATTGAAAAAGACCCTCCTCTATCAGAACGTTTTTACTAGTGTTGATAAAGGATATATTTGAAAAATATTTATATTCCATTAAAAATAATATAATAATATATAAATAAATTTATATTGATAAAAATATAAAATATATTTTTTAAATTTTTTTTAGAAAAAGATAAATTGTCATTTACACTTAATATATAATATAATTAGTGAAAATGGATTATAAAATAATTAAGAATATTTTTTAATTAATATTTTTTTCATTTTTAACAAATAATACTCATTTAATAAAAATTTCAATAGAAACCAAATCAAAAAATTAATAAAATGTTGAGAATAAGTTGAAAACATAACTCAAACTTCAAACATACATAAATATGGACCTCATTTACCATTTGGGCTCTACCACATATCAAATTGAATATTGTGATGATATATACACAAAATTAATGGAGGGAAACCCTTTACCCTATTTTTTGAGGCTAAAAAAGGCCGAGAAGGCATCCAAAACTGAGTTTTTAGTCGGGGTATCCCATTTTGTTTGTAACCTCCCCGACCCAAAATCCACTAAATCGGTGCTCCGATCCGGGTGGTTACATGACCTTAAGGGCACCTCCCCATGCACCAAAGGCTGCCGACTAGTAGCGGGGGTCTATGGTGTTAAGTGCAGAGACTATACCCCCTTTTTATCAGAGTAAGAACAATAGAAATAAACCAGATAGTGGAAACAATAACCAATAATAAGGAACATTTATAACAACCATTTCTAATAACAAATATGCCATGTCATACTACAAGTTCAAAAGTGGAAACAATCCTAAAATAAAGACAATGACCAAAATCCCCAAAATGGTCCCGACTCCAAGTCCAGATCCTCCACCAAGTGCTACCCATGTCCACTCAGCTATCTAGCATGGACCCTTGCCCTTGTCCTGACCTGAAAACATGATGTTTTTCTTGGGTACCCAACGGCAGCCCGTGCTGGGTGTGAGTACAACTCAGTAGGCCACCACCAACGGTGTCTAAAAAATATCCAGTGTAAACAGGTAGTGCATGCAAGAGGAAAAAATGAATGATAAATGCCAAGTAATTAATTAAGGTGTCATCAACCAGTTTAGATCCAAGCCATTTCCACTTCCATTACCGTTCATTACACACCCATTATCACCATTTACCATTTCATCACATTTCCATGGGTTAATCACACACATTATGTTACATGGGTCTAAGGAAAACAATCACATGCAAGAGGGTAAACACATTGTTATCCTATCTCACTAGGACTAACCCCTCATAGCAACCATAACGTCACCTCAGAGCCTCAGTCCGGGTGGATGAAACCGTTAAAAGAATAGACCCCTCAGTCCCATTTTCTAACCCATGAAAATAGGGTGGAGTTTATAACCTTAGTCTTCACTCAACCTGTTGTCATAGATCCTCAACTCATACCCACTCTACGAATCCATGTGAACATGCTTATATATAAGAAAAAATCAACCGTCCAAACCATTGCCGTTCGGAAAACACAATTCACAACAACCCACATGGGAAACCTATCATGCCTTAACCCATTAACACATTACCAATTCACATAATTTAACCATTCACCCAATTCCCATGTGTGATGCCTTTCTCACTAAGCATTCAACATTAAACCCATAATCTATCCCATTATGGTCTTTTTTTCAGTTTACACCTTAACCCATTTATCATTCCCATGAATCAACCATTTAACTCATTCCACATTAACCCTTAGGTTATTTCCAAGTCTAGGTGAATCACCTAACTTCTATTCCACGTTCAACCAATATTTCCAACATATTTATCAAGGGCTCTACAATTCATTACAACAAGGTCACTTGTTTAATATCAATCCCTAAATCTGGGAAAAGCCGGCACATCCCATGGATGGCCCTAATTAGGTCAAGTCTATCCCAACGCATCCAACGGGGATCGTGAGGGTTCCCATTTTCCATTTAAACACCATTTAAACCAATAATGCTGAGGTTATTCAATACCTAACCAAGGGAAACAAGAACACAAGTAAACATGCACAAAAACCCTAAATAACCATGGGATATAACTTGTAGACCACCTACCTTGAAACCGCAGTTGAACGCACTCCCTATCGAGTCCCTAGACCTTGGTACAACCATCCTTTGAAGCTTCAACCTAAAACTCACCCAAAAGATAGGGTTTTTGAGCTTCGGAATGAGAGGGAGAGAAGGTACTAACTCTAAACCAAAAAGAAAACCAAGGAAGAGATTAGACTTACCCGAAGCTTTGATCCGCAACCAATGGTGCTGTAAATGGCCAAAAATCGAAAGAGAACCACCCTTGGGATGCATGGGTCGGCCATGTTCGTCACTAGGGTTGAGAGGGGATGAGAGGAGGAAAATTCTGAGTGGGGTTTAAAAAGCCCAGAGTGGAAATTTTGTAAATTTTCCAACTTTAAGTGTCCGCACGGTTTAACCGCACGGTTTGGAAAACCATGCGCAATCCGTGCGCACACCATTGCCCGGAGGAGGGGGATTCACACGATTTAGCTGCACGGTTTGGAAACCCATGCACAAACTGTGCGCTCTCTTTTGTCTAGAGAAGTGAAGGTCACATGGCTTAGTCTAGGCAGGCCACACAGTTTGGTTGACTGTGTGCAAGTCGTGCGCCTTGGTCTGCTTTGCCCAGACTTCCCTTCATCCGTGGCCCGAGCCCCTAGAACACCCCCAAGGCCTCTCACACTTCCAAGAAACCTTTTAAGGCCCCAAAAGCAAAGGTTTAAACCAAAAACACAACAAAACATACCTTTCTAGAACCCGGGATCATACAACCTCCCCACCTTATAACGGCTCATCCTTGAGCCGAGCTTCCAAGCCTCATTTCTCCACTGAAGAGAAGGGTTCGGGCCACTGAGCCCGCATATCTGATTCCCTCTCCCAAGTTTCTTCTTGAACTTTCCCATGCTGCCATAGTACTCGCACTAATGGCACAACCTTGCCTCACAAGATATTTTCACTACGATCCACCACACGAACCAGATGCCCCTCAAAGGTCGCATCAACCTCAAGCTCCACATCCTCAACATCAACAACATGAGATGGGTTAGGGTTATACCATTGGAGATGCAACACATGAAACACATCATGCATACCACCAAAACACTGTGGAAGAGCCAATTGGTAAGCCACTGGTTTGATCCTCTCCACAATATTGAAAGGCCCCACATATCTGGGCGCCAAATTACCTTTCATTAGAATCTGTCAGTGACCCATCCTTGGCGACACCAGAAGGAATACTTTATCACCCACACCAAACTCAAGAGTTCTACGCCTCTGGTCTGCATACGACTTCTGACTACTCTGATCTATAGCCATTCTCTTCCTGATCAACTAAACTGTCTCTGAAGTCTCCTGCACGAGACTCGGCCCCAAAAACTCAGATTCACTGGACTCTAGCCAACACAATGGAGATCTACAGGGTCTCCCATAAAGCTCCTCAAATGGTTCCATCTGAATCATAGCCTGAAAACTGTTGTTGTATGAAAACTCAACTAATGATAGGTGTCTCTCCCAAGAACCACCAAATTCCAAGACACACGCTCTTAAAATTTCCTCCAATACATGTATCATACGTTCTGACTGCTCGTCCGTCTGTGGGTGGAAATCCCTACACAAAAACACCTGCATACCAAGCGCCTTCTACAGCCCTTGCCAGAAACGCGATGTGAAACGTGGATCTCGGTCCGAAACTATGGTCTGTGAAACACCATGCAACCACACTATTTCCCGAACATACAGCTCACCCAACTGATCAACAGTATAGGTCTCCTGAATCAGTAATAAATGAGCCACTCTCATTAACCGATCCATAACCACCCAGATTGCATCATTCTTCCATGGCATCCTCAGAAGCCCCACGAAAAAATCCATCATCACATCATCCCACTTCCATTCTGGAATGGGTAATGGATGCAACAAACCACCTGGGTGTTGATGCTCGGCCTTCACATACTGACAGGTAAGACACCGTTCCAAAAATCCCACAACTTCCTACTTCATACCAGGCCACCAAAACTTCCTTCGGAGATCACGGTACATATTGGTAAAACCCGGATGCACTTCCCACTTTGATTCATGGAACTCATGCATCAATTCTTCCCACATACCCTCTGGCACAACCACACGATCACGAACACAAAAAACTCTATCCCCACTGAAGGCCCAACTAGAAGGTATTTCCCCACCTTTAATCTTTTCCTTCATGATTAAACACTGAGGTTCATCAAGATGACTTTCTTTAACTCAACATAAGAGCGTCGACTCCATCATTATGGAAGCAAGAGTTACCTGACCATTCTCCTCCTACACCTCTAGGTGCATCTCTGCAAACAAGGTCATCACTTTCCACTCGGTGCTGGACTCTTGAACGACCTGATTCTGAACCTTCCTGCTCAGAGCATCAGTAACACAGTTTCCCTTTCCCGGCGTGTACACCAACTCAAAGTTGAAAGACTGGAGGTATTCAACCGATATTCGCTGCCGAAGATTCAGATCCCGCTGTGAGAAGATGTACTTTAAACTCTTATGGTCAGTAAACATGGTAAACCATTCTCCCAAAAGATAGTGCCTCGAACAATTCAAATCGTACACTACTACAACCAACTCAAGGTCATGCGTGGGATAATTCTGCTCATGGGGTCTCAACTTCCTTGACCCGTAAGCCACAAACTGCTTATCTTGCATCAACACAGCCCCATGTCTGATTCTGGACACATCACAAAACACGATGTACTTCTTACCTGACTCTGGTATGATCAAGATAGGTGCGTTCATCAACCACTTCTTCAACTCTTGGAAGGCATTCTCACAAGCCTCAGACCCCTCGAACCTGATTCCTTTCTTGGCCAAGCCCTAAAGTGGTGATGACAAGCGAGATAAATCCTGAATGAACCTTCGGTAATACCCGGCCAAACCCAGAAAACTCCAAACATCAGAAACACTCTTGGGCTGGTCCCAAGATGCAACTGCCTAAACTTTCACTGGATCCACTGACACACGTTCCATCGAGATGATCTGACCAAGAAAATGTACCTCACCTATCCAGAATTGACACTTGGATATCTTGGTTTATTGACGATGCTCTCTTAGCATACCTAAGACGATGTCAAGATGTTGGGCATGATCGTCGTGAGTTTTTGAGTACACTAAGATATCGTCAACAAAGACAACCAAAAACTGATCTAGATAGGTATGAAATATCCAGTTCATCAAAGCCATAAACACCATCGGTGCATTGGTCAAGCCGAAAGGAATTACCACGAACTCAAACAACCCGTACTGACTCCAGAAAGCGGTCCGCGGTACGTCAGAAGACTTCACCCTCGACTGGTGATAACCCGACCTCAGATCATTTTTAGAGAACACTAATGCACCCCTCAACTGATCAAATAGGTCATCAATTCTAGGAAGAGGGTATCAATTCTTCACTGTCATCTGATTCAACCTTCGATAGTCAACACACAACCTCAACGACCCATCAGCCTTCTTTTCAAAAAGAACTGGAGATCGCCAAGGAGATGTACTAGGACGGATAAACCCCTTATGCTCCAACTCCTCAAGCTGAACCTTCAGTTCTTGGAGTTCTACCGGTGCCATTCGGTATGGCAAAATAGCAACCGGCTCCGCTCCCTGAAGCAACTCGATCTTGAACTCAACATCCCTCCCCGGGGGTAACCTCGAGAAATCCTCAGGAAACACATCCTAAAACCGATCCAACATAGGAGTGAAATTAGTTTGTTCCCCTCCCTCATCATCATCAAGCATGAGACATGACACTTGAGCCACGAGTCCACTCATCTGTTGAAAAAATGGCCCCACACACCCTGCTCGAATATCTCATTCACCACGGTGGGCATAAGAGTCACCCTCAAGCGACCTAAACGATACTCTGCGATGATAACTGTCTATGTGCTACCGATACAACACCAACCAATCCATTCCCAAGATTAGGTCAAACCCTGACATCTCGTGAATGAACAAGTTCCACAAAAAACGATACCCACCAACTTCCAAGGCACATCCCTTGAACTTCTTAATGTCATTAACCCGCACCCCCAACGGAGTGTCAAATGATATCACCCCACACACCACCTCCACAGGTAAACCCAGTGCTACCACAAGTTGAGAAGAGATAAAAGAGTGTGTGGAACCTATGTCAAACAATGCACTAGAAAAAGTAGAAGCTATAAGGATCATACCTCAGACAGTCAATGGTCCAGCCTCGCCATCACCAGGTACAAACTGAACTGCCTGAAGCTGACTTGCCCATCTACCTTGGGCTCCAGCCTGAACGCCCAGCACTGCACCGCCCTGCTAGCGTGGGCGATCCTGCCCTGGAGTTCCACATCCACCGCCTCTGCCAGTACGGCCTGTGGAGCACCAAATGCTTGCCTGATACGGGGAAACTGATCTTCTTCACGTATCTGGAACCTGCTTCCCACTGTCAAACATGCCCACCTACTGTGGGTTCTTGTAGAACCTCTGCACATGTCCAATCCTGCCACACGAACTACACTCAACTGCAGGTCGAGGACACTGACCACACACATGACCCAACCTACCGCACTGATAGCAGAACACCTGATTCCCACTCTGAGATGATGACCCTCTCTTCCATCCACCTTGCACACTTATGCCATGCTGTGAGCTCTCATGGCGTTGCTTCCGACTCTCGGTAGTTGCACCGCTCATCTGCCCCACCAGTACCACAATCCCACTACCCAAAGCTCCCTTTTGGTTTCCTTCTGAGATCATTGCCTAATCTACTACCTCTACAAACCTATTTAAGCGGAATATGTTTACTTGAGACCTGATGTCATGTCTTATCCCATCCTGGAAACGCCTTTCTACTGCTGCCTCATCCCCTGCTAACACTAGGACAAAGCATCTCAAATCAGTGAAGCGACTAGAATAGTCCATCAATGATAGTGATCCCTGAGTCAGGCTCATAAACTCTGTAGCCCAGTTCTGCCTCAAAGTCTCTGGGTAGAAATGCTCCAGAAACCTTTCCTGAAAAACCATCCATGACATTCCCTCAGCCTTCTCAATTTGACCTGGAATGTCCCACCAACGCCTATCATGGCCCCGCAACATATAAGCGTCGAACTTTACTCGCTTTTCAATTGGGGTCTCTAGATGATCCAATATCGTCTGGACAGACTCTAACCAGAACTCCGCTACCTATGGCCCACCCTCCCTTGTGAAAGTCGGAGGGTGTTGCAGCTAGAACTCCCTGGCCAGCTCAAACATACTCAGTGCAACCCGCCCTAGGTATCGATCCCTCATTTTCATAAGGCGATTCAAGTTCTCTCGGAATTGTTCTTCTCAACCTTCATTGATCACCACATTTTCTTGCTCTTCTACTAGAGGAGTGTTCTCAGCAACACCATCCTGTTGCCCAACTGGTAACAGACATCATGGTGGCATTTCTCTACAATTCCAAGCACGAGTTTTAGCACACATACCATAAACATTCATGAATCCACCAAAATATCTTTACTAGATACAACAACACACTTTCCATATGCTAACCCAACAACATTTTTCCAACTTGTTTCAAACCCTATTACTCCATTAAACATCATTTACCCACTTGTTTTATTTCATTATTCTCATTATTTCTTTGTTTCATGAAATGCGTGATGCACCCTACTTTCCTGCCTCACACACCCACCCCGTGTTTGTGTCTAATACAATGCATGTCACCTATCTCCCTAGGTTCCTATAACGAGGCATGAATGCCAATTCTCGTGCCATTAAGGCCACGAGCCAAATATTATGAAATAGTTACACCAAACCACATGTGCATCACCTAATGGTGAAATATCATCAACTATAACAACACACAACCAAGAACAACATTTCCCACCCAGGGTGAATTGGGTTTTCCCCCATACCTGGGTTAGCTACTCCCAAGAACAAGCTCATTACCAAGGCCCGATACATCCTAACCCTTGGTTACCAATCCCAAATAACAAGACCTCAGAGAAAGAGTAGAAAAGCCTCCATATGATACCACATTGTAACGTCCCAGACCCGGAATCCACTAAACCGGTGCTCTGAGCCGGGTGGTTACATGACCTTAAGCGCACCCCCTCCCATACGCCAAAGGCTTCCGACTAGCAGCGGGGGTCTATGGTGTCATGTAGAGAGACTATAACCCCTTTTTATCAGAGTAATCACAATAGAAATAAACAAGATAGTGGAAACAATAACTAATAACAAGGAAAATGTAAAACAACCATTTCCAATAATAAATATGTCATGTCATACTACAAGTGCAAAAGTTTACACAATCCCAAAATAAAGACAATGGCCAAAATCCCAAAAATGGTCTCGACTCCAAGTCCATATCCTCCACCAAGTGCTACCCATGTCCACTCAGCTATATAGAAAGGACCCTTGCCCTTTTCCTGACCTGCAAACATGAAGTCTGCTCGGGTACCCAACGACAGCCCGACCAGGGTGTGAGTACAACTCAGTAGGACACCACCAACAGTGTCTACAAAATATCCAGTGTAAACAGGTAGTGCATGAAAGAGGAAAATTTGAATGACAAATTCCAAGTAATTAATTAAGGTGCCATCAACCATTTTAGATCCAAGCCATTGCCACTTCCATTACCGTTCATTACACACCCATTATCACCATTTACCATTTCATCACATTTCCATGGGTTAATCACATACATTATGTTACATGGGTCTAAGGCCAAAAATCACATGCAAGAGGGTAAACACATAGTTATCCTATCTCACTAGGACTAACCCCTCATAGAAACCATAACCTCACCTCAAAGCCTCAGTCCGGGTGGATGCAACTGTTAGGAGAATAGAACCTCAGTCCCCTTTCCAAACCCGTGCATTTAGGGTGGAGTTTAGAACCTCAGTCGTCACTTGACATGTGGGAGTAGATCCTCAAGCCATACCCCACTCTATAAAGCCATGTGCACATGCTTATATATAAGTAACCATCAACCATCCAAACCATTGCCCGTCGGCAAACACAATTCACAACAACCCACATGGGAAACCCATCATGCCTTAACCCATTAACACATTACCAATTAACATCATTTAACCATTCACCCAATTCCCATGTTTTATGCCTATCTCATTAAGAATTAAACATTAAACTCATAATCTATCCCATTATGTTCTTTATTCAGTTTACACATTAACCCATTTAACATATTCATCATTCCCATGAATCAACCATTTAACTCATTCAACTTTAACCCTTAGGTTATTACCGTGTGTAGGTGCATCACCTAACTTCTATTCCAAGTTCAACCAATCATTACAACATATTTATCAAGGGCTCTACAATTAATTACAATAAGGTCACTTGTTTAATATCAATCCCTAAATCTGGGAAAAGCGGACACATCCCATGGATGGCCCCAATTAGGTCAAGTCTATCCCAACACATCCCACGAGGATCGTGAGGGTTACCATTTTCCATTTTAAACATCATTTAAACCAATCATGCCAAGGTTATTAAAAACCTAACCAAGGGAAACAAGAACACAAGTAAATATGCACAAAAACCCTAAATAACCATGTGATATAACTTGTATATCACATAACTCGAAACCGCTGTTGAATGCACTCCCTATCGATTCCCTAGACCTTGATCCAACCATCCTTTGATGATTCAACCTAAAACTCACCCAAAAGATAGGGTTTTTTAGCTTCAGAATGAGAGGGAGAGAAGGTACTTACCCTAAACCAAAAAGAGAACCAAGGATGAGATTAGCCTTACCCAGATCTTTGATCCGCAACCAACGGTGCCCTAAACAGCCAAGAATCGAAGGAGAACAACCCTTGGGAATCTTGGGTCAACCAAGTTCATCAATAGGGTTAAGAGGGGAGGAGAAGAGGAAAATCCCGAGTGGGGTTTAAAAAGCCAGGAGTATCAATTTTGTAAATTTTCCAACTTTAAGTGGTCGCACGTTTTAGCCACACGGTTTGGCAAACCGTGCGCAAACCTTGCTCACGCCACTTCTTGGAGGAGGAAGAGTCTCACAATTTAGCCACATGGTTTGGAAACTCGTGTGAAAACCGTCTTCTCACTTCTATCTAGAGGAGGGAGGGTCGCACGGCTTAGTCTGGGCAGGCCGCACGGTTTGGCTGACCGTGCGCAGGTCGTGCGCCTTGTCATGCTTTTCCCAGATTTCCCTTCTTCTGTGCCCCAAGCCCCCGGAACACCCCCAAGGCCTCTCACACTTCCAAGAAACCTTTTAAGGCCCCAAAAGCAAAGGTTTCAACCCAAAACACAACAAAACATACCTTTCCAAAAACCATGATCTTACATTGTTAACATTTGTTGGAATTTCAACCACATTTAAGGGAGTTTTTTTTTAATTTTTATTTGCAACTAAATTTATTCTTATGAGTTATATTCATATTGATATTGTGGTTTTGAAATTTCATTGTTTATCATAATGTACTATTATTTATTAGCTAATATATAACATTATATACATATTTTTTAAATATTCATCCTTAAAATTTTAAGTTTATAAATAAATAATTAAAAAAATTTATATATAATATATATTTCTCAATATATAACCCTTATCTAAATAAAAAATAATATCTATTTTATTTAAAATAAAAATGGATGAATATTTATATACATATACATATACATTTAATGTACAAATAATGTTTATATATATATATAAATATATCGGTGAGGGAATTACAAAAAAATAATGTTAGCTACATTTTATAATATATGTATATAAATATTAATCTATAATATATGAAAATAATTATAAATAAGTATAATTATATTTATAGATGTAAAAAATATAAATAAATATATATTTGTATGTATTTATAAACACACACAAAAAAACATATTTTAAATATATATTTAAATATATATATATATATATGGATAAAAAATGTAGTGAAATATATATAAATATATATATATATATATCATAAAATGAAAAAAATGTAGGCGAGTCGAAGAGCCATAGGTGCATGAGGGAGAGGTCCATGGTTTGAAACCCAGCAATGGCAAGGAAGCGTTTAGTTGGGTGAAATAGGCCACAGTGTTGTGAAAGTAGGGGGGAATCCTTGAACTATTAAGGGAGGGTCCATATTACTATTGAAAGGGGGATCAAGTGATATTGAAATTGTGGGGGGTCTACCCTCCAATTTTCAAAAAAAAATTAAAAAAATTTATTTTTTTACTTTTATTAGTTCTTTTTATAGCATTGATAAAATAACCCTTTTATGAGGGTTTTTAGAACTGATAAAAGGGGTATTTATCATTACTTTTCTTAGCACAAATAAAAGGGAACCACTTTTAAAAGATCCTCGATTATTGATGCATTTTTAGAATTGATATATCCTTTTTAGCACCCATAAAACCCTATTTTGTAGTAGTGGTGGCTGAAGAATGGTTGTTTCTTTAGAGTTGGTCACCAAAGGTATTAGTGAAAATCGCTTGGACATCACTAAATCCAATATATTGTTGTAATTATGGGTTTCATCCCTAGGTGATAGTGTGCAAAGGTGTGCTAATTTTTTTATTGTATCATAAGACACCCTTAGAGTGGGGAAGAACTAGTGTGTTAGATGGATTAAATTTTTTTTCTTAATCTATTTAACTTTCATTAGGATCTTTTTTCCATATTGTAAGGAACTGGGTTTTACCAATCACTATCAATATTTAATTCACTAAAATAGAAAAAGAAATATCTAGGAAATTAAATCATGCACAAAACACTTAGATTTTACTTGGTTAACCATTATGTATTTATCCAAGGAGTATACACATGATGTTATGACAATGTAATAGAATCTACTAATCATTACTAATTCTGTTGATAAAATGTTTAAACAATAGTGACTTTGTACCTCAATCACTAACTTTACAATTTTTTCGGGCCTGAATTCTTTTCGCCAAAGGCTCACTACCTCTTATTCTTCTCCACTCAATACTTCAATGAAATATATTTCATAGTTTAAAAACTTATAGGTCTCTATAAAAAATAATCGAAATGAGGGCCTACCTATGATCAGTGTGAGAAATTAATTATATCATATCTCTGAATTTGATGGTGTGTTGTACTCAACTTTTTTGCACTCTCTATATTAAATGCTAGATGAGTTAATATCCATAATTTAAGAGTTGAATCTATGTCTTCAATGATATATCTATAGTAATACTTCCCTATATAGAAGAGGATAATTTCATACTAGGATTATCCTTCCAATTTCTTCCTCTTAAACTATCATATGTGGAACTCATATTATTGTTTTGAATCTCTTATGTATTATCTTAAAAATAAATTTTTCCTGGACTCTATAATTTACTACTTGATCACCAGAATACAGAGTTGATATCTTCATTTTAAAATACCTACTCAAATATTCCTTAGGTGAAAAAACCATTCTCCATATAATCAACTCCCATATTACGTACTCACTTCGAATATGACATAACCCCTTTCACAAACTATGCACAACACTTTAAAAATCGCCATAAAGAGCTTACAAACCTCATAAAATTCTCCTACAAGAATATCCCTTGCGAACTGTCACAAAGAACTAGCATCATGGACCTCCTCCTCTATATACCTTCCTCACAATCATAATCTATAGACTCTCTCCATTCACAAACCAACCACCTTTATGAGCTGACTTTATAAACTACTACAATGGATCCTCCTTGATGATCTTCCATGATGGATAGATTTGCCTCCTGTAATTTTTAGATCAAAATCCTAATTGTTCACTTTAGTTTTAAATATGTTCCTAATGATGTCAATTGTTGGGTATTTTTAGGAAACACCCTCAAATATTTTTTGAAACACCAAATTTACATTAAACCACTTCAATAAATTTCATATGCCTAATCCCTATTTATTGTTCCCACTGTGATCATATATCACAAACCCATCTTCATGGACCCCCCAGGTGATCCTCAAAGTCGCTTAATTGTCATAAAAAACTATTCACCCTAACACCATGAACCTTCCATGTAAACCAAATACAACTTTTTATTTGATCAAAAAACACTATTATGAGACCACATTCTATCTTCACAAATTATGACCTCCCTTTGAGGTCAAGATAACAACATACTCACCTCATGGTCACCAACCATAAATGGGACCACCTAATAAAAACTCTAATCATGCACTAATCATGTGATCCTTGAACCAATGAAAATTTCCCCATGTATGCCCTACATAGAAACCTTCTTTATTCTATGTTTTTTATAACTAAAAACTTGGAAGAACATTAGAAAAAAAATTCCATTTAAAAGCTCCTTCAATTTTGGTCTCCCAGTTTTATAATCATATAACACCTGAGATTATCATTACAAACTCTTATAAGCTATCTCTTTTCAATAAATTTGATTCATTTTTCATCATATTTTGAGTGCTGTTAGAGTGGATCCTAATCATTTAAATTATTTTATGTTTTGATAATTACTGTATACTATATTTTATAATTTATTTTTTTTGATAATTTAATTTAAGGTAATTTAATATAATTAAGTAATTTATTTATTTATTTTGTTTGGTTTGGTTTTGTATTTCTTTTATTTCTATTATTCTTATTTTTTTTATAATTTTATAATCATTTCATATGAGAAATTTATTTTCTATTTTTTTATTTGCCCATATAAAATTCTTATAATACGCATAAAGGTAACAAGGTCTTAACCTTATATGGGCTTCACTAACCATACATTAGTTAATTATACCTTTACAAAACCATCTGGTTACCCTTATATAGATTTGTAATTCCTTTCTTACCTTTATGTAGCTATTTGGGTTACCCTTACATGATATTTAGAAAATTCTTCTTAGCTTTAAAAAACATGAATTTTACCTTTATGCATGTCCTATTCTACTACAAATAAACATATTACTCATATTACTTGTTACCTTTGTGCATGTCTAGTCACCTTTACATAGGTAATTATTTGACCTTTATGCAACACATCATATTTTATACTTACCATTATTGAACATGATTACCCTTAAAAATTTCCTAGTATTTTTATTTTACCCATATATAGTATATTAATTGTTAGTCTAACGTTTACAAATCATGCAAATATAACCATTATTTGAATCTATAAATCTCTAGTTTACTCTATATTTTAATATTCTGGATATATTGATTTTATTCATTCTTATAATTTTTTTAAAATTATTCTATTATTTTTTGAAACATTCATATTAATGTTATATATCATATGAAAAGTAATTATATATTTTTTTAAACACTTATATTATATAGATTAATTTTATTCTTATTTCTAAAATATTTTATAATATAAGACTCAGATTAATCATTTGTATTATTTTGACTTGTTTTCTTTGATTTTAATTTTTGTAAAATAATTTTTTATGATAATGAAGTTATTTAAACCTTTTTCAAAGATTTTTAATTTAGTATCTTTAGGGTCTGATATTATCCTATGTTATAATATGGAAAGAAACTTGATTTTCAAATTTCTAATATAACATAAAAACTCGATGTGAATTTTGTGTATTATCTTTGACTTATTATTAAAGAATTGTTTTAAATATTATAATTAGTTTTTTTAAAGGAGTTTGGATTGTTCAAATTTTTTTATATTCAAACTATATTATTTTTTGATAATCCTTTTCTCTCTCCTCTATAATTCTAGAATATTATTATTATTATCAATTTTTATTTCTTAATGATTTACTTGGAATTCTGGACTTAATTATTTTTAAAGGGATAGAGGGATCAACCATATGTTGGTTATGATTTATTGAACCCCAAAATAAAAAACATAAAGAACTGAATGATTCCAAAACATTACTAAAGTATAAGAAACCTATAAATGGCGACCATTAGTGACCTTGTAACTCTATAAGTGATTTCAAAATTCCTTGAAAATCATTCTCCAATTTCCAAAGTGCTTAATTTTTCTCAAATTTATATCATTTCTATATATTCTCTCTCCTTATTGAGTATTAAAAAATGGTAATATCTAAATCACTCCCTTCTTTTATTATGATTCACCTCTTGTGTTGGTCATATTCCATGGATGGATTGAGATTAAGAGAAAAATATCCTATTACTTCTCTTTATTTTTTTGGTGGATACTAACATTAAATTAAGGGAATAAAGTTTACTTATCTTTTTTGGTTTCAAATAGTAAGGGGATATTCTTTTGTAGTTTCTAGATTCACCATTAAAGAGCTAGTGTCTTTGTATCTGGTTTCTTTCTATAACCTAAAAAACAATGGAATGATTTGGCATCTTATACTCTATTAAAACCAAGTGACTAATATATTAAATCCTTAAGGTATTGAGGTGGTGGATGTAGGGTAACTTTATGGTACTATTTCTGAACTACCTTATCAAATATTGTGACCTATTTACTTTCAACAATTTAATTATTTATTTAAATTTTATTATTAAATTTAATAATAGTTTTGTGCTTTCAATACATATATTTTTTTTCATTATAAATAGGATTTTATAAATTTCATTATTTTACTTTATTTTTTAAGGGAAATTAATCCCCACCCCTATTTCCATTTTATCACTTATATTCGACCTACATTTGGTCTTAGAAGATTTTTTTTTAATTTACTTTATTTCCATATTTGTTAAATGTTTTTATTTTCAAAATAAATAACCTATTTTTCAAATAAACATATATTTTTAAAATTTAATCTAAATATTACACACATGATCCTTTATTTTATGGTTCAAATTATTCTTTTTAGAGAACTTGCATGTTTATTTTACTTAAAAGTATAGGTTATCTGGTTTATAAAATGGTTGTGCATGGTTATATACCAACAACTAAAAAATAATATAAATGGAATACTAATTATATTAATAATTTTTAACATGATAAAAAAGCTATGAATGTTTTGTATTTTGGTTTAGATTAAAATGAAATCAATTGAATATCTTTTAGAAAAATGGATAATGAGATCTGTAAATTTATAGAGGTAACTCACAAAAGCACTAATTTATCTAAAGATATTATACTAAGTATGAATAAATAGGATATTTAATGTTTCTTCAGGAATTAAAATGTGTCTATTACTATCATGTTTACACATTATAATGATATTTTCAATGTACAAAAAGATATTGGTGGATATTATTCTAAAGAACTTTAGTTAGGAACATACTAGGGGTTTCTCCATGTTCATGGGATCCGAGAGTGATTGTGATCCGATAATAAAAGGAAATTAAAAATATGGTGGTTAAATAACTTATCATAACTCTCATGATTTATGAGACAAAAATGCAGCACCAAGTAGTTAACAAATCATTTGAATCTAAGAAAGACAATAAGAACCAAGATTTTAAAGAAATTAAAGATGATGATTATTCTGAAAGAAACTCTAATAATGAATGTGAGATTTGATGTTTGTTGAAAATATTGAAAAAATTACACAAGATGAGAAAAAAAAGAGAACCTCTTGAAAAATCAAAAAGAAAAAAAATAATTCGAGGAAAAAAATTTTGTTTTAAAAAGAAGGTCGATATCAAATTGAATTTTCCTTTAAATAATAAAATCTATAAATACAAGAATCTATGTAAGAAAGCTATAAAGGTTTAAACTGTTTGTTAATGTGATGATTTTATTTAAATATGAAAATTTATCAAAGAAACTCCCAAGTGTCTCATGACACATGTTGATGGTGAAATTGAGGTTATTCCAAAACAAATTCTCTCCGATTATCAATTCTATTTTTTTTCTACCTATTCTACTCATTCTTTAAATTATGATGATGTTTTAATTTACAAAAATTATCTAGAAATTTTTTTGATCTTATTTAAAAATACAGAGATCTGAAAAGGAAACAAAATCTTGTTGTTTCAAATTAAAATTAACTTTTAAGGGAGATGGATGATATAATTTGGAAATTAAAAAATAAACCTGATATAGAGGTTTTTAAAAATAAAATCAAGGATCTCAAAATATCTCTCCCAAAATTCACCCAAGGTGAAAAATATATTAATAATATCCTTGGTTCTCAATGCATTAAAATAAATAATCATTGTTTTGGATTTTCAAATTATATAATAAAACTTCATAAAAAACTACCACTTTTGTAAAGGTAATTTGATAAAAATAAGCTTATTAATTATTTTAATAACTCTGGTCATCTCATTTATGAATGAAATTATAAAATTTATAGATATGTTTGATAAAAAATAATCATCTTTATTGTAAATTTAATAAAATATATTCCGATTTTCAAAAAAAAAATGTGTTTCAAAACATTTATTAGCCAATTTTAGTGGACAAACTCTTTTTCTTCATCTTAATCTTCATCTTAATGTTTTCACCCCTTGAAGTGATTTATCCTGTCTTTCCCACCATGAGCTTAAAATTAATGCTCCATATGTAGGGGGAGTCTAGCTCTTTCCTTCCTAGATAAGCTTAAAACATCAACGTTAATCTTTATGGGAATATGGTTCTTCATTTTTTTATTGTATGTTTTATCTTGAATCTTTTTTTTAATATTATTATCTCAATTTTTCATTCTTTCTAAAAAAATATATATTATCTTTTAAAATATTTATTCATTTTCTATATATTTTTAATTTCTTTTTAATTTTTTTTTTCAATTTGTTTTCAATTTTTTTTAAATTTGTTTTTAAATTTATTTTTAATATTTATTTTAAATTTTAGTTTAAAATTTATTTTAAACATTATTTTAAAATTCAATTTTAAATATATATTTAATTTTTTAAAAAAGTTATTTTTAATTTTTATATTTAAAAGTTTAATTTTTAATTTCATCTTAAAATGGATTTCAAATATTATTTTAACCAATGAATGTATTTTTAAACTTTTTATAATTTTTGAAAATGTGAAGCAAGTATAATAATTCAATAAAAAACATTCTAATCTAGATACAAACATGTGGATTTGGTTCTAGCACAGATGTTCTAAAAAAATTAACTAGAAAAGAGTTGAATGAGTTTTTTAACCCATTCTCTATCATGAGCATGGTGAGTGGTCCTTACTGCACACCTGGTTTGAAAATTCTGTGAAATTTTCTCTAGTTTATTTATGCAATCTTTAAAAATCATTAATAAGGAATATTAATTATCAAAATATTTTTTTTCTAATAGTTTTTTCAAATTATTTGAATATCATATTATTTTTTCAGGACTCATTTTTTTTAAAACATTATATTAGGTTGATATATTTTTCTTAGTTTATTTTTTTTTATTTTTGGGGGAGAATGTGTTTGAAAATTTTGTCTTATTTGTTTTAAAAAATGGGAGAAACTATTTTCTAATTTTTTTGGGTTTTTTGATTAATTCCCAAATGGGGGAGAAATTTTTAAATTGATATTTTGTTTTATAATTATCAAAAAGGAAGAGATTTTTAGTGTGTATTCTTATCACTTAAATTATTTTTTTCATAATTATGATATACTATATTTCATGGTTTATTTTTTGGATATTTTGTTTTAATTAATTAATTCAATTTATTTTTTTTATTTTTATTTTTTATTTTTTTTATTTTATTTTGATTTATTTTATTTTATTTTATACTATTTTACATTATTTTTTTTGTTTTGTTTTCTTTTCTTTTATTTTGATTTGTTTTTTTACCTTTTATTTTTTATTCTTAATATTAATTTAAGTTTATTTAATCCTTTATTGTGAAAAAATTATTTTCTTTGCTTTTTTTACCTTTATGAAACCCATTTACTCTACGTAGAGGTTATAGAGTTTTACATTTAAGTAAATTAATTCTACCTTGGTTACCCATACATAGATTTGTAATTTCTTGCTTAACTTTACTTGGATATTTGGGTTACCCTTACACAATATATAAAAAATGAGTCTTGTGTTTATGTAGCATGGAATTTACATTTATGAATGTTCTATTATACATTTTTTTGTAGTGTTCAAAATGGTCTTTACCTTTTGACATGTCTCGTTACCCTTGTATAGGTATGTACGTGACCTTTAGAAAATACATGATATTTTCCACTTACCCACATGTAACTTGCTTACTATTATTCATTTTATAGTATTTTTATTTTACCCTTACTTAGTATAATGATTTTTTGTTTTACCTTTACACTGGATGTTGTCTAACACTTATGTGAATTTGAAAATCCTCAATTTACTCTTCTTTTGGACATTCTTGATATATTTATTAGCTTCTTGCTAATAAAAGTTGTTTAAACTATTATAATGATTTTATAAATTCATATTAAGGTTATATATTATATGCGAAGTATTTTTACATTTTTAAACACTTCTATTATTTAGATTAAATTTGTACTTCATTCTCAAATATTTTTATAATATGAAACTCTTATAATTAGATTTTATTATTTTGAATATTTTTATTTGATTTTAATGTTTCTAAAATCATGGTTTATGCTAATAAATTTATTAAAACATGTTCCAAATGTTTTAAGGTGGTATTTTTGAAGTCTAATATTACCGCATGTTTGACTATGGAAAGAAATTTCATTTTCAAATTTCAGATTATATAGCATAACTCTATGAAATATTTTTGTGTTATCTTTGACATATTATGTATTTAATAAAAAAATTCTAATAAGTGTTTTCAATTGATTTTGAATTGTTCATTTTTTTAAATTAAAATGATATTATTTTCCATTAATCATTTTCTCTCTCAATTATAATTATATATTATTATTATTATTATTATTATTATTTTAAATTTTAATTTCCTAGTGATTTCCATGGTCTTTTTGAGTTAATTCCATTTAAATGGATCAAGGGTCTATTATAGGGCCAGATTCATTAGCACTAGACTTTGATGACTTAAATATAAAAATGATTCCAGAAAATTACTGAAGAATGAAAATCCTATTAATTCATATCTTTATAGGCCTTGTAAATCTACACAAGACATCAAAATTCCTTGATAATCATTCTCAAATTACCAACATACTCAATTTAACTCAAAGTGATTTCGTTTTTAAATCTTCTATATCCTTCTAATTTTTAAACAAATTATAATATCCAAATATATATCTTCTTTTATTCTAATTATCTTTGTTGGTTCATCATATTCCTTCAAATAATTGACACTAAACTAAAAAGATCATATTCCATCTCTTTCTTATTTTGGGTCATTACTACCATCAATTTATCAGACTAAGATTTAATTATCTTATTTCTATTCAAAAGATAAGGGAATATTATTTTGTAATTGGTTTCCACACTATTAAAGAGATAGTATCTTTATATTTTATTTCTTTCTATAACCTAAAAAACAAGTGACAATTTTGGTATTTAGATACCATTAAATACAAGGGAACAATAAAATAAATCATTACGAGATTGATGTCCTAGAAGTAGGTGTTCCTTTAGGTACTGTTTCTGAACTATATTACCCAATATTGTGTCTTATTTACTTTCCACAATTTAATTAATTCCTTAACTATTATTATTTTATTTAATTATATTATTTTTATTTTAATACTTTGATTCTTTGAGTCTTTTATAAATAGATTTTTATAATTTTGATTATTTTCATTTAATATTTTATAGATAAATCCAACCTTCCCTCTTTTTATTTTATCTCCTATATCTGGCTTAAAAGTTTTACACATCTTCTAAAAATCAATATATGAAACATCAAAACTTCCAAAAATTAGGCCATCTCCACCTCTTTTATAAGGACAAAAATTTCTATTACTAACAAATGAACCTCAATTTATCTAGATATACAAATAGATCTATTGTGAATGATCCTCATACCCCAAATTGAGTACTTAATTTTTAGAGATATCTAGAAATATATTTTCATTTTTTCCACCACCATTAACATGTGCACCTCATATTCATGTCTTTAATAAACATTTTCACATCACTAAATCTCCAATATCTATACCTATATTTTTAAAAAATTCAGAAACTTTAACATGCAACCTATTTCCTTCAATAATCTCCCTCTTTATATTTTGTTAACAAAACTGCCATAAATTATAATCTATATATTTATTCAAAAACCTCTAGAACATTGTAATGATTTATGGTGCATTAAAAAAACTCTTCATTTATCAATAAAATAAAAAGGGTCTCAAAGGGTCCCTTGTATCTGGAATCCACCTTCATGATTTCTTTTCTAAAATCGTTTCTCGAATTATACTATAACTCCACCCACATCATTAATTTCCTTTAGATTTATATCCAATGAACTTTAGATACACCATATTTAAAAAACCAGATGAGGATATATTATTCACACCCTTTCACATAGAATCTCACAGGGGAACACCTTTATGATATTCTCCCCATTGATGAAGTATTTCATCACGGATACCATTTTTTGGGAAATAGAGATTTTGTCTCCCCCTGTATAATGGTATGTTACCACTAAAGCATTTTTCACTGGATTTCACATATTCACTCTTCCCTTTGTCCCACACATCATTTCCATCCAATTTTTAAATAGTAGAAAAACATAAACAATTGATCTCATTTTCCACCACCAAACCATTAGGTTCTCCCAATAACTTGTTTATTAATACTTTCCATTATCCAAACTATTTCCTCATTCATATACATTTCTTCTCCATACACATATTTTTAATAAGAGAATTTACCACTTTTAATTTGATACAATAACGTATCCTTTAATCCTATAGAGATAGAACTCATTGTAGTAAACAAGAGTAAAAGTTAACTATATAAAATATATCTATGTCACTAACTTACTTCTATATATTCTAATAGCTTGAAGTTTTTTTGTCTACATCACATCCAATGAACTCAATCACACTAAAAAAACCTTTCAATGAATTATAAATTAAACACAAGTGTGTGAGACAAACCACATAAAGGGTTGGTTGATATGAATCTTTTTGGAAAAACTCATAATACCATATGATAAACATGTAACTTATTAATGTGAAAAATATATCTTTAGATAATACTAAATAGCCTTTGAGAATTTGACACAAACACCCCTTAATTGTCTTCAACTTTTGTCACCATATTTTGAGATAATTTTTCAGCACGGTGATCCATTTCATGGAAATACCATTTTATTCCAGAAAATTTTGGGAATCTTAAAAATAATTATTGGATACCACATTTATAAATCATTTTAAATAAACCTGAAATTATAAAAAGTTACTTATTTGTTAAAAAATATTCTCCTTCTCTAGTAGTCTTGTACCACTTTTGAAATACCATTATCTCACTTTTTAGTACCAAATTCTCTATGATATCACTTGTTTCTTTTGATGAGGCTCTAAAACCATTTCCATTTATATCTGTCTCAATATTACTTAAAATTCTTCCTTTTAACAAACAACTTTTAGATTTGGATTTGAAAAAAAAGTGGTTGTTCAGAACCACATATTGAGTCAGATTCAATATTGAAATTGTTGATTGGTATTGATACCAATTCATTATTTTATAAGGGTCCAATTCCAAGTAATTATTTCAAAAAAAATCAAATACTTTTTTTTATTATATTAAATTTTAACTCAATCACATGTGAGTTTTTTTGCACATACACACCTTCCAACTCATGTATTTTCATCTCCTATACACCCCATGGATTTTATTCCCCCTTAAGTATATACCACTTCCTATAAATATTACAAATAACAAATTCATGGGGGAGAGGGGTAACTCTATATTTGAAAAGTAGGGTATTGTGGTTAGTCCTGGTGGACCAACCCTCGACTTTCCACTACTAGAAAACAAGGTTATAGCCACAATTTGTAACTATAACTACAAAACCCAAAACATTGGATATAGGTAATATCCATGATTTGAAGGGTTATGGATCTTATTGGAATGGATATAGGGTAAAACATACAACCAAAATTCTAAACTGTGGTAATAGACCTATATCTATGTTTCAAACTATGGATATAGCTCTATAGCCATGGTTCAAACTGTGGCAATAGCTTTCACCATGTAGAATTATGACAATGGTTATGAACTATGGATATAGGCCTAATTCCACGGTTTGAACCATGGAAATAGGGATATTTTCATGGTTTCGAACTGTGGCTACTACCTCTACCACTTAGAATTATTTCCATGGTTTAAAACTATGGAAATAGGAAAATAGCCACAGTTTAAACCATGGAACTAGGACTTTTGGCATAGTTTACAACAGTGGCGATAACCTTTAGATTTTGGAAAAAACACAATGTTTTGGCCTCATATCCTCACCAGTATCTTATATAAAAAACATATATATTCCTTGATGAGGGGATTCAAAAAATTCTTATAGAATATCAAAAAACAAGGCCACACCTAGATATTACCAAAAAAATCAAGAGTTTCCAACTAATTCCTTCTTTTCCACATGAAAAAACATCACTCACATGAATAAATAACAATTAATTAGATATAAAAAATAGAAATAATTAAAGGAATTAATAAATAAACACAATAATTTACATTCTTAATTCAAATTTACAAACGTGCAAGGGGTAGGGGCATCAGGTTCTATTATACACGCGAAAAGGGTAAAATTATAAGTACATATAAGATCAGACCAAAGACCATGAAATATTTCGAACCAAATATAAGGGGAAATTATAAGTATAATGTTGAGTACTAATTTCAAATAATTTTCATCAAAGTCTGTAACATCATGAGTAGATAATGATTTTGATCGTTGATGTTAATGTTAAAAATCCATAAGACAATCAGATCCCCTCTCATGCATTCAATGATTTTGGATCAATCCCACATTATGTTGTAGCTCAAAAATTAGAAACCATGGTTTCCCTCTCTATTGGACATAACCATGTATCCTTTCTGACATCCAATCTTGGTGGAAGAATTCATACTTGTCTACTTTCGCATTAAAGATCTACCCTCCCACCCTTATCTCAAATGAATCCCCTGGTGAATAAATAGACCAGTGAACTATCTCCCTCAGGGAATAATCTATGTGCCTCTCTTTAGATAATGAATCACCCCTAAAATTCAAAAAGCTTCAAGGATGATAGGGGATGGAAAATAAGTTACAATAAACATTGATAGAAATGAACACAATGATATATATGATTGATATAAAATAACCAAAAATATATCCATGGGACAGTAGGCTGGGTCTCATGTCCGAAAAATATGGTAAGAAAACAATAGATACAGATCAAAGGGAAAACCTATCAAAATAAAAAATGAAAGTGAGAAGCAAAAGAAACCATATGATTAATAAATTTCAATGGGTAGGACTAAAACTAGGAATAGAATGTTATAACCAGCAACAAGATCTAAATAAACATCCAAAAATATATATTTACATATGTAATAACCATGTTTTTTATATTATAATTTCAAATAAATTAAAATATATATAGATATTTACCTTGTAAAATAAAAACACAAAATCAAAAATTCAATGACCATAAAACACCTAACATATCCCATTGATCATGGAATAACATGAAATATAAAGAAAACTAAGAGGGAAGCAATCAAACTATCATCTATGTAACCCCACCCCAACCCCACTATAATATCACTAACCCATAAAATCATTCAAGTTATTCCTAATGATACCTTGTTAGTCTAAAAAATCAGCAGCACTAATATGAACTCCAGTTTTGGCTCCTACCCATGAAGTAACCCTACACACTCTACAATCTTGTATAGAATTTCATGCCTTTGAATTTCTACATGATGAATGTCACATTCCAATCTACATGAAAAATATGATTTTATCTAAATTACCTCCCCAAGATTTTTTTCTCTAAATAACTAAAAGAAATGACTTTACCCAAAAACTATAATCACAAAAACTAAAAAACAAAGAGGTAATAGAGATACAAAGATGCATGACACTAAGTTTAATGGTTTTACTACATGAACAGATTTATGTCTTGAACCTTAATTGATAAATACTATATATTCTCTTCAATACCTCTCAAAACCAAAAAAAATTGGACTGATAAACCTCACACTTGCAAGTCGCACACTCTAGCTTATGGATAAGATCTTGGATTTTATTGTCCAAATATTCCTCTGAAAAATAGTCATTTAGGATCCCAATGTGATTGTACCTAATTATAATTCATTTTAACCATTATGAATCCATACATCAATCATTATAAATACTGAATCCAATATATACACACACACACTAATTCATAGAAAACCCCCCAATACAAAAAAACAATTCCATTCATCTAAATCCATGCATGAATCCATCAAATTTAATTTTCACTAAAACTGTACATTCTAAAATTATTTGAAACTTGGGGAATCAATATGAAGAAAAAAATGGTCAAAATAGTGGGAGGTAAAATATGTATCGCTAAGTAAATAGAGATCATTGTTATTATTGGACAAATCAATTTTTCATGAACATACATCATAAGAAATAATTAGTGAGGAAATACTGGGAAAATAAGTGAGATATAATGGATTCATATATATATGTGATTGGTGTGTCAACTGCACATGATAAATGATACCTGAATTAGTAACAAAAAATAGATAAATAATATTCATATTGATATTTATAGTTGGTTTAGTTTGTGAACATTTTCTGACATGTTTATAGATGGTTTACATACTGAACAACATATTTGCATGAATACCATTACTGTATAAAAATTAGAAGAAAGATACAAATCACCTAGTGACACAATAAGGGAATTCAATATAATATCTCATGTATGGAAACAAGGATCGAAAATCTCTCAAATAACATCAAATCATATATGAATGGTTTTTTAGCACAGGTGGAGATACTTATGAAATGAAATTATTAACGGGATCCGAAATTTATGTCCTTCCAAACTAAAACCTATCTTACAGAGTGTCCTTGAAATCATAATAATTACTATCAAGGATATTGAAATTGGAATTCTATTGGATGGTGTCTATGATATATTTTGTTGATGAAAACCCCAAAAAAACATTAAGAAAAAATCTTTCTACACATAGAAAAGTATTAGGGAATGTTATACCATATGAACTTGATTAGAAGCTATTTTTTTGGAGTTGAAAAAATATAAATCCTAGATTTTGGTAAGGCTTTCATTTAAGAATAAAATGAAGAAATTTACATTTCATTCCTACATTTGGAACTAACTACTCTTTGAGAATAAAATAAAGAAAAAGGAGTTGAAATTATATAACCTAATCAATAAGCTAACATTTAATTTCAAGAAGTGTTGAAATCTAAAAAATAAAGGAAATGAGGTTGGAATGAGGTATAAATATTAATAATGAGATAGAATATACTAGAACGTTGTTCATATACTTCATGGAAGCTAAATAAAGTATAAGTGATTTAAATTAATCTACAAATCACAACAAATATATTTATCACCAACTAAACTAATTACCAATAAAATAAACAAATAGAAAAGATTTAAATCCATAAGAAGTTCAAAATTCACTTATGAACTCATAACATGGATGTTTGAAAATGATAGGTCATCATACTCAAAGAGGGATAAGAAACCTCTTAGAGGATTAGAAATGAATTTGATTGAAGACAAAGCGGCCACAAATAGATGTAGAAATAGATGGATGGTGACGATCCAATGAGTGTGTATGATGTTTAAAAGGGGGTCTTACATGGGAAGCACTAATGAAAAATATGGAGTCTGAAGAAGCCTAGTTCGCAACACATAATGAGAATAAATAAGCTAAAAAATTCTAGAAAACTCGACTATAGGGATTATGATCCTCTGAATCAGATGCCATATATCATATAAACCCATGAAACTAGAAGTTGTTTGTTATTAAAAATATCAAATAGGATGTTATCAGTGGTTACTCTCCAACCAACACACTATGTATTTCTGTGACTAAACTGAGGAATTTCATTTAGTATCTTCTCATATCATCTATACGGTATTCACATAGGGGAGATAAATTATATATCATTTATTTTGGTCATATGAAATTAATTTCCATTTTAATACACACTTTGTTAGTCTATAAGTCCAAAGGAAATTCCTTAGGGGGTTTTTATGTGAGAGTATGAGTAGTTCTCATGTTTTTATGGGTCTGGAAAGCATTGAAGGCATGGCCAGTTGGGTAATTATGATGGAAATACTATGAATGATGGGTTATGATATGAGGGTTTTATATATGTTGGTATAACATGGTATCAATTGGGTGAATATCTGATGGGTGTGTTTAGATAGTAATGGAAACTATTTAGTATAAGATTTATATAAAAATAAACACTCATTTCATTAGGTATTATGTTTGTATGTGGATTAGAATATGTAGTAATTGGTGATATGTGACTAATACTTAACCTCATGATAGTGGCATTACTATTTAATATATAATTAGTTGCACATGAATGGTTTTATAAGAGAGTTACACATGTAATTTCATTGGAAATTTTATTTTAACATGGTTTATAGAAGGAATGGAATTCCTAAAGGATTAAAATTATTTACCATAATACCTTGAGTTTTGTTGGGTTTTGGAATTTATAATCATTTGGATACTTATCCTAGTGGTTTTGATAAATTATAGATATGAGAGGAGACCAATAGTACAGATGAGATACCTATAGTTGTGTTGTAATTAAGTCTTGATGAGGTTGAGAGGCATCCCTCTTTGATGTGGGTGACATAAAAAATACATTTTATTACTAGGGTATGAACAATATGATCTTGGTTTCTAATAGGTGTTCCTAAGATTGGATGAGTGTAGCTCATGAGGATATATGAACATGTGATAAAGAACCCATTTGGAGTTGTGCTTAAGGGGTGATGTAAGGAATTACCAATGTGGGTATCATACCATATATGATTTAAGCATGAGATTATTTTTTTATTTGATTTTAGAAAATGTTGGGAGTGATGTGTTATGAATCCCAACCGAGAAGTGAATATGTTTTTTTGGTTCTTGGATGTGAGAGATTGGGTTACTTATAGAAAATAGAATACACATCAATATGGGTCTTGGATGATGAGATTCATATTGTTTAAGTGTGTTCTATATGTGGAAGATTCTAAATATGGGATAATGGTTTAGTGGCACAACTAAATATATTTTCCAGAAATAGGATTGTAGGGTGAATGGGTCTATCATATATTAGTGCTCAAAGATAGAATCTCAACATGAATGAAAAGGTGAGGACTTATATTATAATTATAGTCCCATTAGTGAGACTGTTATTTCTGATGAAAATTGTATGGTGGCACCAGGTGTAACACTGATTTTGTAAATACCATGGCCTTTTAAACATATTATTACATTATTTTAAGCATAATTAACCATCAAATATAAACCAATGAACATAAATTCTAGTGTCTTTTGAATATTATGTTCATTAAATGAAAAACACTGAAATAGAGTAAATCACATTGTTATTAATCATCAATAATGAGCTCCAAGCTTACTTTGAGCTCTTACATCAACTTATGATAACATGAGGAACACATAGACAAAAGGGATGATCTAAAAATCCCAGTAAGGGAATAAAACAAGAAAAAAATTAGATGGGTTAGAAGTTATAATATGATGGCATAAAGTGTAATAGAACATGAATAAAAATATGAAATCATAAAATATGGAACATGGTATCATGTAATCATGGAAACATATGAATGTGGCAGCAACATATAACATGACATAAACATGATTCAAGGCTAACTTCCAAGAATATATCACATGGTGGAAAAAGACCATAAAGGAATCAAGTTTATTCCTTATCACACCATGATGTATCATGAGATAAAATATTACCCAACGCATTGGAGCTCTATCTAGAAGCACCCATAATACCATGTTTATTAATATGTCTTCCACATGAAGAATCAAACCTAACAGATAAAAATAAGGGTTACCCATGGAAAAAATGGGTATCTTAATCAAGTCATGGGGTATAAAAATGGGTTTATCATAAATGTGTACATAAAATAATGGATTTTAACCATACATGGACATTTTTGAGGGAAATATAATCATAAAAAATGATAATTGTTGACCAACTAATGTAAAAACATTTAAAAAAGTGTTTAATAAGCTTTTATAAGTGATCTAATTTAGTGTAATTTAAGGGAAAATATGAGAGTCTTTAAATAGGAAATTAGTATAATTGTTTAAATTAAATAGAAATAAAAAAATTTAGTACTGATGGGATTTCTGATTTAAAATTTAAATAATGAAGAGAGAAAAATATTAATGGAGGGATTTTCTCAGCATTAATGGAGGATTTTCTCCCAACATTAATGGAGAGTTATTCTCAATATTAATTGATGGAATAATGAATATTGACCGCATTTATTGAAGATATGGGCTGGGTATCTATATAATAGGATGCGATAACATGTTTCTGAATGTGGGCTGGAAAAGATATAGCTTCCAAGAGAGAAATGAGGAAGGGGTTGTTGCGTTTGCGGTAACCGGTGTGAAGCGAAGATGATGAATATGAATGAAGAAGAGGTGATGATGACAGAAATGATGGTATGTCAACAATGTTAAATGAAAGTGTGTGTGTGAAGATGATGACATGCGACGATACATATAGAATTTTCAGTGACGGCATACAAAGAGATTCATGAAGGTTCTATGTATCGAAAGTCCTCTTGGTTGTGGAGATCAAGCGGCGTGTCCCAGTTCTGATGATCGGTGGTGCAAGAAAAATGGTACGTTCATGGGTGTCAGTGTGGGGTTGTAAAACAACTTTGGTGATGTTAAAAATTCTTCAGGTGATGTGTAAAATTTCTTTGGGTGATAAAATTCCTTCGGGTGATAAAATTCCTTTGGGTGAAATCTTCTCCTATTATGTGTTTTCTATAATGACCACTTCTGAAACGACATTGTCCTCCATTCCCCAAAAGTGGTATCAAAGGGATTGGTTGAAGTGCTCGGTTGCAGAACACGGTGGCAAGCATCTGGTGGAGCAGTTTATCAAGGACTTAGGACTAGGATGTTATCATAAATGACGGTGGTATCAGTAGTGTTACTGGAATATCGAATGTCTTTTTGGCCACAAGTGTCAGTCAGCGTGTTCTGTTCCTTGTGTGACATTCGGACCTTAGTGGATTCGGGGATCAAATTGACCCAAATGATGGAGATGAATGTGGAGTATTTGAATTTTAAATCAAGGTGGAGATTGATGGGATTTCTGATTTAAAATTTAAATAATTAAGAGAGAGAAAATATTAATGGAGTATTTTATCCCAACATTAATGGAGAGTTATTATCGATATTAATTGATGGAAAAATGAATTTTGATCACATTTATTAGATATATGGTTTGGGTTTCTATATAATAGGATGCAGTATTATGTTTGGGTATGTGGGCTGGCAAAGATGTAGCTGCCAAGGGAGAAATGAGGAAGGGGTTTCTGCATTTGCGGTAACCGGTGCGAAGTGAAGATGATAAAGACAAATGAAGAAGATGCGATGATGAAAGTGATGATGGTGTGTAAGCAATGGAGAATGAATGTGTGTGTGAAGATAATGGCATGTGATGATACAGAGACAATTGTCGATGACAGCGTGCAAAGAGATTCATGAAGGTTCCATGTATCAAAAGTCCACTTATTTGCGGAGATCAAGCAGCATGTCCCGGTTGTGATGGTCGGTGGTGCAAAAAAAATGGTACGTTCATGGGTGTTGGTGTAGGGTTGTAAAAGGTATTTGGTTGTTGTTAAAAATCCTTCAGTTGTTGTGCAAAAATCCTTCGGGTGATAAAATGCCTTCGAGTGATAAAATGCCTTTGGGTGAAATCTTCTCCACTTGTGTGTTTTCTACAATGACAAATTCCATTTTGGTGCTGGGATCTGATCCCCAACAAGTAATTCAAGAAAAAATTTGTTATTTTATAAAAATAATGGTTTTCTAAAACATATTATGGACTGTACATGAGAATGAGTAATAAATGGGGAAGTTCCCTTTAATTAGGCTTGAATATCGAGAGGAATTTAGAAGGGGACCTTAACAAATGTATTTCCCTATAAAAGAAATAATTATTGATCTAGGTAAAAAAAATTTAACATAAAAATATAATTTAGGAGGATTAAATAATAATAATTAAGAATTAAATTTTTTTAAAGAGAGATAAAGCGCAACCTGACGGGAAAATGGAGGTTTGGAAAGAATCTCTTACCATATGTCTGAATGTGTTCTGCACTTGAACTCAATTACATGGATTGAAAAATTAGATCCATTAATTAAGGAATTAATAACTTCTTAATCATTTTTTTATTATGTTAATTTATTTTCATTTCGATAAGTTATAATGTTTAATTTTCTTGTTCTGGGTGCGTTTGTTTCATGATTTTATAATCAGTCCCCATGAGTATAATTACAAGAGTTCTATTAAAATAGAAGGAAAACTCCAGAAGTAGAATTATATGATATTGATGAAAATAAATAATTTTAAATGGTCCCACTTATAATTTTTTTTCATGTATGAAAATTATTCATTAGATAAAATGTTAATGATAAACATTTTTTTATTTTGGTGAATTTTCAGTCATCACGGTCTAGTTTTGTTTTATTATTTAATATTACATATATATATTAGTTCCATATTAGGAAAAATTATATAATATAAATTATTCAATCTTTTTAACAATAATAATGGTTTTATGACCATCCATGTAGGCGGTAATATACAATGAAAAATCTCTATCCATGAAGGTGGTGAATCGATACATCACGAACGATGTTTTCATTAAAAATATATGACAATAGATTTGATTGTGAATATCATTTTAACATAATAAATTTCTAGTATATCTGTGATACTGTATTTATCATGTAACTTTAGATAGGGTAGGTTAGGGAAGGACAAGAAATGAAATCAAATTGAAAGAGAAGTAGGGAGGGTTTTACCTAATGAGTGTCGTTTCCTTGAGAACCTCCTTAAGGCACTTAAAAATGGTCTTTTTAGGAGACTAATAAGAATAGAATATGGATAATTGGTTTGAAATAACGATTTGGAAGAACATAAGAAATTTCTAAGTCTTAGAAGGTGTGATGAGAAGAGGTGGAGAGGGGTGGTATTTATAGTGGGAGGATATGGGTGTTTTTTATTTATTATTTTATTTTTTGGATCAAGACTTTCAATAGTGTTTATCCTTATCACTAAATACATTAAATAATAAATTATAGTTTAATATTATAGTTCTTACATCATCCATGACTCAATTATTCATGTATTTTTTAAATACCATAAATTACCATATTTCTCTGTTCCCCCAAAATTTGTCTATTTTAGAAAAATCCAAAAAATTCACCCTAACCATTTTTTGATGTTTAGATTCAAAAATTGGATTCTATTTTATGAAAATCATTTTTCAATATGATAAATTTAATTTTTAATTAAAACATTATTTATTCGAAAAATACTGATTCTAATATTATAACCGATTTTATTACACTTTGAAAAACTAATTAAGGTCTCATAAAATAATCTATAAACATAAGACAAACAAATATTAATTTATTAATATATTTTATAAAATTAAATTACATTTTAAATAATTTTATTAATTAAAAAATTGTAAATAAACATTTATGTTTTAAAAAAATACCAACAATTAATTTTACATTTCTAAAACATTTATTTACTTATACCATGGTATAAATATATCATTTTTTCACTTATAAGATAGCTGAATTTTATATTTTAATAAGAGATGTTACTATTTTATTTTCTAGATTAATATTCTTAAAGGTCATATTTTAATTCCAACAGTAAAGTTACTAATCTATCGGTATATGTTCCTTAATTTCCATAAATACCATTATTTCATTATTTATTTATGTGAAAAACTATTTTTATTATGTTATCTATGTGATATATGTGTTTTGTACTATATGGAATAATTATATTAATGGAATTTCCATTGATAAAATTATGGGTCATTCCATTGTTCACCTTTATGAAATTTCACCTATGAAATTTTATTTAATATACTAAGGTGAAAACAAGTGTGTTGACTTATACTTCATTGATTCCTCTAATTCACATGTCCACTATTCATATTTATGTACTTCATCAAGAGGGATATGTGGAATACATCATGTACTTAAGACATGGTAGGTTTAATTTATAGTCTATAGGACATAACTCCAATGTGATAAAGAGTCTCAAAGGGTCTGATGTGCCTCAGACTCATCTTTCCTATATTCCCAAATCTCTTGATATATTTCCATGGGGATATGTAGATGAATATCATTTCACCAACATAAAACTATAAGTCCCACTGAAAATTATCATCTTATCTCTTATCTCGACTTTGGGCTACCTTAATGTGTTAGTTAATGGGTTTCGCCTTTTGTACCATTTCTTTAACCATTTTAGGTACAACTAGCTTATTTTCACCAACATCATCGTAGCATTTCATTGTTATATTTATTTTCGCATCCAGGGTTTCATATAGACCCATTTGGATGCTTGATTGGAAATTATTGTTGTATGAGAACTCAACCAGAGTCATATGTCGGTCTCATCCCCCTTTGAATTCCATATAAAATTCTATCGACTTGTCTTTTAGTTTCTAAATAGTATACTTAGATTGGATATTAGTTTGAGGATGATCGGTCTTACTAAAGTTTAGCTAAGTGTTTAGAGTATGTTGGATACTTTTCCCTAACTTGGATATAAATATTGGATTTCAGTAGGATATAATAGATAGTGGTACTCCATGTAGCATCACCACTTATCTGATATATATCCATGAAAGTTTGATGAGTGAGAAGAGCCCTCAAATTGCGATAAAGTGATATGACTTTGTAACAAGATCCACAATGACCCATCTAGAATTATTTCATCTCGATGTATATGGATGTCTAGTATAAAATTCCATGGTGATTTTTTCCAATTTTCATATTGGTATTGGTAATGGTTGCATCATCCTCTTGGAATTTAGATTTTAATCCTTCACTTGCAGACATACTAGGCACTTTGATATATATTCAGTGATCTCCTTCTTCATATTATACCACCAATAGTACTCTCTGATATCTCGATACATATTTTTACTTCTTGGGTGAAAAGAGAAAGTTTAGTTATGTGTGCCATTCATAAGCTCTTTCTTTATATCTAGATTTAATGCTACACATAGTCATGACCAAAATCTTATCAATCCCTCCTCATCAGTTTTGAACTCCGAGGATTTCACATTTAGGATATCTTCCACCTTTTTCATAATTTTCTTTATATTTATTTTTCATCCTTTATTTTATCCATAATGAATGGTTGAGAAATAATTTTAGAGGGGATAGATTAATTTTCTTAATGATTCTCATGTATATCAGTTGCATGTCTAAGAATATTGTATCATTCTCAATTGTCATCATTTATAAAGTTATAGGATTATTTCTACTTTGAGATCCCACCAATTTATTTACTTTACCAGGATAGTATTGGATTATGAATTATTAATCCATAATAAGAAGTAACCATATTTTCTGGTTCATATTAAGCACCTTCGATGTGAATAAATATTTGAGGATCTTATGATCAATATATATATCTCAAAATTATCCCCATAGATATAATACCTCCATATTTTCAATGTGATGATCAAAGATGCCAACTCCAGATTAGGTGTGAGATAGTTTTTCTCATGAATTTTTAACTGCCTTGAGAAGTAGTCTATAAATTTATCACTTTTCATCAGTATATAGCCTAATCCATTCTTTGATGCATCGTTTTATACAAAAAAGAGTCCTGCACTTTATGGTAGTGTGAGTACTGTTGAAATTTAAATTCTCTTTTTCAACTCTTTAACGTAGTCTCTACATTCATTGTTCCATATAAGCTTTACTGCCTTCTAATCTATCTTGGTTAGTGGGGTTGACAATCTTGATAATTTATTCACAAATTATCATTAATACCCTGTTAGACCAAGGAAACTATGGATCTCTATTATAAATATTGTCTAGGACACTCTATGATTTCCTTTTTCTTAGAATTTCCCAATGATATCCCTTTTCTGGTGATTTCATGCCCTAATAATGATAATTCCACCATCCAAAACTCACATTTTCTATACTTTTCATAATTTTTGTCCCTGCTCAATATATTTAGCACAGTATTCAAAATCTCATCATTCTCCTACATGATTTTGGATTATATCATAATATCATTGATAAAGACTGCCAAAAAAAATTCAAGGTAATATCTTTATACTCTATTCATTATGTCCATGAATATTTCTAGAGCATTAGTATGTTTTAAGGTAATAACTATGAACTCATAGTGTTCATACATTGTTTGAAAGGTAGTATTGAGAATATTTTCCTTCTTCACCTTTAATTGGTGATATCTTGAATACAGGTCCACCTTAGAGAAATACTTGTCCCCACCTAGTTGATCACACAAGTCATATATCCATGGTAGTAGATACTTATTCTTTATCATGATTTTGTTGATCTCATGATAATCAATGTAGATGCACATTGATCCATCTATTTTCTTGATGAAGAGGACTGGTGCACCCCATGGAGAAGAACTCATATATATAAAACCCATGTCTAGATTATCTTTTAACTAATTCTTTAGTTATTCCAAATCAATTGTGTTCATTAGATAAAGTTTCTTTAATATAAGCATAGATACAAGAATGAGTTTAATTGAGAACTCAACCTCTTGGTATGGAGGAAGACCAGAAAATTCTTCGGGGAACACATTAGTGAAGTCCCTCATAATGGGCGTGTCTTCGAGCGTTATCCCCCCCCCCCCACTTCTCAATAATTTGAGGTCGATATGCTTGGTCATAAGGAAACAATATCCACACCTGATATGATGATTTTGAAGGAGATTAATTCTCATTCTTACAATTATATATAATTGAAGGATACCTTGGGATGTAAAGAGTGATCTCCTATTCCCTACATTCGAGGCTGGATTTATATAAATTTATCCAATCCATTCCAAATATAGAATCAAACTCCACCAAAAGAAGTAAGAGAATATTTTTTGGGAGGTTTTTTTCTCAAAATTTAATCAGGGATGTGTTATATAATTTGGATGCAATAATTGCCCCATTCCTTATTCTCATAGGTAACTCAACCTCTATATCATGAGGTGGTCTTTAAATATTTCTACTAAAATAAAAATATTTGAATGAATAAATAGAACAATATTCAAACAGTTCATTCACTATTCTTGAATAAATAACCAGAATACCTATCACCACATAATTATCAAGTTCCACCTCAGTATTAGTAATATCACATGACCTTCCTATTTCCTTGTAATTTGTTATGGTTTATTGCCTCCGAAAACCCTTGTATTAGGAAAATGACTCGCATAATGACCATGTTCTTTATAGTTCAGACACTGAACTGCAGGATGAATGCTGATATGAACCTTTCTTTTTTCTTCCACATTTGTTGGATTATTCATATACCTTTAAAAATTATTAGCTATATGATCCTTTCTTCCACATTTTATCATATCTTGGTTCCCTTTATAATGTTCCCAGGATGATTCTTTCCACACTTTTTATATGTGGGATGTTGGATTTCCTTTCCACAATGATGTTTATCAGTGGTTCCTTCCACATTAAAATCAATTTTCTAATTTTTATTTCTATGAACATGCGAAAACTGATTATCTCCAATCTCGATTTCAACCTTAATTGTACAACATAAAATCATCTCAAAAATTTTAAAGTCTCAAATCAAAAATTCTTTTCATAGACTCAAATTTAGTTCACTAAAGAAGAGATCCAAATTGATTTCAGTGTTCATGATAAAGCCAGATCCATATCATGAAAGCCTTTTAATGTTTTCCTCGTACACCTCAATAGACTGATCTTCCTTTTTCCTTAGTATGAGGATCTCCCTTTCAATCATAATATGGATAGTTTAGGTAAAATATTTATTGAAAAAAATATTGAATGCATACCAATATGTGGAATCAATTTTCTCATTGAACTTTGTGTTATTGATCAATATCTATAATTTATTAGCTTCCCCATCAAATCGATAGACTACCAACATTACATTATCTTCTTATGTGCAATGTAGGACAAAGAATATCTTCTCAATGGTTTAAATCCATTGTTTCGTTATGATTGAGTCGAAATATCTACTAAAGATGGGAGGCCTTTTTCAAATGAAGTTCTCAAATGAAACATTACCTTTCTTTGGAGAAGGAGGGAGTTCCACATGATCCAAGTTATTATTAATAACTTTATCCATTTGAACCTACATTTTCATGATGATTTGATCTTGTATTCCCATAATATTTTACATTTCATTAGTGAAATTGGCGCATTTCCTATCACATTGATTATTGGAGAGTGTTATCTTATTTCAATCCATTAACTAAAAAATTACAATTTTGGAGGATTGAATACTTAGATAATAAAAATAAAAAAAGGAAGATTTGAACATAGAAGGACAAATTTTACATTAAAATTATATCCAATCTTGTGACTCTCTAAGTTTCAATCTAGGTTATCCATCGCGATAGAATTATCTGTGGAGTTCTTAATAAGGTTTTATAATCCTAATCCCAAAAAAATAGACTGTGATCTAATAAAAACAGTAAATACCCTATCCATTTAAACATATTATTACATGATTTTAATCATAATAAACCATTAAATACAAACTAAGGATCATAATATCTAGTTTCTTTGGAAGATTAGGTACAAAAAACTAAAAAACATGGAAATAGAGTAAAACCTATTTATATTAATCATCCATAATGATCACTAAACATCCTTTGATATCTTACATCTACAAAGGATAACCTAGGTAATAACTAGAAAGAAGGGATGATCTAAAAGGAACAGAAAGGGAATAAACATAGAAATATAGCATAACATATGGGTTATAAGGCATTACATGAGGACATAAAAAATGAATGGAACATGAATAAACATATGGAAGAATAACATATAGATTATGGGATCATGAATTAATGGAAACATATGAATGTGGAAGTAATATATAACATGACATAAATATGATTTGAGGCTATCTTCCAAAACTATATAACATGGTGAACAATGTTCTATTAAGGATTCAAGTTTACTCATTGTCCCAACATGACTTCTCTTGAGACTAAACCTTACCCAATGAATTGGTGTTATATCTAGGTCCACCCACCATAACATGTTCATTCATATGTGCTCAACATGAAGAATCAAACATAAGGAATAAATATAAGGGTTACCTAAGGAAATAAATGGGTATCGTTATCAAGTTATATTGTATAATAAATGGGCGTATCATAAAGGTGTTCCTGAAAGAATGGATTTAAATCATACATGGACATTCACAAAAGAAAAATATGCATACATAATGATAAATTATTTCTATATAAAGAGTAAACATGTAAAAAAGGTGTTTAATAAACTTTTTTAAAAGATCCATTTTAGTGTGGTTTATAGGAAGAATATAAAATATTATTTAATAAAGAGATAAGAATAAGTGTTTCATTAAACAAAAAAATACAAAATATAGTTTTTTCATGATTTTTTTTTATTTTTGAAAAATAATTTCTTTTAAAAATATATTATGGAGTCTACATGAGAATAAGTAAGAAATGGAAAGTTCCCTTTAACTGGGATTGCTTATCAAGATATATTGAGATAGGAACCGTATAAAAGACATTCTTACACATAAAAGAAAGAAAAATTGATCTAGTTACATATGTTTGGAACATTAAAATATAATTAATGAGTAATAAATAAGAATAGTTAAGAATTAAATTTGGGTGAAGAGAGAGAAAGCATAACATGAATTAAAAAGATGGAGGTTCAGAGTGAGTTTATTACAATATATATGAATGTGTACTATACTTGCACTTAATAGTATGGATAATAAAATTAGATTCATTGATTAATTAATTAAGAACCTATTAAACATATATTTTATTTATTATAATTTTATTTAGTTATTTTATTGTTAGTCTTATGAGTTACAATGTTTAATTTTTTTGTTCAAGGTGTATTTGTTTCCTGATTTTAGGATCGGTCCCCTTGAGTTTAATTATGGGTATTCTACACAAATGGAAGAAAAAAATATAAAAGTGGAATTATATGATTTTGATTCAAATACATAATTTTTAATTTACCCACATATAATTTTTTTTCAGGTATGAGAATGATCTATTAGGTAAAATGTTTCTGATAAATTTTATTTTATTTTGGAGAATTTTTTATCATCACAAACTAGTTTTGTTTTATTATTTAATATTATGTATATATATTAGTTAAAATCATGAAAAAAGATATAATATACATATTTCAATCTGTTTTGAACATAATAATGGTTTTATGACCATACATGAAGGTGGTAATAGAAAAAACATCATCCAAGAAGGTGGTGAATCGATACATCACGGACGATATTTTCGTTAAAAAGATAAGAGAAGAGACTTGATCATGAATATAACATAAACAAAATAAAATAAAATTATATGTATTATAATTGATTTATCATGTCACTTGGGATAGGTCAGGTGAGGTAAGGATAAAAAAATATAAAAACTGAACGATAAAGAGGGAGGGTTTTACCTCTTGAGTGTTGTCTCCTTGAGAACCTCCTTCAGACACTCAGAAATAATATTTTTCTAGGACCAATAAGACCAGATTGTGGGGAATATATTTGGGAGATGAATTTTGTAGAATATAATAATTCACTAAGGATTATGTGGTGTGAGTAGAAGATGTGGTGACTGGTGATATTTATAGTGGGAGGAGAGGGGTGTTTTTGATTATTTTATTTAGTCGTTTATTATATTGGATCTAGAATATAAATAGTGTTGGTCCTTATCACTAAATAAATTAAATAATTAAGGTGATTTAGATATTATGGTGCTTACAACATCCATACATCATACGTGACTCAATAATTCATTTATTTTTTAAACACCGTATATTACCGTATTTCACTATTCACCAAAAATTATACTATTTTAGAAAAATACCAAAAATTCAGGCTAACAAATTTTCAACATATAGATTTAAAAAATGGAATCCATTTTAGGAAAATAATTTTATACATATGATAAATTTAATTTTTAATTATAATAATCATTTATTTGAAAAATGTCGATTTAAATTTTATAAATGATTGTATGAATCTTTGAAATATTAATTAAGGTCTCATAAAATTATATTATAATAATAAGACAAAACATATTAATTATTAATATATTTTATGAAAATTAAATTTATTTTAAATCATTATATTAATTATAAAATCATAAATAAACATTTATGTCTCACAAAAATACAAACACATAATTTATCATTTTTAAAACATTTATTTACTTATACCTTAATATTAATATATAATATTTTTACTTATAAGAAACCTAAATTTTATATATTAATAAATTAGGTTACTATTATATTGTTTATATTACTATTCCTAATGGTCATAGTACGATTCTAGTGGTAAAGTTATTATTCCATCGATATACGTTTCTTAGTTTCTATAAAAACCTGTTGTTTCACTGTTCATTGATGCGAATAAGGATTTTTATTCTCTTATCTATGTGAAGTAGGTATTTTATAATATATGAAATAATTATATGAATAGATTTTACATTGATAAAATTCTTTTTCATTACAGAGTTGGTGAAAAACTATTATAGAGGAGTGTTATTAAACAATGGGGTGTGATTTTTTTAAATTTTAGATTCATGGACACCACTAGAAGAAAGGAATTATTATGGATTTTATGGAAATAGATAGTGTCACAATGTTCGAATTAGCACCATTTTCATTAGTAAATCAATTTTTAGTCTAGAAAAAACATGACCATGACTAGTGAGAGTCATTAGATTTTGGTAGTGCATTATATTTGAATAACTGAGATTGTTTCTTCAAGATACTTGAGAAGATATCATGTATGTGAAAAATATGGTTGTGAGTTGTAATGACCCAAACTATTATGGGTAGGAATAAAGTAAAATTTATTTTTTTCACATGAGGGTATGTTTTGATAATTATCAATTGACCATGCCCATTAGGACCTAATTTGTGTGTCATAAGTGTTGGAATATGTTTTTAATTTTATTTAATTGTATCCCAGTGTCGAGGTTGGATATTCTTATTTTTTTAAGCTTGTATCCATGTTTGGGGAGGTGTTTAAGGTACTATATAGTTATTCTAATCCAAAAAATGATTCATCAATTAAAAAAAATAAATTCTCCTAGTTGAGAGATACCTTAAAACATCTAATACACACCACTATTTTGAAGCTTTAGAAATTAGGAAGTCAGATAAAGAGGCACTTGCCATTAGAATCTCCCCTATGTAGCTCCCAAATCTCTTTATTTGATCTATTCTATGCTCACATGTTGTCCATCTAAGCCAACCGTCTCATAACATGCTACCCAACAAGATGCTTATCCATTTTATTTTTATCTTCTAATAAATTTGATTCTACCATAAATTTAATTTGTTTAAACTGATTCTCATAGTAAATATTAATATAGAATAAAATCTCAGGAAAAAATACCAGAATCCAAAAATCCAAATAATATCATAAAAGTAATAAATCAAAATAAAAAATTTAACTGATTGTCATCACATAGCTTTTGTACTAGTGTTGATAAAATATACACATGTAAAAATAGAAATAATTATGCCATATAATAGATAATTTTTTAACTAATAGCCAACAATACATTAATAAGTTATATATAGTGACTATGATAACTCATTGTTGAATATATTGTTTGTCAGTACGATCAATTAAATCTAATATAATATTTTTTTACAAAGATATCAAAATGATAAATTTAAAAATAGAAAATATACATTTATATGTTATAAAGAACAGTAATTAAAAAAATAGATTGCACTTATAGTTTACAATATAATCTTTATGAATAATTCCCATATAATTCACAGTAACAACTCAACTGATAATGGATAATAAATTTAATCCCATTCTCATACACCATTCTCTATGAAACTCTTCATTCATTGATGAATAGAAATCAGTTTATAAGATCTATTTAGATGGGAAAAATTAAAATAATAGTATCACCTTGAAATTCTACACTTTCATCGATATATAATTAAATTTAATAAAAAAAATATGAATGCATAAAATGCACGACATAATAGAAAATAAAAATCAAATGAAGAGCTGAGAAATATTTATATGTTATACATATTAAGTTTCAATTAATGATGTATATAATAAAATTATTATAATATGTTTTGAAATTTCAGGGTAATTATATATTTTATCTAAGAGTATAATTGAACCAATATATGTCATTGTAGGGTAGAACATATTTATGACAAAGAAAGAAACCACAAAACTCTTATGAAAAATTAATATATAGGAAAAAAAAGAAACATGAATTAGAAAAATATCATTAATGTGGAATGTAATCAGATTATAATAACTATAATAAATTTAAAAAATTTGATAATTTTCATTCAAGAAAACAATACATAAATAGATAAGGAAAAAATAGAAATATGTAAAAATAAAAAAATAAATACATTAGTATAGGAATATTTACGTAAAAACTGAACTTCCTGATGAATAATTGTTGAAGAAAGTAATCAGTTTGTGTAAGCATGAATAATATGAAACAATATATTTTTAACTAAATTTGTAAAATCAAAATATTAATGGAAACATGAATAAATATTTAATGTAGGGGAACAATAATGATTAAATAAATTCATAGAAATAAGAAAAAATAATTTCTCCATTGGATATGAGGATATTTCTCAATATATTTCTCTCATTGTATAGCCTAAATCCATAAGATTCCCCACTTATACTATTTTCAAAGTAGAGGACCAACACTAAACTACAATAAAAGAACTATCTTTTCTATTGAGATATTATCATAGTGTTTAGCTGTCGCTGAATACAAAGATAAAATCAAGAGTAAATATAATCAAACTCCCAAAAAGTAAATGAAATTTAAATATAAAATCAAAGTTTATTTAGAAGTCAAATAAGCATACTAATTACACAAAATCCACTCAAAGGTGAAAAGTATTTCATCACATATGATTTAGCTAGAGAAGGAATGGAAATATAAATATTTGTTTATATATATTTCTTTATGTTTTTAGGGAAAAAACAATTATGTTTTTGTTATATAGAGGTAAAAATAAAGATGTAACATTTAAAATTTTCCTAGTGTTAAGGATATCATTTTCCTCAGATTGTCACTCAACAACTTCAATTACGATCACTTCATTATCACTATTTAGAATGTTAAAATAATTCTAACAAAGATGAACCCCCAAATAATAATAAATGTTTAAAGAATAAAATTTTCAACTATGATAAGTATCCCTAAAGTCCATGAGATCACCTTTAGCTTGGGTATTATTCAAGGTCATTTAAATTTTTACATATAACACGAATATAAGATTATGATACAAAAATGACTTTTTCTCATACCTGACACCAAGATAAATTAATTATGTATTAACATATAATCATATAAATTGTATTAACAAATAATCTATATGAAAATATAAACAATATTAACATATATATATAATCATATAATCTATATTAATATATATATATATATATATATACCATTTCTAAATTGTAAATTGATTATTCTAATACAAACAAAATTTAAATAATGTTTATATGTTTATTTAGATATTTATTTATTTAATAAAATGAAAATAAAAACTATTTGTACATTATGGTCTAAAATTTTTAAGAAACTTTTACCATATAAGCTCAAAAAATAAATAAAATTTACATATAAACTCATATTTTAATGAAAAAAATTAAAATAGAATCACTAAAACATCAATAAATAAATAAAAATATAATTTATATACCATATCATGGAAACAATTTTTATATATAAGTAAATCATAGATTAAATAAATTATTATATAAAGTTAGGTATAATGATGATATTGACAAAATACTTGAGTCAATAGCTCGGGATCTTGCATCATAAGTTTCACCATATAAGTAAATAAATACTAATTTCATATTGAATAAATACTCATATTTTGGACATAGATGGATAGAAATATCTAATAAAAAAGATAATCATGAAATAATAAAACATTGTACATGAAACTTCCCTCATAAAATAAACACACTAATGGAAACCAAAATTATCATATCAGTGAAAACCAAAAATATGATAACATTCTGGAAAGAATCCTTTGATTAATATTTTTCGACATAAAAAATGTATCATTCAATGAGGTACACAACAAACACAATGTAATATAGATTTAAGTATCTTTAGAAAATAAATAATAGTTATATTAAATTTACATGCATTTCCAAACATTCTAATTGGTCATTACACTATAATAATAACCTTATCTAGTGAATAAAAATGTTGAAGAAAGTTTATTCTTCTGTTTTTTTGAATGAAAACTAAATTTAATAATTTCATATAATACTAATATTATAATTTATAAAATCTTCTTATATCAAAATATTCAAAGAGTTAAAAATTAATAATAAACAATAAAAAAATAAAAATTCTAGAATGTTGATAAAAAATATATTATTATCTATTAAAAAAATTAATCCTCAGTAATTATTCATGAATGAAAAAAAATTATTTACTTAAAAATACTACTCCATATCTTTAATTTCATGTCAAACTATCATGTATCATGGTAAATGAAAAAAAAATAAAAAATAAAAAATAATGATATCTTGAAAAGAAAATTTTCAAACCATGGAAAATAAATATTATAATATGTTTTAGTGAAAAACATAGCTATTAAAAAGTGTTAGAAAACATAAAAAATGCATGAAAAATATCATATACCAAAAAATAATCAATTTATACACCATATTTACAGTCTATTATGACATTAAAAATTTAATTATACTTTCTGAAAACTATTTAATCACTTAACACAAAAATATAAAGAATCTTATTGACTATACTAATTTAAAAATCTTTACACACATATCACATTTGTTAATCAATTTAAAAAAATAAGAATTGTTTATTCTATTATAGAAAAATGCATAAATTAGTTGTAGAAAAGGATTTTTTCCTGGGAAAAACTTCTAAAAACAGTTAAAATAAGTGATAAATTCAATAAATAGTTTTCAATAAGTGTTATAAAACAAAATCTAATGAGAAAAAAATAAATCAGTATTTCCAAGAAAATTTATTATGCCTATAATATCCATATAATATGAGTACTATTTCAAGTTGGGTATGATCAGATTAGAAAAAGGAATTCATAATAATATTATTGATCACCACTACAAACATACATAAATATAAACATGGAAGAATATAAAATATAACCAATTCATACATTTGATACAATCTAAGAAGGTATAAATAGTAGAAAATTTATATAATGCAACATCAATACTATGGGATCCAAATAAGTTGCTAATGTTTGGAAAAAACATTAAATTGTATGTTTATGAAATAAATGTGGTTCAATGTCTAAATAAACACATATTATAGAAGAATAAATATCTTTATTTAGGAAAACTTTTGGGAACCCTACCCAGTTATGAAGATTTAATTCAATAAAAGGGAAATCGGTGGAGATTTTGCATGAGAAGGGAGAGTTTTTATTGGGTTTACAAAATGGGATTAGTGATAAATCAGGGGATGAGTAGGATTGTAACACCCCCAGACTCTTATTCCACTCAACAGTGCCTCGATCCTGGTTGGACACATGGTCTCAAGTGCATCTCCCTATACTCCAGAGGCTTTCGACTAGCAGTGATGGACTCGGTGTGTCATTTGGGAGACTATATCCTCATTACCGGAGTGCAACACTACAAAATCAATAACATACAAGTAGAGAAAGTATTATAATAACCAAACAAGAGGAAAATATTGGGATGTTGATATATATATATATATATATATATATCATAAATTCCCAAAACAACCTCATATACAAAATTATGATACATGTCACATGTCTCTAGGAAAGTAGTAAAAAAAAGTATATAATTTAGATATAGAATACATGTCAAAAAAAGTAAAAAATTCCAAAAGTATGCATCTATCATTGCAAGCCTCAACTCAATTACATTCTTTCCTTATCCTTAGTAGTAATCAAGATCCTATAGAAGGGTGCTTTCCCATATACATTCCTACAATCATATAGTTAGTTTGGGTACCTGAAGGCGACCCAAATAAGGTGTGATATATAATCCTAGTAGGAAAACACCTAAGTTATATTCCATCTAGTATGTGAATATATAGATATATACAACAACAGTGTGTAATAAAAATAAAAAAATGTAAAGGAAGTACTCAAAAGAGAATATCTTATACGTCCAAGTTCACATTTTATAACTAAACCAATAAATAATTTTCATTTAAGACAAAACTATCTCATTTAACAATTTTCCATAAGTAAATTATAATCATGATCATTTTAAACATTAGTTCATTTCATTAACAATTCCTGATTCCTATAATAAATATTATCATTTTCTGTATGAACATGTATTCAAGGATGCCCAAACAGGTCATCCCTATTGTGTTAGTTAAGACCAAATCCAAGATTTTTCTTTGTATTGGAAGATGCATCATATGGGTCACTTCATTAATTATTCATTTATGAACCATATACCATTAATGGAATTACTAATTTTGAATTTATGTATCACTCTAGGTGTAATATAAACTAACACTCTACAAGCATGTCCATGGAGTTCTTAAAGAAACAATGAATCTCTCTAGGTGTGGTGTAACATATCTTCCATTTGAGTCTGTCTTTGGTGGTCCACTAAGGGATCTAAAGTATCACCCATGGAATACTGATCAAATTCCCTTTGATTCCATTAGTGGAAATCTCTATGGATTCCATGTATCACTTAGAATTGGTCAAGACTCATAATCCATCCTCAGCAATTCGTTACCAATTCCAAGTATCAACCAGGTATAAGAAAGGTTCAAGTAAAATGATTATGTCCATGGAATTCTCATTTAAATCCATGTGTTGCCTAAGGATTATAAACATTCATTTAATTCAATACCATTAATCAATTCAATTATAGAAAGGGTCATCACACCAAACAATTCAATCTCTCCTCAAAAGGTGACTCAAGCATAGTCCAAGCCTAAAATTATTTCCTCTAATTTAGGTCATGAGGGAAATTCATTAACTCAATCATCTCAAGGTTAAATGAGAATTTACATGGAAATTAATAGGGCCATGGAATCCATTGCCTATTTTATTAATCCATTTCAATTAAAATTCATACTTTATATTTCAATTAAACATACAATTCAATTCACTAATTTAAATCATTTTTAAATATCCGTATAAAAGTAGTAGAGGGGAAACCTAAAGAAATAAAACTCATAAGCCATCATATGGACCATTTAATTAACCAAAACACACAAAGGGGTGGTTTTTGTAAAGATATTCAACCTATAAACATCCATTGATGAGCCTCTTTAAATACGTATCACATGACTAATAATTTAACTCAAGGATTAAAACTCATTTCAAGGTAGATGCTCCGAGTATTTGGTTTTTGGCACAATCAAATATATATAACCACTTAAATTTAAACTAAATGCATGATACCTCTTACCGTAGGTCCATAGTTGATAGTTCATCGAGTATCCACTCCTAATTTGACACAGATCAAGAGAAAATCAAAGAACAGATGAAGAACCTATAAATAAGTAAAATTAGTTTGAACCTAAATATCATAGCCTTTAACAAACTAGATAATGAATGGATAAAAAGGAATAGGGATATTACTTCTAGGGATCAAACGAGACGAGCAACACTTGAATAATAGATCAAATAGAGGATTGAGATCAAATCCTAGAATATCCACCAAAGGGAACTCAAAATGGATTTTTTGTTCAATGGGTAAAGAAAATAGTATAGGTTAAGGGTTAAAATAAATTAAAGGGAAAATGGTCATTTAAGAAAAATATCTAGGTCACATAGTTTGTCTGTATGGTTTGACTAACTGTCAGCAAACCATTCCATAACCAACTGTCAAAACTGTAGATGTGGACACATGGCTGTTTGGCTGAAATCGCATGGTTTGGTCTAACCATGATGCCTTCCCATATTCTTTTCCCAAGCCCTACATGGATTATCAAAATATGAATCTTTCTCTACACAGTTTGAACTAACCATGTTCTAGGATTATTTCATCCCAAAACGTGGGTTCCGGGCTTCGAACCAGCCTCTGATACCCCAGATATATCCATAACCTCAGAAGGAATTCAAAAAAGGCCATATTTAAACATTTAAACTGATAATTGATGAAAACTAGAGGATTACTACCTCAAAGAAGAAACATGTTCTTATAAACATCTCCCCTTAAAGAAGTTTTTCCTGAAATCCATTCCAAGGGAGGTGAAGCATGATCTGTCAATAAATACAGAAACTATACTCATGTATCGGACTCCCAATCCCAGGTCTCATCATGTACAAGGTCATTCTTCCATAGCACCCATACAAAAGCAATGGTTTGGCCTTAGATAATCTTCATGATAGAATCCACAATACATATATGATGCTTCTTAAAGGACACATCTACCTATAACTCAACCTCTTTAGGCTGAAAGGCAGAAGACATGTCTGAATGATAGCATCATAATTGAGATAGATGGAAGATTTCATGCATATATCGATAACGATGATGTAACTACAACTGATAGGATACTAGACCAAACCTCTCCAAAATCTCAAATTACCCAACATACCACGGTGAAATCTTACCTTGTCTCTGGATTCTCTTGTTTTCCATCTATAGTGAAACATGTAAGAAAACCCAATACCCGACCATGAACTCTAGGGGTTATCTATGAAAATATTTATATGATTTATAATGAGACTACCAGTAGACATCCACTTCCAAATTAACTGAAACTATTATGTGGTCTCCTAAATAAGATGAGGTCCCAACATAGCTGCCTCTCCTACCTCTAACCAATATATGGGTGATTGTCATGGCGTACTATATAAATACTCATAAGATTCAATCTATATAGTATCCTAAATTATATTATTGTAGTAAAATTCAACTATGTTTATATGCTCCACCCAAGAGCCTCTGAAATCTAGGACACATGTTCATAGAATACCCTCAAGTACTTGAATCATGCGCTTTAACTGGGCATTTATATGGAGTTGGTATATTGTGCTCAGAAGCATTTGTATACCCAATGCCTTATGTAGCCCTTTCTAGAACCATGAAGTAAACCAAGAATTCCCATCTGAAATGAAAGTATTTAGGACCTCATGAAGTCTCACTATCTCATTGATGTATAACCTTCCAATATCAACAACACTGAAGGTTTACTTGATATGAAGGAAATATGAATCCTTCATGAGCCTATCATCAATATTTATACTACATTGTCACCTCGAGGTCACCTTGGTAAAGCTATCACAAAATCCAAAATGATTTCAACCCATTTCCACTTAAGAATGGGTAACTATTGTAAAAGTCTTGATGGTCATTGGTATTTTTCCTCCTCCTACCGACAGGTCGGACACATCAAGACAAAACCAACTACATCTGTTTTCATACCTGGACACTAGTATTGGAAATGTAAATTATGGTACATTTTTTGTGATGTAAAGATGCACTACCCAAGATGAGGCATGAAAGTATTACATCATCTTCTCATGCATGTTTGAAGAAACTCATACACAACCATGTGCATGGTTAATTTCATCCTCATCTATGGTCTAATAAAGAGGAGGGTCCTCACCTACCACACTCTCCCATTGGACCAGTACTTTGGATTCTAATAGTTACATAATCTTAACTCTATCCAGAAGGTTATAGGTAACAGATAAGGATGGTATAATGACTTCCCCTAACTATCATGATCCTCTAAGTGAATCTTAGGAAACAAATCCATGAGGTTCAATTTCCTACTGGCCTGCTGAATTGTTTATATCTGAGTCTTCCTGTTCTGTGCATCATCCACTTAATTACCTTTACAATTCATGTATAAATGCATTAAATCGAAAGATTGTTGGTATTAAACCCACCTCTGCTTCCACATATTCAGACCACACTATGTAAATAAGTACTTGAGGGTTTTTTGATCCATGTACACCACAAAACTCTCTCCAACAAATTAATGCCTCCAACAGTATAACACGTGAACGACTACATCCACCTTGAGATTGTGTGTTAGTAAATTCTTATCATGTGACCTCAACTACCGAGACTCTTATTCCATGAATATATCTTCCTATATAAGAATCAATCCTATTACAATACCTTATTCATGGAAATACAAACTGTAACTCCTACCCAGTTACATAAAAATCAATATCGGTGATGAATTCGACCCCCCCTTTCAGCTGCTGAAAGGTTGTATCATATGAATCTGTAGGAATATGACCATAAAAACTTCACAACCTTCTTATTTAATCCCTTAATCAGAAATTCTAAGTATGATTAATCTTTTATGAAACTATTGTAGTAACCAGCTTACACCAAGAAACTCTATACCTTAAAGACCATTTTGGGATGCTTCCAAGAAACTAAAGCTCTCACCTTCTCTGGGTGAATTGATACTCTTTTATCTAAGATAATTTGATGTAATAAAATAATATGATCACTAAAAAAGTGGAAAATTATGAGCTTATTATATAACAGATCTATCTCAGTATATATAATATGATCTCAAGATGTATGGTATAGTCATGTAGATTATGAGAATAAACCAATATATCATCCATGAGAACCACCACAAATTAATACAGATAAGGATGGAAAAATCTGTTCATCATGGCCATAAAGATTGATGGAATATTCAATATACTAAATGAAATATTAAAATACTCATAAAGACCGTATCTTCTATGAAAAGTTGTGTAATGTATTCCTGGTGGTCTAATACACACCTGATGATAACCGGATCTCAGATCAATCTTTAAAAAAACCTGATCTCCTGGGAGATTTTAGAAGATATCCTTTATCCATTGTAGAGGACACTGATTAATAACTGCTAAAAGGTTAATTTTATAGTAATCCACACATAGCCTAAGGGTTATATCTGACTTTTTCAAAAAACGACATATTAAACACAAGTATAAGGTAATTCGAGTCTCCTTCCTTAAATCCTCTAGTTTCCTCTTGAGCACTTGCATCTTAGTAGTATCTATACTATAAGGAGGAATGGATATCAGTGTATCTCCTAGGACTCTCTCTATAGATAATTACACCTCTATCAATGGAATAAATCCTAAAAATACATTCAAGAAAACATCCCTGAAATAATCAACCACTATAGTTAAATCCTCTTAATAAGTTCCCTGACAATCTAGATACAAACTCATAATCTAGGTTGTTATTTCGCCTAGCCCACAATTTTCATGTCAATCTCAACTCACCTAGACACCCCATTCACCTTTGTGAATGAAATCCCTACCCTATGGTGATGTGAAGGATACCTTATGGTAATATAAATAAACAAAATCATGGAAGGTAACCAACTAGTCCATCATGAGAATGATGTTAAAACTAGCTATCTTGAGGACAAAGAGGTCCCATATGAAGTGACACCTACAAACCTCAATGGTTCACTCCCTATGTTGGCATACATCCTCTATTCTAATCCCTAATAGAGTGTCAACTTTCATGAATCCATCATAAGTAATAACACCAATCCCAAGGATCTCTACAATGGGAACCGATATAAATATAAGTGAAGATCATGTATCAAAAATGTATTTTCTTTCCACGAACCCCTGTCTCCAAGGATTCCCCTATTGATCTGACAATGAAGTAAAATAGATATTGACCCCCGAGTCTCACCTACAGTAGACCCTAGGGTGGCGACGAGCACTATGGGTATACAAATATCATAAAAATTGGAGGAAATTACCTTTTTAAATAAAAAGGATTTGAAGATAAGATGGTTCATACTAAAAAACCTTAAATATATATATTTATATAAGAAATATACATCCATCCCACATGCATGTTTAAAAAAAACTATTACGAATACAATGAAAACTCCAAAGTAAATACCAAAATAAAGCTAAGAAACAACAAAGAAACTATCTCAAATTCTGAGCTAGTAAGCTCCAGAATGGTCCCCATAATCTTTCTGGAAACCTGAAATTATGCTTATATACATAGGGTGAGAATACAAGTATAATCAGTATGAAAACCAAGGTTTCTTATGCACAAGTGAAAGAAGCATACTAATGTCCCTTTGAGAAAACATTAGAACAAAATAGCACCTAAGAAGGTATAATAACCACCCTAAACTCACCAAGGAACACTTAATAAATAACACAAGTCAAGTAAATTAATATAATTCACATTGATAATAAGGTACCCCACACTAATTTCCTACTTATTAGAAAATCTTACACCTTAATGGAAAACATATTGGCGCAACCACCTATTTCGAACACACCACATCACAACCTGCCCGCACACACCTAGGCCTCACAACCATACCTCATCCTATCACCAGGGAAACGAGCCATATCACATCTCACCCACAAGAAACTTATCCCCCATACCACATCACATCCCACCCATATACACTTGGTCCACATGCCACATCACATCCCAAAAACATGTGGGAAAGAACCACACATCCCATCTTGAAGACACTTGGGAAAACACACCACATATCATCCTAAATACACCTATTAAAAAACATCTCATCTCGAATACACCTAGCAGAACACAACTCTACTACATACACCTGGGCCCCACAAACCACAACCTTCCCAAAAAATCTTGGGCAATCACTCGCTAAAATAATGAGAGGGGAGGAGTGGTTGGCCAACCATCCATCCTCCCACTAGGATGTTTGGGGAAATACACCCTCCCCCACCCCCACTCCCATGATGATGGGGGTGTTTGGAACATGGTGTTCAAATGGGTGGAGTGTGTATAGATATCACAAGGAGAATAGAATCAATACATGTATGATAACAAACACTCAATCCCAACCAATGGGTTTTCAACCAATAACCAACTTAGAAAATCGCCTTTTCTGCTACCACTAAATGCACTACCACACGACAAGAAACAAGCTCAATTCATACCCCCAACCAATTAGATAAACCAATTATATTTATTTATTTTAAAAATTGATTTATTCTTTATATATATACCGAAGAAACTACTAGTCATATCACACAACAAGCCAAAAAAAATCATATAGAGGAATAATAACCAAGGTAAATTAACCCACTTCACATTCCTTTCCCTTTAACACCCACGCCATCCACTTCAATCATCATTATTAAAAGTCATACCACCCAATACATCCTATCAAAAGATAAAAACACCAACTCATAGCCACACCCAGCAATACATAACCACACAACCTGATCACAACCCTACTTCAAAACACTTCCAATTCAATAAACAATCAATCTACCTCTCAACCTGAGATTCCATTACACCACCTGAACCACCCTACATCACAAATCCATGCCCATAGCCCTACTATAGCACATGTCAGAACAATACCACACATATCACACCACTGCACGAACCAAGGAAAGGAATACTCAGATTTTACAAGTCATTCCTCACTCTATTTCCACCTGTTAATTCATGGGTTATCATAGAAATAGTTTGATAATGGGGAATCCATTTATTAGCCATGTATATGTGGTTAAGAGAGTACATGTATTTTTTTAATGAGAAGAAAACAAACATGAATTCATAACAAAATTATGCACAACCAAGGACCCCCAACGACCACAATTTTCAATGAGTATTTATCCCATATAATTCAAAATTTTGATCAAAATATCAATAAAATAGTATAATTATATGTCACTTTCCCTAGACCCCGTAGATTGATCTTAACTGGTACAATTATCTTTTTTAAACTAAATTCAACTATCTTCTCAAAATAAACATTCACACACCCACCACACATGATTCACAAATAAGATAAGGACAAATGGAAACCTACTTGAAAGAAGAAATGATCAGCACTTCCTTATTTCACCAAAGCAGGGGGTGTGCAAGCAGTAGGGAAAATCCACTAAGGAAATCGCGATCCAAAATCTATGGCATAGCGCACGAATCATTTGGGAAGAAATTTTTCGGTCATCTCATATGAGGGGAAAAAAGAAGGAAGAACGATGTTAGGAGATATATCGACCTTTGGGAAAACTGAATGGAGGGGGGACAAGATACACTAGGTATATTCCATTAAAGGCAGATCTGATCCAGATAACATGATTTGACTAATCAAAATTCCCCTAACTCTTAGAAAATTAAATATATTATTAACATCCCTTTAAAAGACTTAAAACCCAACTAAATATTGTAGTAAGATCGTTTTATGTTATATAATGACGTCATAAGGTCAAAACTGAAAAAACTGGAGAAAAGAAAAAACTGTTGGAAAGGACTCACCATTAGATGATTCACCACTGTAAGTCACCATTTGGTGAGATACCAGTGTGATTCACCGTTTGGAAAGCCACCGATGTGAGTCACCATTCGGGAATCTACCGGTGTGAGTCACCATGCATGATCTACCAGTGTGAGTCACCGTTCTTCGAGCTATTGGTGTGAGTCACCATCGCAAGTCACCATTGCGGGTAACCATCATGAGTCACCATAATGAGTCTCCATCACACGCAACCATTGTGATTAACCATCATGAATCACTACCGAAAGCCACTATTGTAATTCACCATTGTGATTCACCAGTGTGATTCATCATTTCAAGCTACCACCGCAAGCTTCCATTGTGAGTCACTATAATGAACTTCCATTGCAAAACTAGAAAAACATGAAAACTATTGGAATGAGTCACTGTGACCTCCCAGAACACTTCAAACACTATATATTTTCAAATTAATGGACTATAGAGGTCTGGGAAATTACATATAATACCTCTCAAACTATTCTCACCCTCTAAAATTCAAAACCAACCTAGGAGAAAAGATAATAGTGGTCCGAACAACCACCCCACGAGATACCTCTCAAAACTCTCATCACTCCCCAATAACTACCACCAGCTAAACACATCAACCCAAATGACCAAAAGAACACCCCACATGAACAAAAAAACCACTTCATATAAAAGATATAAATCAATTAAATTCAATCCTCCATGTCAAGATACTATCTACTCTGGGTGGAATTGAGTCACCTGTACAGTTTTAATCCCATCGTAGTTGATGCATCTCGATTAGGAGTCTGTTCTACCACGTTTCACAAGTCAGGACTTTATCACACATTATGGAACAAGCAAAAAATTATCTCATAGAAAACAAATTTAATACATCACATTACAAAGAAGAACCGAACATGGAATAACTTGAAAAAATTTCGGGTACTGGGCACACATCTCCATTTCTAGTTCCCAAGTACTCTACTCCAAGCCACCATGCCTCCACAACAAAGGAACCAAAGGAGTGTTCCACCCAAACATCACCTTCCATTGATGATCCTGGATCTCTACTAGCCACTTCACATACATAGTTCCATTTTAAATATTCAATTTTCCCCAGTCAATGACTTGGAAGTCATCGTGAAGATACCGACGGAGTTGAGAGATGTGAAAGACGTCACAAATCCTCTCTAACTATGGTGGCAGTGCTAACTGGAATTCCACCTCACAAACTCACCCCAACATCTTGAAGGGTTCGATTAACTTGAGAGAAATATTACTCCCACTTCCAAACCTCCCATACCCACATCGAGGGAAAAACTTCAATAACACTTGGTCCCCAACCTTGAACTCCAAGTGCCACCTCCTACTATCGGTATACGAATGATTCCAGTATTGTTCTTCTTTAATCCTCTAATGAAGAAGTTGAACATTATCTTTCATTCTCTACACTACCTCAAGATCAATAATAGTTGTCTCCCCAACCTCTTCCTAGAAAAATGTTGAACAACACAACCTTCCATAAAAATCTTCAAATGGTGTCATGCCAATGGAAGATTGATACCTGTTTTTATATGAAAACTATATCAAGGTCCAGTATTTTATCCAATATCTTCCAAATTCCATGACATAAGATCCCAATATATCCTTAAACATATGGACATTCCACTCTGTCTGCCCACCTGTCTGAGGGTGTAAAGGGGTGCTAAGGAATAACTATGTGTCAAAAGCATACTGAAATCCCATCCAGACTCGTAAGGTAAAACATTTATCTCAATTTGAGACAATGGATCTTGTAACTCCATGTAGTCTCACCACCTCATCCACATACCTCTTCAATAAGTTATCCAATACACATAACTTCTTGATTACTAAGAAGTGAGCTGATTTATTCACCTGATCTACTACTACCAAGATAGCATTATAGCCTCCCTGATCTCTCAGTAACCCTATGATGAAATCCATTGATATTTCATCCCACTTACAGATGGGGAAATCTAAGTGCTATAACAAACCATTGAGAACATGGTGTTTAGCCTTCACTTATTGAATCGCTAAGAACTTCTCTACAAACTCTTTCACTATTTATTTTATCCTGGGCCACCAAAACTATATCCTCAAGCCATGGTACATCTTATAAATTCTTGTGTGCGTCTCTAAAGGTGAGTTATGTAACTTATAAAGAACTCCCTCATTCATCACCATCAGAAAAAATAACCTTCCATGGAATATCATCAGGTTTGGGCTATCCTCTGACAATCCCTCCTGAGCATCACCATGGATAACATGATTGCACAACACCTCTGCATCTGAGTCTCCCCACTGAGAATTCTCTACCTACTACGTCAAAGAAGATTTCACTATCGTGTAGAATAAATATCCATTTACACCATCCATTCTTTCATCTAGGTGAAAGGATTCTAAATTCTCCATCACCTTCCAAGCATCTATATATTCTCGAACAACCTTCTTCTGTGAAATTCTGTTCAATGTATTATCCATGAAATTCCCCTTTCCTAAGGTGTAGGATATCACAAAATCATAGTCTTAAAAAAACTACATCCACCACCACTGTCAGAGGTTCATATCACACTGGTATAAGATATACCTCAAACTCCCGTGATCTATGAAGATCACAAAGAGCTCACTAATGAGGTAATGCCACCAAAAATTCAGTGCAATCATGACATATTCTAGATCTAGATCATGGATGGAATAGCTATGTTCATGTGTATATAACTTCTTATACCTATAAGAGATCACTATTTATTTCTGCATCAATATGCATGCCAATCCCAGATGGGAAGAATCACAAAACACCTTGAACATCACACATTCCTCGGTTAATTAGAGAAGCTACCAATTTCACCATCATATAGTCGAATGCGTCCTAGAACTGCTCAATCCACAAAAAATCTTGGTATTGTTCGATCATAGCTGTCAATAGAGATGCAAATCAAGACTAATCATGTATAAACCTTTGAAAATATTCTGCAAGACCAAGAAAACTGTGAACCTATACCACATTCTTTGGTGTTGTGTAGGAACCAATTGATTCAACCTTCGATGGGTCTACTGCCACATCCTACTAGGACACCATATTCCAAAGTAAATGAACCTCTTGTTCACAGAACTTACAGTTGGACAAATTCCATACAGATGGTGTCGTCAAAGAAACTGTAAGATGGTTCTGAGATACTCAGCATGCTCCTCCTATGACTTTGAGTAGATCAAGATGTCATAGATGAATACGATGATAAACTAGTATAGGAACTCATTGAAAATGGATTTCAAGAGACCCATGAACACAGCTAGTGTGTTCAAAACATTGAATGACATGACTACAAACTCTTAATTCCCATACCTACAACAGAAATCAGTCTTTAGGATATTGCCCTCCAACACCCTCAACATGTAAAATCGAGAGCGTAGATCAATATTAGAAAACAAAATTGCCCCTCTTAGATGGTCTAGAAGATCATTTATCCTCATGAGAGGGTAAAATTTCTTGATCTTCACTAGATTCAACCTATATTATTCTATGAACAGCCTTAGAGTACAATCTTCCTTCTTTTCAAACAACACTAGAGAACCCTATGATGATACACTAGGTTAGAAAAAACCCTTCTTCATTAGGTAATCAATCAAAATCCTCAACTCATACAACTCATAAGGTTCCATCATATGAGGATCCATAAAAATCAAAGAAGCACTAATCCATAGTTCTATCCCAAACTCAAAATCACATTAAGGGGTAGTATCACAACCTCCTTAGGGAAAACATCTAGAAACTCCCCAACAACTCTGGGTGACTCCACCATCTCACCATCTACTGATTCCACTAACAGTTCAGCCAATAAGGAAAGAAGATGATCTATATAACAGCTGCCCACCTGATAACTACTCTCAATAATGAAGGCCACACATTGGCTATCCATGTATAAAAATGTGACTCTTCTCCAGAAGAAGTTGGTAAAGGCATGCACACAATACAATGAGTCTATGTAGAAAATGACATTGTATGGATTCATTTTTAGTGAGAAAATATACCCACAAGACTGTTGTTGTCCCATCATCAGTCAACATCCCCATCACACATAAAACATGTTGGTCTGGCCTCTGACTGGCATACCCAACACCAGGGGAATGGGAAGCTTCTCTATTTCTAGTCCCAGAGCATGGGATAGAGTTGGCGAAGCAAAGGATTTCAAAGATCCTAAATCAAAAAAATAACAATCAAGGGTACTGAAATAACAAATTATACCTATAATGATCTCAAGAACTACTGGAACTACAACCTCTACTACATTTAACTGACCGCACCCAGCTCCTATACCCCCTACTGATGACCTAATCCATGACCACACCTAGGTCGAGGTCTCTAAGGAACACCCTGAGTTCAACCTCTTCCTACTCTCTCTCCCATCGGTGGAACATGAGTATCTTGTCATTACTGATGAAATGGCCTAGCTTGAAACTGCTGTTGAGGTTAGTGATGAACCTTCCCACCACTGCTAAAATGATCTCAAATAGCAGCTGGAAACTGATTCTGAAGATGGTCGTGAACCCTACATAATAAACATATTTTCCCCAAGACCATAGGAAATTCACGGATACCATTGTAACCAGAAGGAAGAAAAGGAAACTTCTGAGGTTGCATCTTTGTCAGTCGAAACCTCGAAGGTCCCAATTCTTACGATTTTTCACCAATGGCCCTGCCTCTCGAAAGAACTCTGACGGCTCCCCTCTCACGGTAGACCTCCTCGTGAGTGAATCCTCTTAATCACCTCTACCATCTTCTGAACCACCAAATATATTGGCAACATTAAAAGAGAAACAACATCTTAGATAGAAGGGTGGAGGGCCTCCTTAAGTTGTCTTGAATGATACTCCTCATTCAGAAATATATCTAGCGTGAAGTGAAGAAGATCCTTGAACTTGATCCCATGTTCCAGCACTGACAAGCTCCCCTATTGAAGTGAGAGTATCTCCTACTTATTCTCATCATTCATAATCGATAAAAGGATATCTTACAATAACTCCTTCAGAAAGTCGACCCACAAAACATCTACCTCTTTCCTCTACCCTAGATAAAATTTCCACCATTGACACATAGCTCCCCTAATCTGACTCACCACTAAAGAAACCCAGAACTCTGTCAGGTATCGGATCAAAATAAAGGTGATCTTGATCTCCTCAATCCATATTTCTATCTTCATGTCCAAAACAGTGCCCTTGTAGTTTTTCATGTCCTTCCACTAGAAAGAACATAAAGTTCTCTGCCACTGTTCATCCTCGTCCACTGGAACAACCCTTCCCCGATCAATCAGATCAACCTCCAGTGCCTCAACCACCCAACACATATGCGAACAACAACTGGGTGTCATGGCTTAAAGGTAAATAATAAATTCATAAGAATGAGTATTATGGGATTTTATTTAAGATTCATTTTAACTAATTTAACACATTTCATTATCCATTTAAAGTTCCCCAAAAAAACACAATTCAAACAGGAACAAAAGTCATTATGATGCATGGACCTTTCCTAGGGTATCTACCCTAAAAATGGTGTAGTCTTAATCGATCATTCGGTAGGCTCAAAGTCCTTGAATCAGATCACAAGGGACACTAAAATCCCATTTCCTATCTGGTCTTCCCGGGACTATGTCATGAATCAAGATCACTTGACATTGTTTCCCTACCAACTCATGCAATCCTCACTGTGCCTAACTCCAAACTCCATCATATCTCTCATTAATGAAATTTTTATAATACCATTATGTCTTGACCCATTCTCTACAAGGATTCCCCTCCTAAGCTAGAAATGAAGGAATAGAGAGACTGACCCCCTAAGTCCAGCCTCTAGTAGGTCCTTGTGTAGTGACTAGCTCCTTGGGTATACAAATCTCAAAAAATGGTAGGCATTACAATTTTTAAAGTAAATGGACCGGGTGATAAGATAGTTCATCCCAAAACAACTCCAATATATATATATATAATAAATACAAATCCATCCCACATGCATGTTTAAGACAAAATTGTTACAAATACAATGAAATCTTCAAATTAAATACCAAAATAAAGGTAAGCAGTGACACAACAACTATCCCAAATTATGAGCTAGTAAGGTCCATCATGGTCCATGTAATACTCCTAGAAATATGATTGTATATTTATATACATAGCATGAGAATACAATTATACTAAATAGGAAAACCAAGGTCTCTCATGCACATGTAAAAGAAGAATAATAATTCCCCTATGAGAAAATAGCAAAACCAAAAACACCTAAGTAGGTATACAAACCACCCCAACCTCACCAAGGTATGCTCACTAAATAACACAATTCAAGTAAAGTAATATAATTCACTTCGATAATAGGGTACGTCACACTACTTTCCCAGTGATTAGAAACTCTCACACCCTAACAAGAAATATCCTATCACTCCCACCTCTTCCAAACACACCACATCACACCCCACCCACACACATCGGGGCCCCACAACCACACCTCATCTCATCACTCGGGACATGATCCATATCACATCTCACTCATAGACTCCTGGACCCCATACCACATCATATCCCACCCACAGATGCCTAGGAGACATACCACATCACATCTAGAAGACAGATGGGAAAGAAGAACACATCTCATCCCAAAGAGCCCTGGGAAAACACAACGCATATCATCCTGAAGACACTTGGGAAAATACAACACATGTTATCTCAAAGACACATGAAAAAAAACTCTCCTCCACACACAAGAGTTCCACAAACCAAAACCCGCTTGAAGAATCTTAGGCTACAGCCTCATGAAATAAGGAGCATAGAAGAGCAATTGGAAAACCTTCCATCCTCCCACCATGATTTATAGATAAATACACCCTTCCTCGTGATGATGGGGGTTTTCACCACATAGTTCTCAACTAGGGTGAGGTGGGTATGGAAATCACAAGAAAAATATAATTAATTAATGTATGATACCAAACACTCAATCCCAATATATGGGGTTTCAACCAACAAACAATTCACAAAACTACCTTTGTTGCTACCTCTAAATGCACAACCACACGACAAGCCACAAACTCAATTCATACCCCCAGGCAATTCAATTAACCAATTATCATTATTTATAAAAAACTAATTTATTCATTTCGTATCTACCTAGGAAACTAATAGCCTAAAAAACAATCCACACAACAAATGTCACACCAAGGAAGAATAACCATGGTAAATTAACCCACTTCACATTCCTCTCCATTTAACACTCATTTCAACCATCGCCATCATCATTCTTCAAATTCGTATCGCCCAATCCATCCTCTCAACAGAGAAAATCACAAACTCACATATACACCTAGAAACACATAACCACACAACCTGGTCATTACCCTTCTATAAAACACTTCACATCCATTCCAGAATCAATAGATCTATTAACCTGAGATTCCATTACACCACCTGAACTGCCCCACATCACATAGCCATGCCCACAACCCTACTACAACACAAGTTAGAATAATACCACACACATCACACCACTAAAATATCCATGGCAGTGTATATTCATATTTTCAAGGCATTCCTCACTCTATTTCCACTTGTTAATTCAGGGGTTATCATATAAATAGTTTGGCCTTTGGAATCCATTTATTATCTAAGTATACGTGGTTAATAGATTGCATGTATTTTTTTAAGGGGAAGCAAACAAACATGCATTCATAAACATTTTTTGTGAAACCAAGTACCCCCAATGGCCATGATTTTTAGTTAGTAGCTAGTCCATACAATACACAATTTTGATCAAAATATCAATAAAACAGTACGATCATACATCACATTCCTGAGACACCCCATATTGATCTTATCCATTTTAAATATCTTTTTCAAACCAAATTCAATTGTCTTATCAAAATAAACATTCACCCACTCATCCCATATGATTCATAAAAAGAGAGAGATTAAGGGAAACCTAATTAGAATAATAAATCACCATCACTACCTTATTATGCGAAAGTAGTGGGAGCACATGTAGTAGAAAAATCCTCCAGGGAAAACGAGATCCAAAAGCAACAACACAATTCATGACTCCTTGGGGAAGAATGGTTCGTGGAATCTCGTGCCTGGGGAAAATAAGAAGGAAGAAAAAGGGAGGAAGATATATCAGCCTTTGTAAAATCTAAATAGAGGGGCAGTTAAGTTACGCTTGAGATTTTCTATTAATGGTGTACCCAGTCAAGATAATGTGCTTTGACTAATTAAAATCCCATAGACTCTTATGAATTTAAAGATATGATTTATAGCCATTGAAACGGACTAAAAACCACATAAATATGGTGGTAAAATCATTTATATCAAAGAAGGAAGTCATAAAATAAATCCTAGAAAATATAGAATAAATAAAAATATTGGAAATGACCCATGATTAGATGAGTCACCCCTGTGAGTCATTAGTGAGACTCACTAGTGCGAGTCGATAGTGTGAGTCACTATTCAGAGAGCTACTAGTGTGACTCACTAAGATACAAGTGAGAGTCACCATTTGGAAAGCTAAAAGTGTGAGTCATCATTTGGAGAGCTACTGGTGCAAGTCACCATCGCAAGTCATCATCACGAGTCACCTTTGTGAATCAACATCATGAGCTACTATTGTGAGTCACTTTCATAAGTTACCATCACGATTCACCTTCATGATTCACCTTCATAAGCTACCATCACGAGCTATCATTATGAGTCACCATCATGTGCTACCATTGGAAAATTAGAAAAACTAGGAAACTATTTGAATGACTCACCATGAACTCTAAGAACACTACAAACATCATATTTTCACAAAGTAATGGAACAGAGAGGTCTGGGCCATTACATTACTAAACTAAAGGCTTCGTGAATAGTACCTATGATAGAAAAAGGTTGTGGATCCTCATCCTCAAGGGTGTATTGCACTGTTTATATCTGTCCTGGACCACGACCATGTGATACTGTCTAGCTACCTTGATCAAATATATTATGACATCACTATAAAACTAGGATCTAACTACCATGATCACAATTATGACCACCACCTCAACCAGAAGCTGCTAACCCTACTCCTGAATGTGGGGTCAGTTCAGACCCTAAATTTCTAGCTACTGGTGGAATGTTTTGTTGAAGCACTGTCGATGGCCCATATTTTCATAGGAACAACACTCAAAATGGCCCCTTATACACAATGGCCTAATATTTCTTGTCCTACTGAACTGGTATCACCTCACATGGATACTTGAGTATGTTTTATGACTTCTAATATCACCGTATGGAATCTCTTGACAAAGGTTCCTACAATCGGTTGATGTAGTACCATGTCTAGATTCCAAGACAACCTATTTCTCACCACCAACCTCTCTCGGGATATTATTTATTATAATTTTAGACCCGCAATATTTTAGGGTATGTTTTTTTTAATTTAATTTTTTTGACAACAAAGGTTTCATACAACACCAATCTTAAATGAACAAAGATATAAAATTAAATATCATTATTTTTAGACAATCATTATAACCTATCCATTCTATTGGTAGTAATTAATATTATTAATCAAATTATAAAATTTATATATTATATATTTAATCAAATGTTATGGAATTCATCCAAATTATTTTATTGGTGTAAGATAATAATGAAACAAAGTTTACATATTAAAATTTATATTTTTAAAGGCAATTTTACTAACTTTTAATGGAACATGTGTTTTAAATTTTTTTTTGAAACTTTTATACATTTTATTGAAAAAAATAGAAAAAATAGAACAGAAATGTCATAATTAGTTTCGGGTGAAATTATTTTATTTTTCTGAAAGTATTTATTTTACAATGAAAAGTGGAAAATCTTGGTTTCTATAAAACTGCCATCTTCATTAGATTAATAGTCTATTTATGATTTGAATAGTATAATAATCTATGAAAGTGGAAATAAAATTTTGGTATCTTATAAATGAAAATATCATATATTTATATCACATAATAAGTAATTAAATGTTTTACAAATGATAAATTAAGTGTTTTTATTTTTTTGAAATATAAATGTTTATTTACAATTTTATAAATAATAAAATAACTTAAAATAAAGTTTTTTTTATAAAAATGATTCATAAATTAATATATTTTTTCTTATTATAATAATATAATTTTTTGAGACCCTAAATTTTTTTTCAATGTGTCATAAAATAGTTATAATATTAAAATCGGTATTTTTCAGTAAATGATGATATTAATTAAGAAATAAATTATTTATAATTAAAAATTAGTTTCATAATATAAAGTTCATTTTTAAATTTAAGATTCCAAAAAATGGTTACGATGAATTTTTGGGATTTTTCTAAAATAGTTGAATTTTTGGCGCATAGTGAAATACAGTAATTCACTATATATATACACACTATAAGATAAATACATTATTCCTTGAGTCATTTATAATGTAATAACCATAATCTCAAAAAAAAAATACTTCTATATTTAATTTATTAATTTATGGAATCATCTATATTTCTTTCCTAAAGAAAATATAAAAAACTGGTGAATAAAATAATCAAACAACATCCCTCTCCTCCACTGTAAATACCACTCATCGCCACATATTCTCCTCACACCTCTTAATCCTTGAATCCTATCCAATATCTACCCAATAACCTTTCCAAGTATATTCCCCATGTCTTGGAGTGTTTTTAATCACCAAAATTCCATTTCAATTTTCCTTAAAGAGGTTCCCAAGGAGATGAATTCAAGAGGTAAAATCCTCTTTCGCTATCTTTATTTTCTTTTCAATTTATTTTCTTTTCATATACTCTCCCCACCTCCTCTCTACAAATATACAGGATAACCCCAGTATCTTATATATACTATAATTTTATTATTTCAATGTATAATCCACCATCAACCCTCTTCTCCTCTCCCTTTTATTCTCAAGATGAAAACATCATCCATGAGGTGATGATTTACCACCTTCATGGACAACAAGAATTTTTTTTCAATTAATCATTCAATGATGGTTGTGTAATTTTTTTTATATATAAAATATATTATAAAATATTATTATAGCATATTAAATTTTATTTAACCATTATATATATGTGATATTAATTAATGAAAGAAAACTAGTTTGTGATGATCAAATAACCGACAAAATAATCTAATTGATTATCACTAACATCTTGTCCAATGATTCATTCTCAACCCAAATAACCAAATTACTTATATAAAAATTTAATATTATTTGTTTTCATATATAACATATAAATTTAATTCTGGATATATATTTTCATTTCACATGATATTGCATACATTTATACAAGTGATCCAATCATGAAAACCAAGGAAATAAACACCCCTAAACGAAAAAATTGAATATTAAAACTCATCAAAAAGGGATTAAATGAACCTAATAAAATAATACTAAATCAAATAAATGTTGAATATATTCTTAATTAAATTATTAATTTATCTAATTTCATTATCCATGATGTTAAGTACAAGTGAAAAATGGTTTCAAACAAAAGGCACGAGTTTTCTCATTTCACTTTTATTTTTATGAGATATGACTTATTCATCCCAATTTCTTGTGTGTAGTGTATGTATACTAGAAATTTATTTATAATATAATGAATATATTTATCTTCATGGTATAAAATTATTCATTTTATTATCATTAATTTTATGGTACATATGATTTGATACATTACAATGTGTTATGGGATTCTACCGGAACATCAATTTTTCATTTCGGTTATGCTTTCTTACACTTCACCCTAAAGTAATTATTATTTAATTTTATATAATTCTTATAATCCTCTAAATATTTTCCAAAATAATTTATCTATATCATTTCATCTTTTTTTGACGAATAAATACTTTTTTTATAAGGTTTTCTTTTCAAGTCCCTTTGATAAGCAAGGCCAATTAAAGGGAACTTCTTAATTTATTTCACATGTCGAAGTATACTCCATATTATGTTTTAAGACAATAATATTTTTATAAAATATCTATTTTAATAATGTAAAAATATATTATCTTGCTTCTATTTTTATTTAAACAATCGATCCATTTTCCTCTATAAATACTCTATTATATTTTCCCTCAAACCGTACTAAGGTGGCCCATTTCTAAATATTCTAAAAAATTATTTTTACAAGTTTTCACTTGAGTAGGCAATAATTTATGCCTGAAACCTAATTTATTTGTCCTTAAATTTTATTTTATATTATATAAATTTTTAAAATATGATTTTTAAAAAATACAAAAGATTTTTCCAAAAGAACTCTTATTTGCAAAGTAAAAAAGGGGTAATTCTCTCAATAACTCCTTGGTCATTTTATTTGAGTATTTTAATCTATTTCAAAAAATTTATTTAATATTATTATTTATTGAAATTTATAACTTATTATTATCATATACTATATTTTATTGAATGGTTTATGATCATTTGACTGTGGATGTGCTATCTTGACACATTTCACCATACTACTCTGAATGGTTAGTGATTATGTTTATAGATTGGGGAAAGTTATTTACATTTCATGAGATTATGTTATTTATGTTTCACCTCATTCATATGAGAAATTAATTGGACTTATTATGTGATGGAAAAGGCCTTCTATATCCCCTTGATGCATCATTATGTCTCATGATAAAAACTAGAACAAGTTTTTACTAAGGCCTTACCCATTTATCTACACTTATTTACTGAGGGTTTGATGGTATATTTATGATTTCTAACATTTTAGATTACCTCATTATGATATTATTAATTGATATCCCATGTGAGTATTCAATTATTATAATATCCATGGTTAACATTAATTATCATGTGATTATTTATGTGGAATTATTTATTAAAATTTAATTTCTACCAAATTATGCCTAAGATTATGTTTTAATATCATATGTTTTCAGTTATTCACTATGAATTATTGTTTATGTGAATATATGATAGATTTTTCTATATTTTTTTACCCTTCCTGAGCATCGGAGATCACTCCTTTTTTATATTTTATTTTACTCCAAGATGTGAAGATGTATATTATGAATGACATGCAGGGATAATCTTACAGTCTATTGGTATTTACCATAGAGATTATTTTTTTCATTCAAGTTTTAATATAAAATTTATGTTTTTTCTAGTTTTCCAAAGTTACTAAACTTATCAGTCCTTTGGGATGTGACTTCACTATTTTTTATACAAATTTAAAAAAGTAAGGTACTGGATCCGAGTTACTAGGGTTGGGGTAATTACATTTGGTATTAGAGGAACTTTAGTAGAAATAAAAAAAATTTAGAAAAAATATATTAGGGAACATAACCCTAGGATATACATTGAAGAGAATAATAGAAGAACATACTAGAATTTTGTAAAGGTATATGTTATGTGGGTGTTCCTAGAAATACATCCCTATTTGGGTACTACAACTGAAGGCCGTTATAGATTAGATATACCTAGGGGTAACAGCTCAAACAAGGAGTGTGGGGAACAAATCTGCATAACCTGGTACATGACAATGTTCCTTAATAAACACCTGGTATGACACTCCAAATGTATATTCTCTGGATAATTCAAATTTTCATTAAAAACCATTACGAAGAATTTAAAAGTAAATATATCCCCAAAGAAACCACGTTTAGGATTACGAGATTAGTTGTGCATAAAATTTTCAATTTAAGTAAAGTATTACACTAATTTTTAGGATTATAGATCATGTTTTATAATGTTGTGATCTAATATAGTGTATTCCACTATTTATAAATTGAAGCTAGAAGAAGGAATGGGAATCCCACAAATTCAAATAATCCAAAGAGTAAGAATGAATGTTTCTTGGATGGGTTTAAGCTAGTCTCTCAAAGGGAAGCAGTCTCTCAAAAATACTCATCTTATGAGGATATAGTGTCATGTTCTAACAAGAAGGATAAAGTGTTTTCTAAGTATTATGGATTCGGAAGGAAGCCTGAGAATAAGAGGACAATATGGAAAATTTTGGATCAATGAAAAAAGGGAATGAAATATTTTCCCACATGTGATAACTATGGAATGAAACACCTTGGTATATCCTTTATAGTAAAAGTAATCAGGTAAGGGAGTAGAGAAAAAGGTTACCATACTGATAATTTAAAGAGAAGGAAATAACTTTCCAATATTCAGTGCTTCAACTAAAATGATTTGGAGCCCTATGCAAATAAATATCCCAAGAGTAAAGGGAATATAGCTTATATGATGAAAAGGGATCATGGTAAAGCTTATGTTACTATCTCAGATGAAGAGGAATGATTAATATTCCTACGTTTGGATTCAATAATTGTGTTATTCGAGTATTTTATCAATAATTATTTATTTATAAGATTCATAATATATATATGGATTGAATTTTAGTAATTCTTCTTTAAGGAATTAGAAACATTTACATTTTATAAAGGATTAAAAGATATTAAGGTATTTTTATATTTGGTATGTGAAAATAAGGGTTAAATTATTTTTGGAATCCAATGTTAAGTTGATTTTGGAAATATAGTGAGCTTACTTTTAAATTTTTTGTTTTTTAATGTGGATAGACATGTTTTAGATGAGTCTTAAGATTAACTACATGTAAAATAGACCTATTTAAACATTGTAAATTATTGTTCATTAATAAAATATGATAACATTCATGGTTTTAGTGAACATTTAAAGATTAAATAAATGACTTAAGAATAATATGATTCCTTAAAATTGATTCATGAATGAAAAAATAATCGTGAACGTTAATTTCAAGGTGTAAAAGATAAAGTGAAAATAGATTAAAGAATAACAAAATGATGATATTTTTCTTATGAAATGGAAAGTAATCAAGTAATTTTATTATCTAAAGTACTTATTTGAATATTAATAGAATACCTAAATAGTTAGAAAAATATTTTGGAACAAAAACAATAATTTTTTACTTTTTTTTCTTAGAAATCAATTGACTTTTAACAAATAAAAAATTTATGGTTTTGTGATGATTAACTATATAAATGAACATGTTCTATATCACCCTCCATCATAACTCGATAGTTATAATTCTATTCCATTTATAAGGCATCTATTTCCAATAACTATTTCCTACCTAAAAACCTGGTTTTTTGGGGACCTTTGATTTTCCCTATCCCTGTTATTATAAAGATATTTTATTAACCCTATTTCTGACGTGGGTTTCCCACAAAGGAATTTTGATGTATCAACCATTGATTTTCAAAGTAAAATTTTCAAATTGAGAGGACATAATTTATTATAATAGGGGAGACTGTAGCATAAAAAAAATTTATGGCATATTTTTTTAATTTAATTTCTTCGAAGAAATAGGTCCCACACAACACCAAACTTAAACGAATAGTGTTATAAAATTAAATATCATTATTTTTAAATGATTATTATAACTGAGTCGTTAAATTAGAAAGAATTAATAGTATTAATCAATATGTAAAATTTATATATTATATATTTAATAAAATGTTTTTTCATTCATCAAAATGATTTTATATGCAAAAGATATGAATGAATTAAATTTTGCATATTGAAAGGATATATTTTTCTAAAGGTAGCTTTATCACCTAATAATGGACCACTTTTTTTAAAACTAAAATTTTAAGACTTTTTAAAATTATATTGAACAAAATAAACTTAATTTTTAAAATCTTAATTTCAAAATTATCTTAGTGTGAAATTTTTATATTTTTCTGAAAATATTTATTTTATAGTGAATAATGAAAAATCTTGATTTCTATAAAACTGTAATTTTATATATTAATAGTATATTTATGATTTGAATAACATATTCACCTATGAAATTGTAAATAAAAGTTATGTATATTATAAATGATTATATGGTGTATTTATATCATTTAATAAGTAAATAAATGTTTTTAAAACGATAAATTATTTGTTGGTATTTTTGTGAAATATGAATGTTTATTTACAATTTTATAATTAATATAATTATTTAAAAAATATATTTCTATAAAATGGATTCCTAAATTAATATACTATTTTCTTATGATTATAAGATAATTTTATGAGACCTTAATTAATTTTTCAAAGTGACATAAAAAGTTATAATATGAAGATCGGTATTTTTTTGAGTAAATGATGATTTTATTTAAAAATTTAATTTCTCATAATTAGAAAATTATTTTCATAAAATATAGTAAAATATTTAATTCTTCATTACAAAAAATTTTTTGGGTGAATTTTTTGGGTTTTTCTAAAATAGTTGAATTTTGGGTGAATAGTGAAATACGATAATTTGTGGTATATATAAATTATAAGTTAAATACAATATTTCTTGAGTCAAAGATGATGTAAGAATAATAATAAATTACTATACTTTTATATTTACTATATTTATTCATATAATAATAGATATTTATTTCCATGATAAATAATAATAATCTAATGAATAGAATAATCAAAAAACACCCCTCTCTGACACTATAAATACCACTCCTCACCACCTCTTATCCTCACACTTATTAATACTTTAAGATTTTTCAATTTCTACCTAATAATATTCCCAAGTAGAGTACCCAAGACAATGAGGCTTTTTTCTTAACAAAATACAATTTCAAAGTTCTATAAGGAGGTTCTCAATGAGAAGAATTGAAGAGGTAAAATCTACTTTTGCTTTCTTTATTTTCTTTTCACTTTATATTATTTTCTTATAATATCCTCTCCGCCAATGTACAAACATGAATGATAACTCCAGTATCTTATATATAATGTAATTTTATTATTTCAATGTAAAATCCATCATCAAGTCTCTTCCTATCTTCCTTTTATTCTATAGATGAAAACATCATTCGTGAGGTGTTGATTTGCGAACTTCATGGACGATGAGTTTTTGTTTTTCAATTATGCCTTAAAGGCTAGTCATGAAAAAAATTATGATTGAAAAAGATTATAATATATGTATTATAGACTATTTAATTTCATGTAACCATTATATATTCATTATATTAATTAATTAAACAAAACTAGTTTGTGGTGACAAATAAACTACCAAAATAATCTAAACGATTGTCACTAACATCTTGTCTAACGATTCATCCTAAACACAAAATTACCAAATTACCAAAATACTTATATAACCATTTAAAATTATGTATTTTCATAAATAATAGATAACTCGAATTTTTTATATCTATTCCCATTTCACATGATCTTTCCAACATTTATACAAGTGAACCAATTGTGAAAACCAAGTAAACAAACAATTCTGAACGACGAAATTGAATCTTATAACTCATCAAAAAGGCCATAAATGAACTTAATAGAATTATTATAATTTAAATAATTTTTTTTAGGTTCTGAATTAAATTATTAATGAATCTAATTTCATTATCTAGGATGTTAAGTACAAATGAAGAATGCTTTTGAACTTAAGGTAAGGGTTGTCTCATATGACTTTTATTTATGAAAGATATGCCTTATTCACCCATATTTATTATTTTTAGGGTATATATACTACAAAATTGTAACACCCCAAGATTTTATGAAAAATATTCTTTTTAATTTTATTGATTTCTTGTGTTGTACGTTACAACAAAGGAGTCTTTCACAACACGCAACCCTAACTTGGCTGCATTACACGCAATCATGACCTTCCTCAATAACGTGTGTTATACGCAATGCCGAGTTTCACTAAACAACGATATACTATTAAAATATTATTAAAACTACCCATTATGAATAGTAATAACCACTTTTTGAAATTTTGTAAATTTCATCTTTCAAAATGGACTTCATTTTTGGATTCGGAATATCGAAATTAGCCTAGGGTAAAATTTTGGTATTTTTCTGAAAACTTTCAATTTTTGATGAATAGTGAAAACACTGGGTTACTATTTAAAAACCGACTTTTTATTTAAATAATTATTTATTTTATTTAAATTTATTTTAGGTCAAAATTGACACATAATACCTATATATGTTCAATGTAATTCATTGCAGTCATTTTATAATAATTTTAGATATATAAAAATTTTATCGAACTTTTGACCGTCTTTTACCCACCTCCTAGGAGAATTTGCAAATTTACATAAAACTTAATTTTACCTCTTTTGTGAATGTAATTCCAAAAATCCAAGAGACACAGTTTATTTCAGTAAGTAAAATGTGCTTCAATGAGATGGAAATAATTTTTGGTGAATAGTAACTTTTTACTTTTATTTACCACTGTTAAAAGTAAATTGGCTAATTAAGGGTAAAAATGATATTATTATTACACTAAAACAAGTCCTAATTCTATTGGATAAGTTTAATTCGACCAAAAACAACCTTAGTAATAACATATGACCATTTAGGCCCACTTAGATTAGATTAGGACATTTAATATTAATTTATTTAAAGAAGGGTTAAAATAGTTAAAATCAATGTTTAATAAGTAAATAATTTTTAATATAGAGTTATACATAAGATAAATTCGACTATAAATATTAATTAGAAATCTAAAAAAATTTCCTACATAATGGTATTTTATTTATAATTTTCAGACATTAAATAATTTAATTTATTTTTGACACAATGATGATGTAGTAATTATATTATTAATGAAATATTGACATAATTGATGATATAAATACCCAAATAAATTTAATTTGAGAATTATTATGAATAAAACTAATTTAATAGGTTAATATGACATGTTAGTATTGATTTAGTTAACTTTTTTTGAACTAATCATTCTGTTATGATTTTCACAAAAATCAATTACCAAACAGTGTCAAAATTGACATAAAATAGTTTTTAAAACAAATATTATATTATTAATTGTTATTTTATTCCTAAAAATCTAAGGTTAGGTCAAATGAATTAGATAAGGTTATATATATTAATAATAAACAACTTGGGGTTCGTTTGTCTTGTTATAGTAAGTTTATTAACCATATAGTGTAAGAAAACAAGAAGACACGGTAAAAGTAAAATTATTTAACTTAAGGTTAAATCTAAATGATAAGGTTAAAATAGAAACCTAAACTTATCTAAATTATATTGTATGAAAGGATTTAGACCCATACCCACCTTATATTCGAAATAAATAAATTTGGAGCTATTAAAAACCGAATATGACTTCATAATAAAATAATATTTTTTGTTTTTCCAAAGGTGCCCCTCTCCTCCCTTATAAAAGGGCACCTCCTCCCTCTCTTCCTCACACCACTTTGAGCCTTCAACCTCGGACAAACACTTCCAAATTCTCTTCTAAACTTCCCTAGAAACATCCTATAGGTCCTGGTCTTCTTCAAAGACCAATTTTAGTGCCCTAAGAGAAGTTCTCAAAGAGGCACTTCAAAGAAGAGGTAATGTCTATTACCGATTCTTTCAACTTTATTTATTCTTCCACTTATTCTTCTTTTGTTGTTTCATTATGAAGTAATAACATCAGTATAAATCATATACTGATATGTTATTATAAGTATGAAACTAACCTATTTCACCATCTATCCATCCTACGGAAAACGAAATCACCACGCGTGCGTACGTACGGAATACTGTCTCCACTCCGTGGTGAAATCTGTTTTTCCACCAACACCTTACATGGATGGGTATAATGGTGTAAAGAATAACTATATATGGTTATTATAACATCATAATGATTCTGATATATTATACCATCCACTCAATTTTTATTCAATAATTATGGGAACGATATCATCGCTCGTGCGTACGTACGGACTACCGTCTCCACGACGCGATGAGATTAATTATACATGTTAACCATACATGAATGATCATATAGTATATATAATGAATAATAATGAAATATATGAAATAATAATGCTACTGGATTTATGTATATATATATTTATGTCATCTATTTAGTTTCATTCAATTCAATAAGGAAACGAAAACAGCGTTTATGCGTACGTACGGCCTACCGTCTCCATGAACAGTGTATTTCATTACTTTTATCGATCTATAATATACATATGTATATGATGAATATATATTATATATAAATAATTTTTTACATTCTTGAATTATGAAAATCAAGATATAAGTAATAATATCAAGAATGACAAGTCGAAACACATACGATAAATGAAATGATTTTACCCAAAATGATGCTTTAACATGGAATTTACAAAAGAACGGGTAATATGAAGTCATAAGTAAAACATATATGATATCATAGCAATTAATATGATTATTTAATAAGTCAATGACATTATTTAAATCATTATACAGCAGGTTCGGATACGTACAAAGTATATCGGACCTAAGGTAAGGGATATTTTTGCAAATCTCATTTTTATCCGAGATTTCTTATTCATAAGTATTTACTAGGGTTATTCCTATCATCCATGTACATGTTTTATAAAAGTGTTTTTATGTATTTTTAAATTCCCTTTTATCCATTTTTACTTTTACTGCATGGTATGTAAGGAATCTTTCTTTTTTTACGTTACGAGGTACTTTTTTGACTTTTCTGGAAAAAGTATGAGAAGAATGTTTTTTTAACTTATACGGAATGAACAGATATTTACGGTTTTATAAAGCCTTATTTTCGTGAAGCTTCCTCCTAAATATTTCATGACTATTTTCAATAAAATCCTTTTCTTTTAAAATTGAATGGCGTTTTGTGAAAAGAAATTGATTTTGAAGAAGAAATGATATTTACATCAAGAATTCATTTCAAATGTTTTATCAAAACCATTTTCCACCAAAGATGAAATTATTTCATATGTGTATGATTCAAGTTTAATGTCTCTATGATTTACATGGATTCACTTTTCTTATGATGAAATTTCCATTTGTTTTATATGGATTATGAAATGATGGGATGATGTTTATGAAACCCATTTTATTCTTTGGGTTATGGTGAATGTTTTAAGTTTATTTTATGGCACAAGTAAGAATGATTTAAATATGAGATGGGTGGGACCTATATCTCCCTCCAATGCATTGTGTAAAGATTTATATCTCATGAGATAGAAATTGAAGGAATGGTAAGTTAATCCGGTTCAGAAATACAGGACTAGGACGAGGAGTGAAATCGATTCAGAAAGGGATTTTGTCCACTAACATGGTCTTGGAAGCAATGCCTTGGCTACTATGGAAATCATATCATGTGTTCAATGGTTTCCACAATCACATGTTTTTTACCATGCTATTTTATCATGATTAATGTTTCTTTATGATCTATGCCTTATTTTCTTCTATTTTTTATGTCATTGATCAATATTTTGTTGTTTAAACATTATGTTCATGTTTTTATGATCAAATGTTTATGATTTGTTTTATTTTATCCATGCTTACCATTAATGAGCATTTGAGCTCACCCTTTATATGTTTTATTTTCCCCAGGATATAAATAAATGTTTAGGAAAGAAAAAAAAAGTTTAAGATCTTTATGGGTGATGTTGAAGATCTTTCACCACGATTAGAAGATTACGTTCTGAGTTTCCAAAGACACTAAACTATTACGGTCCTTGTGTGTCTGTTTTTGTTATATATTAAGTATTCCGCAAAAGTAATGTAATGTCCATGTACGTCAAGCTTCGGGTCTCTACAAAAATTATGTATAATATAAATAATATATTTATCTTCATGGTAATAAATTATTAATTTTATTATAATTAATTTTATGGGACATACGATTCAATTGATTACAAAGTGGAAAGGGATTCTACCCAACTCGCCATATTTCATTCAGGTTACACTTTCTTACTCTTTGCCCCAATTTAATTATTATTTATTTTTATATAATTATTAAAAATAATTTTAATATGTTCCAAAGTCATTTATACAGATCATTTCATCTTTATTTTATTTAGAAATACATGTTTTATAAGGTTTCTTTTTTAATTCCTCTTGATAACCAATCAGGATTAAAGGGAACATCGCAATTACGTTCCCAATTTAAAGTGCACTCCATAAACTATTTTAAGGAACAAATATTTTTCTATGATCACTATTTTTATAATAAAAAAAAATATTATCTCATTTCTAGTTTTTTGTAAACAATTAATCCTTTTTTCTATTTATGGTCTCTTTTATATTTTCCCTCAAACCGTACTAAAGTGGTATATTTCTAATGTTTTTTAAAAACAATATTTACAACTTTTAAATTAGGTTGGACATCATTTATTCCTAAAAAATAATTGAATTTTCATTATCTTTTATTTTCTAGGATATAAATTTTTATGACAAGATTTTATGAAAAATAAAAATATTTTTCCTAAAAGAACTCTTCTTTGCAAAGTAAAAAAGGGTACTTCTCCCAATAATTCCTCAATAATTTTATTAGAGTATTTTAATCTATTTAAAAACCACTATTGAATATTATAACTTATTAAAATGATATATTATTATCATCATCTACAATATTTTATTAAATTTTTTATGATCATTTTGACCATGGATGTTCTATCTTGATAATAGTCACCATACTACTCTGAATGGTTAGTGACGATGTTTACATATTGGGGAAAGTTATTTAAATTTCCTTTGTATATTTCATTTATTTTTCACCCCATTAATATAAGAAATTCATTAGACTTAGTAAGTGATGGTATGGGCCCTCTATTGCCCCTCTATGGATCTGTAGGTCTCATGATACAAACTAGACTAGGTTTTGGCTAATGCCTTACCCATTTATGTTGACTTATTGGATGTGGACTTGATGGTATGTCTATGATGTATAGAATTGTGAATTATATTTTTATGATACTAGTACTCGATATCACATGTGAATATTAGACTATTATAATATACATGGTTATGTTTCATTCTTATGTGATTATTTATATAGAATTATTTATTCAACTTTTATTCCTTCCATATTATGCTCAATATTATGTTTTAATGGAATGTGTTTTTAGTTATTCACCATGTATTATTATTTATGATTATTTATGATAGATTCTACTATATTATTTACCGTTAATGATCATATAATCTCACCCATTTATTATGTTTTTCCTAGTATATAAAGATATATATTATGAATGACATGCATGGATAATCTAGGAGTTTATTGGTGTTTCCTATTGAGTTCATTTATTACTTTTCATTAAATTTGTAATATAAATTTTATGTTTTTATCTAGTATTTAAAATTTACTAAGCTACTCAGTCCTTCAGGAGGAAACTTCCTTGTTTACTATACCAATGTAATAAAGTAAGGCACCGGCTTCGGGTTACTAGGGTTAGGGTATTTAAAATAAGCACCTGATTCACTATTCTAGAAATGGTAGTTAGCCAAAATAAATTCACCTATATTCAGATTTTGTACCTGATAGAATCCTTGAATCACTTGGATTTAGATAACTCGTCACCCATCCGAATAGGTGTGATTCATTGGCACTCAATAAATCGAGTTGAATATTCCATAACTGATAAAGCACCCTTCTCCAGATGCAAGAACTTATAGACTATATCAGCCTTCAATTTCATAGGATAGAAGTATTCATAGAAGGTAATATGAAAATACCTCCAAGGCATCTCTCGATAAAGATCCATCTGATTTATGACATCCCACCATATATTGGCGGAGTCACACAACATATACATAGAGATCATTACCCTACTCTCAAGAGGTGTCTCTACGTACTCTATGACAGATAGCATGGACTCTAGCCATGACTCTATATCCTCTGCTCCTCCATACCCAAAAAACATGGGTGGATGTTGTTGTTGTAACTCTCACATCAACTCTTCTATAGTCAGGGAAGGTCATGGTGCTCCCTGAATTGTTTTTATAAAAAGTAATAAACCATTGTGGAACTATGCCTTAGCAACTGTTTCCAATAAAAGTACTAGTGCAATATCTAGAAATACTAGAGAATACAATAGTATACCATGGAGCACGAACTATAGAGTATGGTTGTTTCCACCCTCTAGGTATAGGATTGGAGGAGGTCATGGAGGTCTGCCTTTAAAAATTCCAAACACATGCCTCAAATCAAGAATGTTATAAAATTTTGTAGCTCAAAAGCATTGAAAATTAAATAGGATGGGTACAAGCCTACCTATATAAGACACTACTAAAAAGAGGGTATAACCCAATAGAGCTATACCTATGGTTTTATAAACCATGGGTATAGCCTGATTCATGTTTGTCTTTACCCACGGTTTTGAGTAAACTATGGGTGTAGGATATCTATACTAACAGTTTTTACATAACAATTTTATATATTCACGATTTATTTCACCTCACCCCAATCCACCTCCCCCTCACTCATCAGTCCAAACCCACCACCATCCCCCCTGAAGTTCCCATTCCCTCCCACTGTGTTTCCCTCACCTGACTCCCCATCTCCTCCTCCGGTCGATGATAGACATCCCCCCTCCTCCTACTCCGGTCAGTGCACATCCCCTCTCTTCTTTCTCCTCTGGTCAAGCATCCCCTCCAAGGTCATGAATCCCCCCTAGGTAGATCTTTCCCCCACCCGAAACCCATCTCCTATCGGTCTTGGAGTTCATCTGTCGTAAATTATGTGAGAGGTCAGTTATTGATTTATTTGTGTTGTTTATAGAGATTCTATGTTTTTCACTTATTGTGGTTGGACTAGGGATAATAAATCTTCAGTCAGAAGATTTTATAATGGGTTCAGGTATATATTTTGGTAATAAGTGAACATTTAATTACTTAATTTTTTTCTAGAGGTTGTAAATATGTTCTTCATATATATGAGAAAATGGAATGAAGAAAAGGTTTTTGAGAAGATTCCTTCTATTTCTAAGATTTGTAGTGGGACTTTAAGTAGTAGGAAGAAGCAATTTTATGGTTCATAACACATTGGAAAGTGTCTTTTATTTTGTGTGGGTTTTAGTCTAATTATAATATCTTTTTATCTACTTTTATTCTTCCTTTATTCTTTTATTTGTTTCCACTTCCTCCTAGAACCCTAATTCACTGTTTCATCTAGGGATTAATCTCATTATGGTTATATGCTTTGGTTTTGGTCTATTTCTTCTTATAGAGGACATCTTCTTTCTAATTCCTATGGTCACCACTGAATATGACACACTTTAGATTAGTTTTTTCTACTTCTAAGTAGTTTCTTCTAATAAATTTCTTCATTTTAGAATTAAATATTTTATAGATCTTTTTAGATCTCATTTTATTTAAATTTTGAATATATGTGACATCCATGTGATTTTATTAAGATATATATAATAAATTTGATCTATCATAATGGTTTTTCTTTTTAAATTATATTATTATTAGGATTAATATAGAATTTTGTTATATGATAATTATTTTTGAAAAACCTATGAGGATATCTGAGATGGTTTTGATGGTGTGTATTGGATTTTGATCCAATTTTTGTTTTTACAGGGTGAAAAATTATTTAAAGATTGAATTTTGTTAATAATGAGGCGTTTACCATGAAATTATTTTAAAGGGGATTATTATTTTATTTAAAATGTTAATTTGAAAATGGTTTATTGTTTTGACCCTTGTGAAAATATCATTTATGACTCTTCAAATTTTTTTGGTGGAAATAGAGTTTCATTGGATATTTTTTGGATTTCAGATAGGAAGACCCATGTTTTAAAGGGTGGATTTGAAATAAAAGTGAGGCTTGTGGTTTCATTCAACATATAAAGAATGTTTAAAGTACTGTTTTTAAGAAATAGTATTTGATAATAATTTTAATCCATGTTTTATGGGTTTATATCAATTATCAATTTAAAATTAGTTTCATTTAATTCTTGTGAGACCCTATTGATTTAACCTTGTTTCGATGTTCCCAATTGGGAGTATTTTTACCACTATGTTATTATTGTTGATCCCCTTCTGTGGGAATGTTCTCATTTATTCCATTGATGCACGATTTTTTTGCTGATATTCATTATAAGGGTTTTGGATGTGAGATAAAGTTATATCTTATGTATATTTTACTGATCTTGTCTTGTGTGTTCACTCACCTCACTTTGTTATTATTTATGGAAGCATGGGTACTATTTCAAAGTTCTACTCTTATATTAACTAGTTGGTTCAAAATTAACTAGTGACCTCCAATATTTCTAGGTTCTTGGGATAGAAGGGTCTATAATTTCAATGAGATTTTTGTGGTCTAGTTTGATGGATTGTGAATTGGACTTAAAATATGTCAGGTGTTGCTCCGTATAAAAGTTAAAAAATTAGATTCATCTCACATTTGATTCATAAGGTAGAGCATATGATACACACATTCATGGTTAGAGTTTTAATATAAGGTATTCCCATAACATTCATAATTGTATATTTCCACTACTAATATTTTTATGGAACCTTTATCTTTTTTTCATATGTTTCTTACCTTTGTAATTGTTATTCTTGCTTGTGTGTATAGCTGGCCTATCATGTTTGGGGTAATTTTCTTTTTAATATCTTTAAAATATTTTTCAAAACTCATTTTAATTTTCATGTATCATATGTGGGTTTTAAAAAAATTTAAAGGGGAATTCATATTTGAAATTTATTAGGTTGATATAGCATTTTTTAAGTGTGTGCTTTTATTTGAAGAAAACAAATATGATGTTTTAAAATAATATTATATGCTTGATATTCATATTCACATATCTATGTTTTAAATCATACTTCTTAGTTATATGTTATGTTCATGTTGTATGAAATTTCCATTCGAGTGTTGTTTTATATAAATATTATTTAATAATAATTAACTCCTTTTAATTTATTTGTGAAACAACAGTTCATGAAGAATAAAATTATTGAACCAAAAAAATAATATAACATATATATTTGATGAATGGATCATATAATTTATGTGATTATAATTTCATGTGCTCTTTAATAATCATAAATTTTAGGTGTTAAGAACTTCTAGACTTTAAACATTATCTAATTTAGTGATATGCTAAACATGTTGAGCTATAATGGAATTATCTCTTATCATGAATCATGAATAGGTGAGCACATGCTACTCAGTTCATCTTGGATGATAAAAAAGTATAATATTACCTATTTTATAGAATATTTTATGGAGTAACCAATTGGCATTATATTAGGGAAACTATGATTGGCGCATCTTACCAATCATCGTAAGGAGTTTTCTAGTTATGATACCAAAGAATGTAATAATATTGTATCCCTATTTTAATAATTTTTACTACATCCAAGTAAGGTTAAATTTTTAAAAAAATTGTATTAAATCCTCATATTTTTATAGTAGTCAATGTCAATATAATGAAAAAGTTATAAAAATATCAACTTATTCAACCCCCCCCCCCCCAACTTTTCAGTGGTGAAACACCTCTATTAGATCCTAAAATCAGACCAAGTCACCCCACTACCATACTATACAAGGTTAGATTTTAGTAGATGGATTTGGATGATTATAAATAAATTATATTTTGTTATTGTATGAGGTACTATATATCACTTCATAACAAGACACTTGGTTCACATCTTGGTTATGGATGTGATTGTTGGAGGAATTCATGACCCAACAATGGATCATTAAAAAATAACCCCATTAGATAAATGACTATGTAAATTAATACTTTTCTGTTTTAAATCATATAAAAAGGGATTCTATTTTAGATAATAGTAACATATGGGAAAATAACATTATTATGTCATAGTTCAACTATAATGACACATACCACTCTATCATAGACATGGAACCTTCCATTTTCCCATTATGGTTTACCTTGTTGATCATTCCTTATAGGATAGAAATAAGAATTTTATCTATGATACTAAAAAGTGTTGAAATAGGTTTTAAAAAAGAAGGCACTTGCAATACAAATGTGAATTATATTTAACTATTAATTTTTTTATGTTCTAATAGTTTTATTTTTTATAGTGTATATCTCTTCTTTAATTATGGTTTACATTTTTGATTGGAAGATATCTTTTTTTCTTATTATAGAATGTATAGAAGCTGGATGCATCATACCGATTATATTTCAACTATGTTTCAAAATAATTTGGATAATTTTATTTATTTTTCTTTTGACAATTCTTCGGATGGAGGTTGTATATGGTTTCAATGCTATAAATTTTTCGGAAGACCATGGTTTAGCTGAGAATAAGTTATCTACCATATAAGATAGTATGTTAGTTCAAGAAGATAATGATATTAATACACATTAGGAAAATAGTAATTATGATAATGAGAGTGTGAAAAAATTATTGGATGATGCGAGAACTCCAGAAAAATAGGAATTTACTAAAATGACCCAGTTGTAATTTTTAATGTGGTTATATCATGGTAAAATTATGTATGGAATTTATAATACCACTATTTATTATATTCGTAAATTTTTAAATAACTTGCTTTCTAATGGTGGAGATATTCCCTAAAATCATTACAATGTAGGGAAGTTTATTAAGCATCATGGATTTGATACTAATAAAGTACATGCTTGTCCAAAATATTGCAATTCATTTTGAGAGGAAATAAGTGAGCGAAATGACTGTAAAGAATGTGGTGCATCTCAATGTAAGACAAATTCTTATGGAACACCATCTTCTGAGGCATATAAAGTCATTTAGAACTTTCTATTGATTCCCAAACTTCAAAAAATATTCATGTCTATTGAAATATCAGCCAGTATGTGATGACAAGGTGCTGAGATAATTAAAGGTTATGATGAGTTAGTTCATCCTACAGATGGATAAGATTGGTGTACATTTGATGGACAACGTCTTGATTTTGCAGTCTATGTGAATAATTTCAGATTGTGTCTATCCTGTGATGGTTTTAATCTGTTTTTTCATATGATTACTACTCATAGAATGTGTCTAGTTTTTATTCATGTTTATAATCTTCCTATATGGATGTGTATGAAAAAACTGTTCACTAACTTGATTATACTGATATTTGGAACTTATGATCTCGGTAATGACATATATGTCTACTTTAAGAATTTAATAATAGAGTTGAAACAACTTTGTTATTTGGGTGTGCAGACATTCAATGTTTATTCAAAAACATATGTTTTAGATTTGTGTTTTCCTTATATGGACTATAAATGATTTTTGTACTTATGTAATGATTTCTGGGTCGATCACAAAGGGAAAACTATCATGTCCTATTTTTATAAGGAATACATGATAGAGAAGGCTTAAATATCATCATAGTTTTAGTTTCATGGGTATCGATGATTCTTTCCAATGGATCATCAAGAAGAATTGTCGGAGGATTTAAAATACCATTGACATTGAATATCCACCTAAATTTATGCTAGGAATTGATGTACTTAATGAATTAAAAGATTTCACTTTTTTCTTTAGAGAAAGGTTAGTTTAAATCTAAAGATAAGAATAATGTTGACATTAAATCCATTTAAAATTGGAAAACGAGAAGTATTTTTTTGAGTTTCCATATTGGTCTACCAATTTGTTACATCATTGTTTAGACATAATGAATATTGAGAAAAATATATGTGAGATATTTTTTTTAAATTCTTCTAAATATCAAGGGGAAGACAAAATATGACTTTTGATATTATCAGGACTTGTTGGATTGGGGTATTCGACCAGAATTCCATCATGTGTTTATCGGTGAAAACAAATGGAAGGTTCCTTATGCTTCATATGTGATGACACCATCAGAAAAATCACAATTTCTGTTAGTATTGAAGAATATCAAGGTTCCTAGTGGCTATTTCATCAACATATATAACCGAGTTAATAGAATATATGTGAAACTAAAATCCCTAAAAACTCATGATTATCACATCCTTCTTCATGAATTGATTCCCATAGAAATTCGGCATTTGATATCTAATAATGTAAGGGTGATAGTGATTCTCATGTTTCATTTTTTTAGATAAATTTGAGAAAAAAATTATCCAATTAATTCTTGATAAAAATGTAGTAGGAGGCTCCATTAATTTTATGTGATATGGAAAAAAATTCCTCCATCATTTTTCACATGCATGTTGCATTTAACAGTTCATCTTCTAACTGAAACACTTCTTGGGGGATCAGTTTCTTTATGGTGGATGTATCATACTAAAATAAATATGTATACAATGAAGTCATATTTACAAAACAATAATTATCTTGAAGGTTCAACTGTGAGGGGTTATATGGCTCAAGAATGTATGGATTTTTGTTCAATGTATTTGTCTAATGTGACCAGAAGACATAGCCGACCAATGAGAAATGAAGATGACAAGTATGGGGAAATTGATCCCTTGTTTCCATATCTTCCCCAAATATGAGGAATTTTTTGGTCTTATACATTTCCTACATTGATTCTTGAAGAGTGGGAGATGGCACATCACATAGTCTTGTTTAACTGTGGTTTGATTGATGACTATATCAGGAAAGTAATTTGGATATTTATAAGTTATCTAATATTATGAGATTTCACATATAAATTATACTTTTATTATCAATTTACGTGGGGAACATAAAAAAATTATAAGTAGATTTCATTGATCTTTTCCTTTGAGAAGGAGAAAGGCTTTTCATAGCCTAGATTTTCCTGTTTGGTTGAAATAAAATGTATTACCATTATCTTAAAATGATTAAAATATAGATGTTCATTTAATTATATTATTCATGTATATTTTAGGTGTTGAGTTTACATGTTGACACTATTTCTAAAGAATTAAGAGCTTTGTATTTTGGTTCAAATTCTTTGCTTAGTGAATGAAAATATTTAATAATCAATCGGTTGAAATTTCTTACAATAGTTCTAGATGTGAAAATGAGAAGAAAACATGATGGAATTATGTTAACTTCTACAATAGATTGTTATACAAATGTATTATATTGTCATCCTTGATATAAATATTTGTATTATTATGGACTTGTTGAGAAAATATTGTTCTTGGATTACTAATCTAAAGGTAGAGTCACTATGATGAAATGAAAATGGTTCGATTAAATGAGATGATAGGGTACGTTTATTTATGATTGTGGATTCAGAATTATTAATATGAGTCTATTCCTACGTACCAATGAACCATACATTTTTTCATCAATGGATAAACAAGTTTTTGATATAAAAGATCGTCTAAGACCTGATTATGGATTCATTAATAATGTAATCCCAAAACATGTTTTTCATGATGTTGGTGATGAAATTTCCACCATTGACACTCTATTTAGAGTTTCCCAGAATATTTCATTTGATGAATCAAATTGTCCCATTGTGAGAGTTGATTTTGAACCTAAAGTAGTAGTTAGTAATATATAGAAGCAACCATATATGTTCATTGTTCATTCAGTTTACATTAACATGAGTTTCTCATGTTAGTATTACTGTAAGTACATTAATTATGTTCCATTTTAAAATGATACGTTTGTTTTTTTGTATTTTTTTGATGTCGTTTAATTAAATCAAATTTATTTCAATTTAGAAAAATTCATTTAAATATTTTATTAAATTTATAACTTGGTAATGTAATTTTAAAAAATGTTCTAGTCATTTCCTTGTAATAATTTGTACAATTGACAATTAAAAGAGGTCAAATTGGTTCCTCTCTTGAATTTCTGATAGATGTAAGTTGTAGGCATGATTTTTAAAAACTATATCTAAAAAATTTACACTTCATTCTTATGTAGATTATGCCAAATACTATAGAAATTCAAAGGATGTGACTATTTGATCACGATCGACCGGGTGTGAGCGTGTGTTGCCTCTTTTTATTCCATCAGTGAGTATAATAATTGTAATTTTTTTCTTTTACATTACATATAATTTCATGTTAATATTATTTATCAATTTATTTTAGGGACATTCAATTTCAGCGGATATGACTCCTAATCCTGTTATCATGGGTATGAGTGGGGATTCTTATAGACCGAGATGGATCACCCGCCATACCCATTTTCACACTAACCCCCTAGTGGACACCCCTTCCACCACACCTTTCCATCCTCCCCTTGAGTCTCTAGGGTTGTTCTTATCCATGCCTCCATCATCATCTCAGCTACCCTCTTATTCACATTCCCTGACTTTGCTGACTTCAGGGATGACCCCACTAATGCCTCCATCATTTAATTTTGCCTCTTCTTTCTATACGATGACTACACCACCTCCACATATGTTTATAACTTTTCCATATCCATATCTAATGATGTATCCCCAATCCTACTACCCATATGATACCTTGTCTACACTACCTCAAATTCCTACCATCCATCTAACATTTGATGAGACTATTCCATTAGCTTATACTCTAGTGTGTGATGGTTACCCAAATCATGCACTGTAATAGACAATTCCTATAGAGGATACTAAGTTAGGACATCCCACGAATCCATCACGGTCAATTGAGTAGCATAATGAATCTTTTTTTAATATAACTATTTCAAATTATATCACTTTTTTTTTGTGTTTTGTCGTGACCCAATACTTCTTTGCCCCCATTTTTCTTATTTAGTTGGATATTATGCTAGGAGATGTGGGTGCACTTGGATAAAGGAATCTTGGAATCATGAGACACAACTAATGGTTGATTGTAGTCAACAAAATCAGATGGTAAGTCCAAAGGAGAGGTAGTGTAGAAGTTTTCTGGCCACTTTGGACAAGTATCACAATATCATTCCAGTGGAACTGGTGTCATGGATACCAATCAGTAAAGATATAAAGGAAAAGTAATGGGAGAAAATGTGGGTAAGAAAATTTTATGAACTCATGTCAATATTATTGTTGTATTTAAATGAAATAACATGTTCATTGTAGATTCAGTTTAACTTTCTTGATGGAGAAACTGGTAGGACTGCAAGGTTTGTGGATGTTGGGGAGTACTGGTTCTCATACCAGAATTATTTTTATATTGGTTGGAAGATCATGAATAGTACCACCTTAGAGGGTGTACCTACATTCCTCGACTATCCAAAAAAGTCAATATGAAAAAATGATTACACAATGAAAGATAGTTATGTTTAATTTAATCTCAAACTTTAATGGTTTTCATAAAAAAATATTTCTTATTACTTGTATTGGAATTTTTTAGTAATTTTTAGCGAAAAACATAAAGAATAAATATTCCATGACATATCTGCACACATTGGGGCGCACTAAAATGACCGATCATGAAAAGCATATGGTACATTAATAGGGTATTGTGATGTTATATAGAATGTTCTACTGAAAATATCTTTGAATATACATAGGCTAGATTTGTGCATTTCTCATATATGGTTCTAATCTAGATTTTTTCATTTCTCATTTGTAGTAAGATGTATTGGGCATCAAAGGTCATGTACCTCATACCAAATTATTTTTCTCCAATAGAAAGAAAAGGTATGGAAGTGGAGTAAATGCACAGACACAAGATAAAATCATAATGTTTTTTAATTATATTTTAAATATTTATTTGAAAACATAATTTAATATTTTTATAATTTCAATATTATTCCTTAGAGGCTCTAAATGGTAAGGAATATGACAACTTCGGGCCACATCATCATTTAAGTCAGGTATTAGGTGAGCAGAACCAAGGGAGAGTACGATGTAGACCAGGGAAAAATATTGTTCCCTCTAGTTATTAGTTGTCATTGGGATCCTCTCAAGAATATCATAACTATGAGCTAGAAATATCTCAAACTAAAGTAGTTGAGGCACAGAAAATAGATTTAGAGGAGTGTGGAATAATTATGTTGATAACCGAACATTTAACGAAAGTTATGGCAGTTTTGAGTCAGTCGCTTCCATCAGAGGTTTTTCTTATTTTGAATCATAAATGAAGTCAATTTTCTATTTAAATGATGTTTTGGGTGATTCCAATACGGTTGTAGTGGTAATGAAGGTGTTGGACATAGATCTGCTGGTGGTGAGGATGTTGTTGATTCTATAGTTGGTGAAACGGTTGTTGACAATGTTGTTGTTGATGATGATGACGATGATGGTCATGGGGATGGGGATGTTTGTGATGGGGGTGTATATTAATCCCATATATTTTTACACAGTAGGGAGACTTATTCATCTACTTTAAGAACTTGATGTTGGGAATGTTTTTGGATTTGGGTTATTTCCTGATTTTATTGTTTTTTTCTCTTTACGTTTTGTTTGATTTTTTATTTTTATATTGACACTGATTATTCCTAAGTATTGGAACTCCAAAATTCATTTGAAAACCTCTCTGTAAAAATGAAGTTATAGATATAAAAACTCATGACTGAGTGTTCATAAGAGAATAATTAATGGTAACCAGACTTGGTAAGAAATCCTATAGTGAACTTACTGCATACTTAGAGGGTTATCAAATGCTCTATATTAAAGCATTCGTATTCAATTTTTTATTCAGTGGATTTTTTTGGGTTATAAGTATAAGTCATTTGGACAACAGGGATGTAGGAAATGAGAGTACTTTGGAGAGGTGGTTTATTGAACAAAAAGGGGAAGAGGATAATGATTCCTTAGCTCCTATAGAATGGGGAATCTGTTGAATTTTTTGAGTATTTCATACTTGTGTGTCAATTCTATGGTGATTGGAATGTGTATATCAAGTATAAACTACAAGAGGTCACTATATTGAAAATACCATTGAATAATCATGGTCTAATGGGGGGATTGGAAAGGTGACTAAATTAATGGTTCTAGTTTATCATTTGCAATTTGTGTGATCTATGTTCATCAAGACTACTATTTGTGGTATAATATAGTTTTAGATTCAAGTAAAAGATTTAATAGTGTTTTATATACAGGTTATTGGTTTGGAATTGTTATTTCAAAAACAACCATATTCTAGAATTTCCTTTCTGAACCTCAACAAGTGGAAAAGGATAAAAAAATTAAACTAGTAGACACCTGATTTCAATGTGTAGACAAAGAAACTACGTTAAAAAATTAGATTTTGAATCACCTATATCTTAGAAAACATTAGTTTCATAACAAAATTTACATCAAATGGAATCAAATTACACCTCTCTAAATAATAAGGATTTACCTGGTATGGGTTTAGACCTACTCCATGAGAGGAATCACTATAACCCTTTATAAAGATAATTTTTCAGTCACTAAGAAATTAATTTATATAACAAAAAATATTATAGACTAAGAACTACATATGATGTTAAATGTTTTTTGTTAAGGGGATAACTAGTTTATAAAGTTTATCAATAATGATCTAGAAGACAAAATGAATTTATCATTACTGATACATGATAAACATGGGAATCCTAATTTCTTCTAACACAATTTTTATGGATTTGATATTTACAACTAAGGTTGGGAAGTTTTATCTAGTGATGGATGATTGGTTATTTTGGAGGGTTTCATAGAAATAAACCTATGATTTTTACTTATCCTAATATGAGAACATGTTGGAGAAATGATGAAAAACAATATAATTGATGCATTAGTAAAAAGTGAAAAATAATCTACTTGGTTGTTCCTATTTTGACAATGTTACATTAGAATTTGGTGTTTGTTTCTTAAGGTAAGTCCCATGTTAGAATCATTTTCCCTTATCGAGTATTGTTGGGATAGATAATTTCTGATATGGGTGGGTATGAGTTTATCAATGCCAAATAGTATCCCAATTCCCATATCATACCATACTTATAGAATGTTAAAATACTTAGGACAAAACAATTGTGTAATAAAGATTTCAAGAACACATTAAATTGAGATTATAAGTTCCTATATAGACCATATGGAATTCACACTAGTATGATGACAAATAAATCATCTCGATTCAAAAAATAATGTGGCTATATAAAATATATTTGGGAAGTGATTCTAGAGAGCATAACTAACGGAAATGCCATATGTGAAGGATATGGTCCCTGTAGATTTGGTTTAAAATTTGTCTTTATAGAAACTAAATAAATATATGTCCATCCAAAATACATATCAAAATATATCTCATAGTGGTAATGTTTTTTTGACTAGTTATTTTTGGAGAGGAGACTAATATACATGTAGCCTTCCCATTACAAGATTTTTTCATTATTTTGAATGTTGATTGTTCTAAGGCATGAAATTAATAATAACATAATGGGAAACTGTTATGGTTGGTACAATAATTCAATTTTATTCTACAAATAGGGGATAAAGAATAACCAAATCATCAAAAATAAACAACTATGTTTGGAGGGAGGATGGGTGTAGATAGGGAGGGTGGGGATGGGTGTCGGTAGGGAGGGAGAAAAAGGTTTAGTGGGGGGATTCAGGATGGGAGAGAGGGGTACAGGTAGGGAGGGGTGCAGGTTTGGAGGGGGGATGGGTGCAGGGGGGTTGTGTGCAGGTTGGGAGGAAATATCGGTGTAGGTTGGGAGGTAGGGTTGCAGGGGAGTTGAGTACATGTTGGGATGGGGGCTGGCGCAATTTGGGACAGAGGGGGATGGGGGTAGGTAGAGAGGGGGTAAAATAGGAATGGAGGGAGTGTAGGTTGGGAGGGAGGTGGGTTCAGGTTTGGAGGGGGGATTGGTGTAGGGGGTGGGTGCAGGTAGGGAGGGGGCTAGGTGAAAGTTGGGATGGAGGGGGATAGGTGTAGGTTGGAAGGGGTGAACCGTAATGGAGGGGTTTGTAGGTTTGGAGGGGGCCTGGGTGCAGAGTGTACTGGGTGCATATAGGGAGGGGGGATGGGTGCAGCTTGGGAGGGAGGGGGATGGGTACAGGGAGGGAGCAGGGAACATGTTTAAAGGGGGTGAAATAGGATTGGAGGGGGGCTGCAGGTTGGGTGGGAGGTGGTGTAGGTTTGGAGGGGGGATGGGTGAAGGTAGGGAGGGAGGCTGGGTGCCGATTGGGAGGGAGGGTGTAGGTAGGTAGGGGTGTATGTTGAGAGGGTGTAGGTTTGGATGGGGGATAAAAATGATACTTTTTTTTACTGAAGGTGTTGTATTAATATGAAGACAAGATCATTCATGATGTTTTTCCTAGAATTAAAGGTGGACAACATTATCACACAATCACTGACTTAGCAGTTTCTTTAAAACAAGTTTGTATACTAGAGAGATCCTTCTCTTTGGGTTTGTTGAAGTTTCTCTACAATGAAATAAAACATCTATTTTTTTATTTCTAAAAATTCAGGAAAGAACTCCAGAGTACAAAACCTATCAAAAATAAGTTCTGAGTAATTGCTCAATGTTTTCACAGGTGTGATTTATTTATGGATTTATATTTAGATTTATTTTGTCATTTATATTTAGTTGTTATTGTCATTTTTCACAGGAGGATTATAGTTAGTATGATTGCTTTTCAATGATAATTAAAGAATTTATAATGTTGAGGAATACTAGATGTCATGGGAGTCATATAATATCAAATGGACGCATCCATGAGTTGTTGGATTATGAAGGTATGAATCTCCATAATTTCATTATGATATATTAAGTTCTATGTGGATTTATTAGATTATGATCTATTTTATCCTATTGAAGTAGTGTCACATAATGTTTATATTCATTCCATTCATAATGTATTTTCTTTTGTAATTTTTTTTTCATTTTATGGTTGTGGAAATGAAGGTATTTAAACAATGGTTCTTGAATAAAAATATTGAAGTGGAGTCTTCATTGGGGAAATAGTTTGACAATGGATTCTTTGGATTGGAGTGACTTACAGCTGTGATGTGTTGATTTAGAACGGTTGTAGAGTCTATGAATTTATTGTGAAGAGAGAAATTGATTCTTTAATATGTTTTTTATTTTCATATTCTCCCTATTTCCCCCCCTTTTTATAGTGAGTTGAGTTAAAAGTTTAAATCCATTCAGGTTAGTAGGTTGTTAGAATTGATAGTTCATAACCTATGTAACGACAAGGAGTTTTTTCTACGAGAGCCTATAAGGTGTGGTTTTGTTACTAGCTATGCCTCAAATTTCAATTTATTCAGGTTTTCCAGTTCATGAATTAATAAATATTCTGATTCATTTAGACTATATTTTTTACCTTGCTCCATGATTCTGTTTTAGTAATGCAAGTGCTTCTCTAGATATGTTAAGGTTATTAAAAATGACAAAACATGTGCTTCTTGGAGATACTGGTGAGCTGGTTATTTGCATTAAACTAAATATTGACAATGGAACAGTCACCATAATGTATGTTAACAGATAATTTATTAAGCTAGTTTTTTAAATGGGTAGAAGGATAATTCTGACATTTTTCTCTTTTGATCGCATGGATAGTAGTATTGGAATGAAAAAGGAGGAGCTCATCGACTGTCTTGGGAATATAATCCAAAGTGGCACTACAAAACTTTTAAAGTATCTTAATGTACTATTTTTTTTAAGGTTATATTTTTTCTTTCTCTATGTGAATATACTTTGATATCATGGAATCTTACTACCTTAAGAATTTTAATTTCATCACTGATACATTATTGATTTTAATATATTCTATTTTAATTGTTTGTTTTTTATTTATTATGAGATGATAAATAGGTTCTCATCCCTCCCCTCCAAAATCCTACTCTAACAAGGAGAAATTTTCCCTTATTATGAGGTTTCAAACCCCACAACACAACCTACCAAAGATTTACCCATAATATACTGAGGAGAATTTATCAGTTCCTTTCTCTCTTTTTTGATCTAAAAAAAATAACAGTTTTGATCATTTAAATAGAGAATTGATAATTAGTGTAAATCATTTCAAAGTATCTTCATCATATGATTTAAGAGTTAAGGGAATCATCCCAATAATTTTTGATAGATGTGTTGATTACCCCTTTGATATTCCCATTGTCTAGCATCTCACACACATGCCTAGTAGTTAGGTTATTTTCATTGATATTATGCACTCACATATATCCAAATTTGTGACATATATTCTAATCTATACTATATTAATGTTAATAATTATCCTTGTGGGATATTTCACATTCCCTATCTATGGAATGCATATACCACTTTGATGTGAAACCCATAAGTCATTTCTTTTCTTGATTACTTGGAAGCTACACCAAATGTTAAATCTCTAAATATATACATAGCTTAGGAAGGTGTTAAACCATTCCATCTTCATTTAATTTCATAGACTATATCATTATGACCAGGAACTATCTTGTCACGTCTATCTTGATCACCTTGTTATTATATTATAATGCATCAGCTCCTTAATAATTAGTTGTTGGGGGACCAAGTGAATTGTCGACTCAGATAATTAGAGGCGTCCACCTTGGACTACCCTTTTTATGTCTTCCTTGATTAACTCCTCTTTTATTAGTGACATCTGTTACATTAACCCTGGTAAGATTTTAGGATAACATGTTATGATAATAATATTAAATACATATTTTCAAATACTGAAACATCAACTATACACCAACATCCGGGAAAGTAAAATTTATCTTAACATTGGCGTCCTCCCAAATCATCATTAACTAGAGTTTCCTTTCCACCATAGGATGTCACTTAATCCTAGAATTTAAAAAATTATGTTAGAAACCATCACTACATGAACTCAAATAGATGATAAAATTGGTATGGTGCATATACCACAGAACCGATGTCCCAATCGATCTACATAATGAGACACAGTCATGAATGAACATTATATATAATCCCAATTCATATCCCATTTATGGTAATATATGAATATGGATATTTAGACTTCACCATATATATATAAATAGAACAATGAATATCTCCCTAGAGTTTTAATGATTATTAGCCTATCTATTAGTAGAACCTGAATTCCAGAGAAGATCGGAATAAAGGGTATAAATCTAAACCTCAGAATATAAAGTGCATTATGAAATTTATACAACTTGAAGTATGATTTTGAACAAATATACAACAAATTTTTTTTTCCATAGTTATAAAATTAGGCCTTCCCATGAAAAATGTGCAATATAAATCTGTATATCTTTTACAGTATTTGCACTACTAAACTTTTGGACCTGGGGTTCCTATTTACCAACATCACCATTGTTATGAATGTGATCAATAAAACTTATATTCATTATACATTATGTTTTTAGGTATTTCTGAATATTTTAAATGTATAGATTGTGATTTGTAACCGGTTTGTAACCAGTTTGTATTCTGGTTTCCATTGTTTTTACAAGTGAAAAAAATGCATTGTGGTTCTATTGGATTTTGGTTTGCATTATGGTTCCATTATTTTTAATTATGGTTTGGATTTTTTTTTGTATTCCGGTTTTCATGATCAAGGTGAAAACAAGGTGGGAAGCTGTTTTTTCTGGGAAAACTATTTATACCCACGGTTCAATGAACCATGGGTATATAAGCTGCTATTAAAACCATATACACCCATGGTTCATTAAAACGTGGGTATGTTTTCTATGAAGAAAAAAAATCTATACCCATGGTTAACTTAATTGTTGGTATATATTTTCTACTGTGAAAATTTATACCCATAGTTTTGTAAACTGTGGGTATAGATGTATATCCACAGTCTTAGTAAACCATGGGTAATATGAAATTTCAATGTGATATACCCACAGTTTTGTAAAAATTGTGGGAATAGGGTTATATTGATTCCTCGGTAGCCCATGGTTAATGAAATCAAGGGTATATCATATACCCCACCGTTTCATGTCTATACCCATGATTTGAATCCATGGGTATAGATTATATTTCTAGTAGTGATAAAATATCCCTCTGCCTGCTCTATAAATCATGTCTGGGTAACATATTGATCATATATAAGAAAGATACACCACCTACTTCCCACTACTATGGTCAGGTCTGGTTTATGTTTCTTAATTTAAAAAAATTTAATTTTAGATTCATTTTACTTGAATTTACATATTCATTTTCACATTTATATCACATTTACTTTATATTGGTTGAAATAAATGATTCACCAAATTCTAATCAATGAGGGTTGATTCTCCTCAACAACCAAATTCTAGAATCCATCTACTTAACACCATAACATATTACAAAATACCTAATACATGAATAGGTATATCTATCATGAAACCTATCATAATAGCATGAAACAAGTAATGCATCCTAAATGACATGGCATAATTCATGGCATGTGATTCTTGTAAAGTGACTAAATGATGCATGAGATGGCATACACTCATCTCATTGGGTTGAAATAAAATAGAATCCATAATCATGTAAATAATAACATCACAATTTATGTACATCATCCAGTAGTGGAATCAAATCAACTGTAATAGTCTAAATCTATAAAACAAAAATTTAATATGATGAAATTTGGATTTTTCCTACATGCAGGTTATCTACACCTAGGAAAACCTCATTAACAAACTCCAATTTATTTTTATCCCTTTTTATTATATCCAAATAATATTACAAATTATAAAACAATCCCTTTGATACCACTTAGTAATATCCCAGACCTAGATTCCACTCAATAGTGCCCCGAGCATAGTCGGCCACATGGCCTCATGCACATCTCCTCAATTTCCAGAGGCTTTTGACTAGAAGTGAGGGCCTAGGTGTGTCTCTAGGGAGACTATGATCTCATTACCAATTTGTAACATAGTGTAATCAATAACATATAATTAGCGAAATAAGTATAAAAACCAGACGAGAAGAAAACTTCCAAATACTGATATATCTATTTATATATAAGCAATGATATAAACCAACTCATATAAAAAATGATGATACATGTCATATTTCTCTAGGAAATCATAAAAAACATTTATACATGTAAGATATACAATACATGTGACAAAAATGAAAAGGAAAAAACTATCTAGATACCATTGTGAGCCTCGTCTTAGTCCCCTGATTCCCTACTCCTAAGAAACAATCAAGATCCTATAGAAGGGATCTTTTCCTAAACCATATCATAAATTATATAATCTATTTGAGTTCTTAAAGGTGGCCCAAATAGACTGTGCGATATAATCCCAACAGGAAACCACCCATAATATGCTCTATCCAATCAGTGAAAATATATATACAACAATAGTGTGTAGGGAAAATACAACAAGTTAGGAAAGTACTCAAAATTGAACATCCTATTAGTCCAAGTTCACATTTTATAACCAAATACTTTAGTCATTTTCATTGATGAAAAACCAATATCATTTAATAGTCAGGTTTGTGTTAATTATAATCATGCACATTTTAACATTTTATTTATTTAATAAACAAGTCTCAAGACCTGGCAGAAAGACCATAATTCCCCATAAGTACATGTATACAAGGATTCCTAAATAGAACATCTCTAATGTGTAAGTCAAGACCAAATCCAATCATATTTTTTGTTTTAGAAGATGTGTCATATGGGTCAATTCATTCATTATTCATTTATGATCCCGATCCCATCTATGGAATTACTAATTTGGAATCCATGTATCACACTAAGTGTACTACAAACCAACATGATACAATCCCATCCATGGAAATCCTCAAGAACCCAGGTATCTCTCTTGATGTGGTTTAACATCTCTATCATTTGAGACCATCCTTGGCAATCCACTATGTGATCCCAAGTATCACCCATGGAATAATGATAAAATTCCACTTAATTATATCCTTGGAAATCTCTATGGATTCCAAGTATCACACAACACGTAAAAATTTGTTTGTCATTCAAGGGTTATAAAAATTAATTGAATTTAATACCATTAATCAATTCAATTATACCGTGGTTATCATCCAAACCAATTTAATTCAATCTCACCTCAAAAGGTGACTCAAGCATAGTCCAAGATTAAAATTCCTGACTTTAATTTAACCTATGAGGGAAATTCATTAACCCAAGCATCTTAATTTTAGGGAAGGGAACCTCAAATGGTTTTTCCGAATATTTTGACTAACCATGTGGAAAATCCACCAAAACCCACTGTCAGAATTGTATAAATGGTTGAATGGTCCTACAACCCAAATCGCACAGTTTGGTCAAATCATGCATTCTTCCCACAAATATCTACCCAAGTGTTACATGGATTATTAGACCATGGTTCCAACCCCATATGGTATTACCTAACCATGTTCTAGTCTTATTTCATCCCAAAACTTGGGTTTTGGCCCCCAAAGTAGCCTCGAACACCCCTGATACCTCCATAACTTCAAAATTCATTAAAAAAAGGACACATTTATAAATTAAAACTAATAATTGATAGAAAATAAAGTATATATACCTCAAAAAATAACCAGGTTCTTACTAGGAACTTGAGGGTCAGTCTTGGTTTGAATGAGAAATCGGAGAGGTGGGGTTACTACGTAATAGGAGAACAATCAGAGGTGGTCGTGTAAAAAAATGAGGATCTCTATATGTGGGGTGGATGCATCGAAAATATGTTGGAGCTATGTTGAATCCATTTTAGTGCATCATCAGAGTTGGAGGTTCCCATGGAAGTGGGGAGGCTATTTTAGAGGTGTGTTGGAAGATGATTTGGGGAGGCCATGTCAGAGCAGCATCGGAGAAGCTTTGGTTGGGATGTTGGGTGTCCACATAAAAGGGGGAGAAGGATCATGGGATAAGTTGAGTGGTTCCATCAGAGGAGGATGGAGATAGGTTGGGTGGAAAATTCAAGGGAGGAAGGTCATGAGGGTAGTGGGGAGGAGGAAGGTCATGAGTTTAAGGGGAAATGGGGGTAGTGGGGTGATTTACTACCACATGACATCTAATTTTTGTGGGTATAAGATACCTATATCCACGTTCCATATTTCTCATGGCTATAGGTTTGTGGTTGTAGTCCCAAATTATAGTAGTGTCTAGTTCTCTTCTAATACTTCATTATGGTGTTTCTTTATAGAACCCCATTTGTTTCTTTTAATATGTCTTCTTTGAAATTAATATTTCTTTGATTAGGATTATTTACAATTTCAAGGAAGGAACTATTTTAATCTATTATTATTCCATCTACCCATCCAATTCTAAATAATTTGACCATATGATTAAGCATTCTTTTTATATATTCTCAATCTTATTTTTTGTGTGTGGTATCCATTGGCTCAGTATTCATCTCATTATTCCTCCTCTTTCATAGGAATCCTTTTTACCTTCCTTCACCTCTCTCCTTATGAAATTAATTGATAAATTACTGAGTAATTGCATATTAATTTACCCTTTAATGGATATAAAATACACCAATATATTTTTTGGTCGTGGTGATTTTTTTTCAAGTGAATATCCAACTTACTTGATGTTAAAGAAACATATATATTTTTATTCTAGGTTTTCCTTTTTTCTATGAGACCTTCTATAAGTGTAACATTATAGGTGTTTATTTCACCCTTAATTATGATACATATTATTAATATAGAATAGTGAAACAATTTTCCATATTAATAAGTCTTTTTTCAAGATAATATATTTCTTTAGATTCCACAAGAGTTAAGGATCTCTTTATGGAGTTTTTTCTTCCATTATTTCTTTAAGCTACACTTCTTTTCCATATGACCAAATTAGAATATACAAATAATATTCCCTGAAATTAATACCATATGTAACATCCCACCCCTCACCCACTAGCTAAGAAAGAGGAAGATGTGCCACTAACCTTAAGCGACATCCCCAAGATACTAACTTCCAACAATAGATGTTGAGGGCTTAGAAGAATTTTAGTTTATGATTTTCTTGGTAGAATAAATACAACCAAGAGAGAAAAAATACAAACAACCAAACCAATTATATAATTAATGATTGAAAAAATAAAACTCAAATAGAAACCCATCAATAATGACATCAAATTAATAATGAACAACTAATAAAATGTGATAGAATAAAACAAATGAAAAAAGTGCATTGTCAAAAAGTGTTCTAATACACTTCCAAGTGTGTTTTCATCTCATCTAAGTGGGTTTAGAGGATGAGTATAACATATCATGAATTTGTTATAAGACTTCCCACTAGTATTTCATTGGCTATAACATGTTCGATGATTATAAAACAAATGTTATAATGGTTTTTTATTTTTGAATATTATTACAAATGAGTTAGGATGATTATTTCTTTTGTTGAGTTCAAATTTTCTAAGCCTAAAGTGACAATTGAGTAATGACTAAATGGTGCCTTTTTTGGTTATAGTGAATGGAACCAAGTATATTTTGAAGAAATCAATATGTGGAGGCAATGGAAAAAGTGGTTTCACATGATCCATGTGTGAACCAATAGATTTTCCAATGAAACAATCAGGATTTTCAAGCTCTTGATAGAGGAAATTGTAATGGAGAACCAAATAATGTGGATAATTATATGTATTTTCAAAAATAGAATCCAGCAATAATTCATGGGAATATAAATCTAAAAAGGAGGAAGTGTTCCTCAATAGAATGAATCAAAATTTCAATTTCCATTGTACATTATCTGAGCTAATGGTCAAGTTAGTAACCTATATATTGGAGGTTATTTAACATCAATGGTGGGATTTATCTATTCAAGCTAAATTCAATCAAGTTATTATGTAGTATGACTCTAAATAATTGTTTAACAAACAATTATATCCTCACACATTAAATATATAATGAATGGAATGGTTATTCTGTCTAAAGAAGGAAAAGTTTTGAGTGACAAAGTATGTAACCATGTTTATAAACTTATTTTGTTTCTTTACTAGAAGTATAAACTATTTAATCCTTGAAAAAAATATTTTTGAGTATGGGATACTATAATACATTTACTCCATGATTTTTTTCCTATGTATTACTGACTCTAAAGAGATGGTTACTAATGTGATGGTGGGAGAAAGGGATATTTCTTTGAATCCTATAAGGGGAAGTATCTTTTTCACCATTGGAAAAGGTGGGATATATAATTCTGGGAACATGTGGAAGTGGGAAACCTATTATCCAAGAGGTGGAACACCTAAAACTCAAACCACTGTATTAGTTAACTTTCCTCCAAAACCCAATGTTCATCCTGGATATTACATGTGTGATTTTTTTACTCACTTGAAGAAAGACAGTACGGCCCCACCTTGATCTTTTTACAATTTCAATTACATTTTAAATCTCCAGCATTATTTTCATCATCATTTTCACAGTGATCCAAATTTTATTGCTGGAGATATGTCCAATGTTTCTTAAACATATTATTCTTAGACATAGGATATATTATGGAAAAAATTCTCATCCTTAGAATAGAGTAAGGTAAGGTGATTCTAGGAACACCACGACTCTTCTAACTATGTAATCTCATAGTGGAATTAAGGATCAAGTAGGATGAATTATGTAACTATAATGGGCTAGGAAGATGATTACTAATGATTAATTTGTTCCTTTTATGGTGTGAGGTTATATTCTATTAAACTTTCACATCATAGAATATCTACTAGATAATATAACATCCCACAATTTTATTGTTTATTATATTTTGGATCATATGGTTTTCATAAAAAAATGATGCCTCATGACTTGAAACTTCAAACACATCTAGGAAAACAAGATTTTAAAGTGCCTTTAAATTTGTAGTATGTTATATAACCATTGATAAGGCTAATTTTTTTTTGGGATTTATTTGTTCTTGGGATGGATATTTATGACCTGGTTTTGGTAATGGTATGGTTGAAATTATTTAAGGCTCATATCGACTATTATGTTCATCATGTTAGTTTCATGTCTTCTGATGACGTTAAGAATCTACTTCAAGGTTATACGCATGTGAATATAGGTTGAAAACGAATTTGATACCTATAGTTGGGATTATCTCTTATCAATTGGTAGTAGGTACTTTGGAATCTATTTTTCCAGTAGAATATAGATATTTTGATCCATTATGGATCAGCTTTTGGATGTATTCCCCAAAACAATATCTAGGTTTCCACCTAATAGAGAAGTAAATTTTATTATTGATCTCCTTCTAGGGACCAAAAAATTTTCAATTTCATATTATATGTGAAAAAAATGGAATTAAGTGAATTTATGGTCAATTTATGAAGATTTATAAATCAAAGGGTTTACTTAACCTATTACATCTCCCTAGGAAGCACCAATAATTTTTGTTAAGAAATTAGATATAACTCTCTGGATTTGTGTTGATTATCATAATCTAAACCAAATTATGATAAATAATCAATATATTGTTCCATGAATTGATGATACATTTAATCAATTCATGGGATCTATAAGGTTATATGAGATTGATTTATGATCGGGATATCACTGAATTTTATTTTGTAAGGAGGAATTTTAAAGATGACCTTTAGGAGTTGTTATAGTCATTATGAATATGTGGTTATGCCCTTTGGTATTACTTATAAGCTATTGGTGTTTATAAAATTGATGAATTATCTATTTTATTGGTACACTGAATCCATTATAGTGGTGTTCATTGATGATATTATATGGTATTCTAGGACCATTTTTCATCTTGGATAAATCTTGGCCATACTGTTGGGTAACTAGTACAAACGTTGCCTTAATACCAATATTTCAGAGTGTGATTTCTAGATATAGGAGGTAAGTTTCCTTATCAAAGTCATTTCTTAATGTGGAGTATCTATATGTCCTGAAAAGTTAAAAGTTTTTATCTCTTAGTAAACACTAAAAAATTCCCTTATGATACATAGTTTCCTTGGCTTATTAGGATTTTATTGATGATTTTTTCATGAATTTTCATGAATTTCCTCACCAATAAAAGTTTTTTCAAGGAAAGGTGTTCCTTTAAAATATTGAAATGAGTGATAGAAATATTTTTCCAGAGATTACATTTTACCTTACATCAATACCAATTATTAGGTTTTCAGAGTCAAGATGAATCTATGTGGTCTATTGTAATGCATTTGGATCTATGTTGGGGTGTGTTATCATGTAGGGTGATAATGTTGTAGTTTATGGAACATGAAATTTATGTGTAAATGAAAATAATTACCCAACATAAGATCTAAAATTTGTAGATGTATTCTAGGAATTGAGAACATGGAGTAATTTTCTTTTTAGTAAGAAATTCACAGTGTTTACAAATCATAAAATCTTGAAACATATTTTCTCATGAAGGGATTTGAATATAAGGCTATGAAGATAGATAAAATATCTATTGATGTTTGGAATTGCCTTAATGTATACACCAGGTAAATGGAATTTTGTGGCTTATGCATTGTTGATAAATTTATATAATCATTTGGACAAACAGGCATCATATTAATGGAAGCTAATGTGAGTTATAGTTGATATGCCTCTAGATTGTTCAACATGAAGTTGTGGTTTTATTTCTAGTTTATTTTGTTCCATATTTGGTTGAGGAGGTTAAATATGTTTAGTCAACTGATCATGTATGTCTCACCGTGAGGTAAAAACATAGTAGAGGGGATTCCATGCATGGATATATTCTATATTCCATATATCTATTATGTTTTTAGATAGGATTTTGGTTCCTCTAACTTATAAGAACAATATATTTCTTCCTACCTCCATATTATATAATCTATTCATAATATAATTCAAATGATGCATATGGAAATGAAATCTTGGTTTTTGTGGGATGTAATGAAAATAAAGGTTAAATAGTATGTATCAAGAAACCTCACTTATTAGAAAGTGAAGGTGGATAACCAAAAACTAGCTGGTATATTGCATTATTTACTTATTCATATGTAGAAATGGGAACATATAGCTATGTGTTTTTTCAGAGGTCTACCAATAATGGTTTGGAAACATGATTCCATATGGGTGATTATTGATCGATTCACAAATTAAGATTATTTCATCACTATCCATGAATCCAATAGGGGGAATACCTGTAAAAATCTAAATTCAAGAAGTTGTAAAGATGAATGGATTACTAGTTTTAATTGTGTCTGACTAAGACTGCAGGTCTTACATATCATTTTTTTAATTCCTTGACACAATCCATTAGAAACTAGTTGACCATGAGGAAAGGTTTTTATCCTCAAATGGATGGAAAATAATATAGAAAAATACAAACATTGGAAGAATTTTTTGGAACCTATGTTGTGGATTTTGGTGGATCATAGGAGGAACATATTCTGTTAGTAGGGTTCTTATACAATAAAATCTTCCATGCCTTGATATATATAGTTCCTTTAAAATATTTGTATGGACATCCTTTTTGTTCACCACTTAGTTGGGTGGAAATGGGTGAGACTTTACTTATCAAACCTAGTATTGTACATGGGATAATGTAGAAGATATAGATAACCAAAAATAGGATACATACAACTTAGAGTCATCAAAAAACAATTGTAGAGGATCGATGTTGATTTTTACCCTTTGATGTGGGAAATAATATTTCCTTAAGAATCACTCCATGTCCGGGACATAATCATTTTAGTAAGCAAGAAAAATTATCTCCTAACTATATTGTCCATTTTTAGATTGTTGAATGGATTGGTGTTGTGTCTTAATAGTTTCCTTTACCACTAAGATTTAGTTTTATGCACAATGTGTTTTATGAATTTCAATTGAATAAGTGTCAGTTTGATCTTAACTATGTGATTTGAAGGGACCACGTTGATCATGAACTAGATGCTACTTTAATTAGTGTGATGATAAAGATTGTGGATAGACAAGAGAAAGGCTATCATCGGGAAATCATTGGTTTGGTATTGGATTTATGGTATCATGGTTAGATTTAGAAAGAGATGTTGGAACATGATAAAGAGATGTTATAGAAGTTTCATGAGATCTTTCAATGAGACAAAATTCTCCGACATTATAAGGATGTAAAGACCAATGGTAAAAAGAATTTGACACTTCCAATTTTATGAAACTTTCCCTTTTTTTATTTTTATCTAATATAATACTTGGTTTGGTTTCAAGAGTTTATGGATGGTTTTTGGGTGTTTTGGAAGTTTTTTAAAGGGTGAACGGTTTTAGAATGGTTAGGGGAAACTATGAAACTTCACTAGGAAACAATGAAAGAGTATCTAGTTAGGTTCGTGGATGGTGCATAGTTTTCACCAAACTGGGAACCTTCCAAGAGAAATCATTCATTTGGAAACAATGGTAGAAGAACAATTATAATATAGTTTTTTAAATGGTTTTATCCAATAATGAAATTTTATGGCCTTAATATAGTATCATTGCACATTAGGAACATGGTTTTCTAAACCATGTGGCCTAAACATGAGGCTACATGGGTGATTTTATGTAGTACGTGAACGATTGATGAAAAATTTGACAAACTATGCAGCCTAACCATGTGACACACAATTAATTCAATAAAAATTAATCTCTAAATTAGATAAAGGACTCTTTAAGTTTCATTTTCCTCCTTTTCTCCAAATGACTTCAACTCCCCTTCACCCCTAGGCCCCCTTAGTGATTCTATTTATTCTAAACAAATTTTGGTTAATACAAGTGTGTTGGATCTTCAAAATCATCGGTAAGTCCTTCCTTTCTCTATTTATTATTAGATATCTTGATATCATCTCACCATGATCAATATATATATATTATTTTATGGATATATATATATGATCCTTGATGCGTTCTTGATGAGTTATTTTTGAAACTAATGAAGTAAGGTATGTTCAAGATCATATCTAGAGGTTTTCTGTTTCGTTTTCCATTTTATTTTACTGTTGTTGTGTAGGGGGGAATCCCTCCCATTCTACTCATTCTATAACTTAAACAATTAGTATTAGAATTCCATTTACTATGAATTTATTATAAACTCTCTTGGTTTTAGTACCTAAATTCTTGGTTTTGAAATGCTGATCATGATGTGTTTGATAAAATGCTTGAAAGGAAATGGGTTTCAAGAGAAATGTTTTATGTGGAATAATTTTATATGAGAACTAAGAATACATGGTGGTGTGTGTTCATGTTCATTTGGGATGGATTGTGGTTATAAATTTAACCATATATAAGGATAACATGGTATAAATCATGGTCAGATGTTCCACTATGAAAATGGTTTACCATGTGATGACTTAGTGAAAGGATGACTCACCACTCATGAGTTTAGGGAGGTCCATGGTATACATGCATGTGTGTGTGTGTGAATGGGAACATGGGATTTTTATGTCAAGTGGTAAGATATGGTAATAGTTTTTTTAAAATATTTTTCATACATGTAACTTGTTTATAGATTTGTATAAATATTTACCAGATTTTATTTTATTTTATATAAAATGTGCTAACATGTTCTTGTCCAAGTGGCATGTGTTGTGAAGTCTTTGTGGATTTTCTACAGATTTTATACTCACCCACTACATGGGAACGTTAGTTAATTTGTATATATTGTGTACCTAGATATAATTAAGGTTCAAGATTCAATTTTATCTCGGGTAACTTTATGATTCTTCTCTCATAATTGTTGTTTGGATCTTGGAGATCTCTCTTGGTGTTGTTGGAGTGATTCCACTTTGTTGCTACTATTTTTAGATGTACATTAGTTTATTGTATCATATTTTATTTCTCGATATCTTATACTCTAATTCAATTATTGATTAGTTTCTATTTTATTTTTATTTTTATCACTCATTCACTATATAGTTAGTTAGTTTGTTTTTTATATCTCTTCGTTGTCTTTATTTTATATGAAAATCATCACCCAACTTGTTGATGAGACCATGGTATTTATTTTTGGGCTTTGGGGTATTAAGGATGTCACCTAAGGTTATTTACACCTCCACCTCTTCCCAAGACAATATATTTTGGATATAATTTTATGTTATATGTGGTAAATATTCTTTTGATATGCACACACAACAAAGTTTCTTTCACTATTAGGATTTTGGGCTTCAATAAAAACACTCATGTTGTGTCCCAATTTTCCACAACAGTAGAACATTGTATCTACTTTTCAATGAGCTACTTTACTTTTGAATTTAGAAAGAGGCTTATTTTTTACATATAGATTCTAAATTTTAACTTCTTTTACTTACACATATTGAGGCTTTCATAGAATAAATCTACATCTTCTCTTTTTTTCCATTGAATATTTTTTATTTCAATCTATCTCTTTAATATTCTAATGTTTTCCTTCAACTAAGTGTTTAAATTATTAATTATAGTTCCATATTTATTATGTGAGTTTCTCCTCTATTATATTTGTATCTTGATAGGGATAATAGATTCCTTAAAATATTTTTTTGGTCATCTATTTTTTGACATATTGGGTATGTTTTTTTAGTAAGTCCCTTTATTCTTTCATATTAGTATCTATCTTATTTATAACATTTTTCATTACCACCTCTAATAATATTATCCTCTTAATATATATATATATATTCAATTATTTCATTGTTCATCTTTTATAATCTCAAATTTTTACATTATTTTTAAGGTATTATATATTTTATTGGTCTCTACACACATGTTCTCTAAAATGAAGACCATATGTCTACGATTTATTCCATTAAATATTCACTTCGTTACTACCTTGTAGAGAATCTTATATTATTATATGTATAAGTATTATCTATATCATTTTTAGTAGTAACTTTATTATGGATATCTATATCACTTACCTTATTGGGTGTCTCCTAATTTGTAATCCTATTATTATTAGTATTATTAATATTCTTGTCTTTAGTCATAAAAAATTCTTCAGTAGCCTTTTTCATTAGTTTCTTATCCTAACCAGTCTTGTAATTGTCTCTTATGGTAGACCCCATAGTCTCCTTCTCCACTGTATATTTTCCCTAAATATCTCCATGTTCTATTATATATCAAATTTATTGGAACACTCAAAAGTAGTACTATAAAAATCATCAAACAGGGACTTGTTAATATATTTTATGTCTCTACATTTATAATCTTTCACTATTTTTAGTCAGATATGAATCTTGAAGAATTTACTCAGTAACCTCCTTACAATAATCCTTTATAAACATACGCATTTTTTTCTACCAAAAAATCTCATACCTCAAAAAGTGTAGTATTAATCAGATAATACATGATGAAAAAACAAAAAAAAAATTATTCTAATGTTGAAACCCAAGAAAAAACCTCTAGGCTATGATACCACTTATTTTAAACTAAGTTTCCTTAAAGAGGGAATTAGTGTGTTGTAAATATTAAAATTTTCACCAAAATCAATTTAAATTTCTTTAGGTAGTTTTCCCACATTCATAGGAACTATGTTAAACTAGTTATTCTAAATTAATTATTAATCAAAAAAATCAAACATATATTGTAAAGTAAATTAAACACAAAAAACACAGGTTTTACTTGGTTCATCACTAATGGATAGTCCAAGGAGTAAACACATGATGCTATGTTGGGGGGATAAGAATGTTAGAATGGTGTAGTTTGATCCATTGGATAAAGTTGGTCCAATTTATGGTGGCCAAAATTATACACCAAACTATAACATATCATTTTAGCAACATGGAATTTGATAAGGTACTATAGCAGAATGTGGCCGATGACACTGACAGGTTACCGTAGCTCTATAGACATTCAACCACAAGTTACAGTAGCATAGTGGGCATACTATGTGGTTAGTGGAACAATAAGAATTGTGGGTTATTATTGTAATGTGTTTATTTATGATCTCATTTGATCTATGGTTTCTATACTATTTGATTATCCCTATAAATTTTATCCTAAATATATTGAAATTCATACCTCTCTGTAAATATAGTGATCATTTCCCAAACCATGTAAATCCATGTATATTTTGATAATCTTATTATTATTTTATTTTCTACCTTTTAATATTCTAATGGAATCATTTTTTATTTGATATGATAGTTGTTTTTTCAAAATAAAATCTTTTAATATCTACTAGTTCATAAGATATAGTATTTCAGCTACAATCACTACATACTAGGCTCATTACCTTTACAATTTTAGGATCATTGTCACAAATCACCAAATGAACACTACCTCTTTGTCTTATCTACTCAATGATTTAGTGAAGGTTAATTTACTATTTATATACGTGTAAATATTTTCAAAATATAATAGATATGATGATCTATCTATTATCAGTGTGTGACTTATCTTGCATCATAGATATAAATTCTATTATTTATTATACTCAAATTTCATACACTCTATTTATTAAATTCCATATGAAATAAACTACAAAATGTGGGAAATGGTTTTATTCCTCCCATGATATATTTTCAACAACATTTATATCTCTATATGAGGAAATAATTTCAATAAGATTATTCTTACACTTTCCTCCTCTTCAACTACCATATGTGGTACTCAAATTCTTCTTTCGAATCTCTTTATTCTTACTATAAAAGTGGATTTATCCCAAATTTTTTAAGGTACTCCTTGATCACCAAAATACCCACTTTATATCATCTTATAGAAATTCCTAATTGAGTCTTTTATATGAAAAGAAAATGCATGGTACACTTACCACCACATACACACTTAATGAACTATGTACTTACATTTTGGACTATAAGCTCCCATTCATGGACTATGAACTATGTTTTATGAAACTCCATAACAAGATACTTATAATGAAAAAATAATCCTATGTGTGCCTCCCATATAAACTTCCTCTGAAAACTTTCTTTATAGAACTCCTCCTTTATAGACCTTACTCACACACTTACTTTGTGGGCTCTCTCCTTTTATGTCAAGGATTTATGGATGGGATTCATTCATAGACCGACTTCATGAACTAACTTTTTGAACTTCTTTTTATAATTATCCTTTGTAATATTTTTTTATGGATGAATCCACCATCAATAATTTTTATACTAATCTTCTAAACACTCCCTTTAATTTTTCATTACTCCCTAACGGTTTCAATTGTTGTGTAGTTATTGTAAAACTCCCATGAATATCACTCTAAACACCAAATTTACATTAAACCCATTTTCTAAATTTAATCTATGTATTCCCTTAACATTTCACCCAATGTGAGCCTAAATAATGAACTCCTCTTTGTGAACTTCCCATGTGATCAACATACCTTCTTCACGATTATCATAAAATATCTTCTCTGACACTATGGACATACCATGTGAACTGCGTACATCCTTCACACAACCACCAATGCGTTCTTCATACTATAAAATCATTCCAATCATTTCATAATAATCAAAGAAAAAAAATATCTTTTCAGATTATTTTTATAAAATAAAAATTATATCTCCTATAAATCATAAAATTCCAATATTTAATTATTTATTTTCTTAGTGGATCGACTATATAAGAAAATTATTTTATTATACATGTGAACAATTCAACATAATTTATCCAAAATAGATTTCCTTTTATACTTTTCTTAAGTTATACTCATCTTAATAACATGTGGAAAAGAAATATAACAAAGGGTGAGATAAAATGTTCGGTTTGGGGAAAACACATCAACTTGTCATCAAGGTTTATATCATAAGAATATGGGGAAACATGGGTAGGGTAATTTTTTTTTATTAAAGTAAACTTGGAACAATAAGAATTTTCTAAATGTCATAATAACAAAACATGTAATTTAAAATGTACAAACATATACCATGAAATAAGAGCATGATATAATCATGGAAACATGTAATAATTATATTATTTCATAACATTGTGTAATAATAAATGTGTTGAAGCAATATAGAAAATTAAATAATAAATTAACTCAAGGATCACTTCTCAAACCATCATATTATTCTGGACAGAGTCTCCTGATATATTGAGTAAATTACCAATTCTCATAAAAATAGTGAAAAGAGTCCCATGTTGGATTAGTTTCACTCATCATTACTATAATATTAGTGTGTAAGTCCCATGGTATATTGGGTTCACTTATCATTCCCATATACATAGTATAAAAAGTATCATATTGGATTGGGTTTACTCCACATTCTTTTTTATATTATCTCTTGAGATGAAAACATTAACTAATCAATTGGAAGGATACATAATTTTGGTCCCACAAATTAAATCATAATATATACATGTATATTTTCTCCACATGTGGAATATAAAACATAGATAAATCATAATCATTATAAAACAAATGAGAAGTAACTGAGTGTAATAATCTTATTATAAGGCATAACTATATTCTATATCAAAAGGAGTCTTAATAGAAGAATGAATTAAATTATTTTGGATGTTTATATTTTTAAAAGAAAAAAATTAATTGAACATTTAGTTTCAATATATAAAAATACTTAAGAAATATTAGAATATTATGAATAAAAATGAGTCACTTAGGTGGTGATTTTTGAAATGATTAGAGCATCTTTTAAATAAGGAAGGGGAATATTATTTTACATTAGATCAAAATTGAACCAATAAATTTATTTATAAAAATTTATAGTTTAAAAAAACAATTAACGTTTAAAACCATTTGATGGTGGTGGTACATATCATGAAATAATAAATTGGGAAGTTCCCTTAAATCATGTTTACTTATAAGATAGATTCCTGAAGGGAATATAAAACATGTATTATTTTCAAAAATGAAGGTAAATTAAAATATTTTTATATGTAATGAATATATTTAAACAATATTTATATAATAAATGGGAACAAAAAAAATAAAAATGGATAAAAGTAAAGAAAAACCATAACCCAAAAATATCTAGGGTTATTTCTAAGGTCCCTTTTTATGTTTTAAAATACCTATGTTGAAATCCCATATCATAAAAAATGAAAATAATACTTTTTTGAAAATAGGATAATGGAAATATAAAATTCAAATGATATAACACATAATTAGGATTCCAAATATAAATTAGAACATTGGTTGGAAAAGAAAAATATAGACAAGGAGGGGAAATTGTTGTTAAAGAGGATGGGAATTATTTTGAACAATGGTATACTTTTTGGGGAATAAATTCATCAAGGTAAAATATTTTAATTTAAAATTTAATTTTAAAAATATTTAAATATAAATAAACATGAAATAAAATCTTAGGTTAGGATCAACAAATAATAAAAATATGAAGTTCAGGATGATGTATAATAACTCAAATAAATGGGGTTTGAGTTAAACAAAACCCTTACAGCTTTTTAATAATTAAAATTTAAAATACATGGATGGTAAAACATGAAATGGATTTTTAAATAACATAGTTTTCATGAATTTTATGATAAAAATAAATTCATTTCAAATAAAAACACTCCAAAAAAGAAACAAGTGTTAAATATGAATCATATCTCAATGAAACAAAATTGAGATCCAAAACCCTTAACATGGGTCTGGATACATTATATGTGATTTCCTAAAATCATAAAAAATAAACTTAATTTTATTTATAATTTTATTAAGAACCAATTATATCTATATTTTATTTTTTAAGGTTTATTTGTTATAATATGTTATTTATTTATTAAATGGTTTTTTCTTATGGTGGTTACTTGAGGTGTTTGGTTGATTTCTATAAAATTTCCTCATCACGTTGATTGTGGATGAATGTTTTTTAAAATAGATTCATAATATATAAAATGGTATAATTTTATGAATTTTATTATTAAATTCTTATATAATTTATATAGTTCCAATTATTTTACAAAAATTGATTCAAATTAAGAAAGGTCCCTCTATATGTTCATTTAAGGTAGTTTACGTTACTATAGATGTTTATTATTGATGTCACTTATAGAATGTACAATATTATAATTATATAATGTTAATTGTGTAAGAAATATCATTTTTATATGTTAAATACATTTTTGAAGTCACCCACATTAGGTGGTAATGAAAAATGAAATATATTATCTCATGGATGTGATAGTTTGCACACACAGAGATTACACATTCATTTAACATTGAATGGGAGGGGTAAAAAAATAAAATAATTGTAATTTAATATTATAAATAATGTTTTATTATTATATATTTTTATTAAATAACTCTTATACACCATCCATTTATGGTGATTTTGAAAAATAGAAGATATCTTTCATGGTGGCAGTAACCTGCACAAACATGTGACGACGTCTTCATTTTTCAAATGCTTTCATTGGGACATATAAAAGTGGTATTACGTTATTATAACAAAAATAACCAAATTTATAATAAATATATAATCATAATATCATGTATATAAAATATTTGATAGGGTATAATAATAAAGAAACAAAGAGAGCTCAATTGAGAGAATTACCACTCACTTTGGGTGTTCTCCCTTGGGTAACACCTTAAGACACTATAGATTTGTCTTTTGGAAAGGAAAAGGATTTAAGGACATGGGGATTGGTTTTAGAAGATAATACTGAAGTTATTTGGTAGATATAAACCATTTTAATGGGTAAAAAATGCTGAGGGAAGTGATCATATTTTATAAGTGAATAAAATGACACTTTTGTAAATTCCCATTACCTTTTCAATGATTCCATGACACTATTCAAGGGTCAAAGGATTAAAAATGAAAAATAATTGAGTGGGGTATAAGTTTAGTTCATTCATCACCAAATATTACTTTGGTTCAATATTTTAAAAATATTTTTCGTATTTTCATTTAGGATTTTAACGTCTATCTTTTTTGTTTTTACCTTGGAAATTAGTTTTTACCCAATTAATTTATGTTTTATTTAAAATATATGGAAAGAAAAATTAAAAAAAATCAATTATAAACCTGAATAAAATATCTATATAATATAATTCAATTTAAATATCAAATAAAATTAACTTTTAAATTAAAACATTTAATATATTGAAAAACTATTTTGTAGAAAATGTTTTTTCTCTATTAAGTGTTCCAAATATTTTTAGTATTGAAAAAAATGGAATGTGTAAATACCATGACTATATTACACTAGAGTTGGTCTATTTTTTATTACATTGTAACTAGATAGAAGCTATCATATCCCAAAGAACCGAATAGTTTAGTAGTCTTGGTAAACTAGATAGATACTTGAATCTCACATATATTTGAAAACATAAAATACAAAAAAAATATTTGAGAACATCATTATTATATCTATAATATCTTTTAATATAAATCATAGTACATTTTTTGGAATCCTAGGGAAAAGGAAAAAAAGGGTGAGCTCAGATACTTAGTAAGGGTTATTTACAGTCAAATCTATCTTGATTAAATAAGGTATAATTAATATAGAAAGTAAAATAACTGAAAACACATGTCATTTAATAAATAACTTAAACATGAAGAGTATTATAGTAGTAATAAATAATAATTAAATAATTATATGTGAATAATCACATGAAATTGAAACTTATCCATGGATATCATAAATATTTTAATAATCACATGGTCATTAATAACTAATTTCGTAATGATATAATGAATAATGTCAGACATCTCAAAATTACCATAAAGGCATAATTACAAGAAATATTAAATATAACATTAAGCCCCCATGTTAATACATAATACATAAATTGGTAAGGTGTAATAAAAATACTCAAACAAGTTTGTCTCATGATACATGAATATGCATCAGGAGACAATGTAATTTTGGTCCCCACCCCCTACTTAATAACTAAAATGACTTTATCATATGAATAAACAATAAAACTTAATAATTATGCCTTAATAATAGAAGACTATCCATATTGGAAGAACTAGTATACTGAATTTTAATAATTTCCCAATAAAACTAATCATAAACCATCTAGAGAAAGAAAAATGATGTATTATTAACATAAATACTCAATAGATCATAAGTAAAATACATTTTTATTATCATTGATGAATATAAATACCATAAAAAAGACATTTAATAACATTCTTTAAGAAAATACCCTTTTTAATTTAAAATTCACCTTTAAAAACTAAAAAAATCAAATTATTAGGTAAAAAAATTTTATTTAAAAATAATCATGGAAACATTTAAATGAATCTTCAAATAATTGGGTGTCTATGAAGGTCAGAAATTTCGTTCATGTAAAGTATTTTTAAAAAAAGATAACTTTCACATTTTTGGTAAAAAGTAAAAAGGTAACTCATTTGGAAAATGAAAAGAATATTACTTTGAAATATTTTTATAAAAAATCAATCATGGGTAAAAAAGACTTTAACAAATAATATTATAATAGTAAAAATATTCCTGAAAATATTATAATGAAAATATGGGCATGAAAGAATAAGATTCCTGACCAAATAAAAAACAAAATAAGTTTTTCATGAAAAATGATTTCTGTATCCTAAGTACATAAAATAGAAAATTAAATGAAAACTTATAATTTTTAAAAATAATGAGAATAGGAGAAAATATATTGTGTTTATTATATAATTATCATATAATTATTCTAATTGAGTCTTAAACCTAAACAATCCTGAATAATGATGCGATGGTAAATTAACAGCTTACCTCAGGTTCAACTTCATTCATATGTGTTTAATCATACTATATATTAAATAAATATTTATCATACATATATTATAGAACACTAATCATATATATCATACCATATATGTTTTTATTATAAACGTTTATCATCTGTTTATCAACAATTATTTATTAAGATCACTCTTATGGGTGATAACTACTTCATTTTTCATATGGGTTTTGGACCAGTAGTTCTGGTACTTGTACATTGATCATGGTTCCATAATATAAATAATTTTAATAATGATATAAATATCATATATATTAGTTATATATATTTATAATGATATATACGATTTATATATTGAAAAATTAATTACAACATTCTTGGATATGGTAAGACATACATATGCAGGAACGCTTATGTCAATTTTCAGCAGATGTAAAATAATAAATTTAAACAATAAGTGACCTTTATAGAGCCATTATTATATCATATATATAATATATATTTATTAAATCTATCCTTATTATAATACATGTAAATTAAAAATGAAAAATCAGTCACATTGTTTCATAGAGGTGGTATCCCACATGTACGCACGACCGATGTTATCGTCTTCCAATGAATTGGAAGGTAATAAGGTAGATATGATATTATAATTACAGAATCATAATTATATCATAAATATAATATATAAAATTAAAATCTATCATAACAATCATCCATGAAATATGGTAATGGAAAATGAATTTTATCACTATGTGGAGGCAGTAGTCTGCTCATAGCATGAGTGATACTTTCACTTCTCATTTGATAGAAAATAGGGTGGATGATGGTGGTTTAATAATCATAAAAATATTTAATTATATTTAAGATACCTAATTAATTATTTTATTATAAATTATATATATTTATTTGTGGTAAAATAATAATTAAAAAGAAAGTGATGGGGTAAGGTGATTACCTCTTCTTTGAAAGAACACTTATAGATCTCTTCTTAATAACCATAGGGTTAGAATTTTTGGAAGAATAGAACCTATATATTTTGAATAGGGAATTATTATAAAGGAATTATTCAGGGGGTTTTTGAGATGTATGTCTCAATTTTTTATAAATAAAATAGATAAGGGGTGTTCTTTTATAAAGAAGGAAATTGACACACTTGGAATTACAGAAAGGATTAAAATATAACTAATTAATTCTCAATCCAAATGATTATATTTGATAGATATTATAATAATAAAAGTTGTATGTTCACATATAATCATCCAATGAAATTCATATAGGGTTTCTGTCATTTTCAACCTTGTCTTTTGTTTTAACCTCTTGTTTGACCAATTTTTATCTTTACTATGGTAATAGATTTTTTAGTATTATAGTGATACAGTTTCACTTATAAGGTAACAATTAGCTCATAAATAGTAAAGGGGAGAAATTTTAGACCATTTATCATTATAATTGTAATACTGAAAGATTTTTGTGATTTATAATAATTTAAAAAAATATATTATTTAACATAAAATATCATTAATGTTATTTTTGAAACTATTCATTTAATTTGACATTAAAGAAAACATGACAGCCAAGGAATTCAAAATATAAACGTTTAATATGTTTATAATATTTTTTATTTATCTACAAAATTCATGTAACACCATAATTCACCAATATGTTATTAATTTTAATATTTTAAAAAAATTATTTTATTTTTCTATTATTAAAATAAATATAAATTGTCGTTGTGTAAGCATTTAAGAGGATTATTTAATCACTAAAAATTAGAGAAAAATTACCATGATAAAAAAATAATTTATATTTCTTAAAAACAATTATAATTAAACTTATCCTATTTTTATCCTTATGATAAAATATAAGAGATATTAAATTTAAAAGACTGACATTTTTAATTTATTTTTTCCTTACATTAATATAAAGGTAATAATCATAGAAAAATGGAACCAAGTGGAAATCTATTAGAAAATTGGATTTAAATCTTTGAAATACACCTATAAAATATGATAAATTCAAGTACTGGGTTGATTTTGAGAGCTTATCTCGTGATTTTAACCTCATTTTACCCATTTTACCCTTACTAAGGTGACAAATATTTATCATGGTTACTATTCATAATGACCAAAGATAAAAGATACCTATTTAAAAAAATAACCTATTAATTAAAAATAATATACTTATTTTTTATTATTCAATCTCTATAATTTAAAGAAATTAATTTTAATATAAATTTGTAAAATTCCTGGAAATTAGTTTTTAGAAAACTATTTTTTTAAGAATAAAAATTAACTTTTGTAAAAATTATAAATATTTATGATTCAAATGGAATTAATTATATTATTATAAATAAAATTTATCATATTTTAATTCAAAATAAAATCCAAAATATAATTTTTTTCATAATTACTTAAAAGTAATGATCGTATTAGAAAAATATGAATTTTTCATTATTTATTAAAAAATCAATAATTTTAGAAGGATCCCAAAATTTTAACCTACTATAATTTTTATTTGATGATTTAGAAAATTAATTTTATTTTTTTAAAAAATAATTCAATAAGTTTAAAAAATAATTATATTATTTTCTCACAAAAAGTAATAAAAATCATTTTTGAGGAAAATGTATTTTTTATAAAAAAATTGTTTTTACTAAAAATCGAGTGATAATTTACCATGACTTAATAAATAAATTTGTATTGAGTAGGCCCTATATATATATATATTAGTTTTTTAACATTATTCATACCTACCAATTCAATGACGAGGTTATATCATTCATATTTAAATAATAATATTTCATGTTTCGTTTAAACTCGGTGTTGTGTGTTGTATACACTATCAAACATAGCATTATTTTAAAATATATGGGTGTCACAATATTCCCCTTTTAATAAATTATTCTCTCTCAATTTGAACTTGTGGTCAGTAATTAGGGGTTTGAAATTTTAAAATACCTTTGTTGTAAACAAACATCGTAAAAAGGGTTAATAAAACATCATCTTAAAATATAGAAAAGGTAATAAAAAGGTCATCTAGAATAACATATAACATGGTTTCAAAATATAATAACACTAGTGGGAAGTGTATATATAGACATAAGGGGGAATAAATTTCCAAATAATGATGTGGAGTGAATGAAAATATTGATCACAAGAAAGTGAATGATCATGGGAAAGTTAATGACCACAGAACCATAAATTAATAGGGTGTGGAAAAAAAACAATAGATTCACCAACAAAGAATGTAATAGGGAAAAATTTAAATATTCTTTTCTTATAGGCGATGAATTACATTACCATATATGCTGAAAACATAAGGAAATATACTTACTTGAAATTTATAATTTCATCCTTCAATTAATTTCCACAAAAATCACATAATATTTTCCAAATGATGAGTATTAAAGATGATTGTTTCAAGCCTAATTCAATAAAATAAAATTCAAATGGGTCACATAATACACAAAAAGGATAAAAAATTATTCCTTCCATATTTAAATATTAACCAAAACTGAAATTGTTACTATAATGTAAGATAATATCCAAAATGTATAAACCTTCATATGAAGAAATAATACATTTTACTTCAAAATTTCTATAATAACACTAAATTTCACCATAGTTTATTCCAAAAATAAATAACACTACTTTAAAATTAACCTCAATAAGATTAATATTAATGAATTTTTTTACGTTAAAGGTGGTCTCATACCATTTAACTTACATCCCAAAAAAATTAATTTCATTATTCTGAAATAATATTTCTTATTAAGACACATTTTAAACATAATGGTTACATATAACTTTAAAAAATTAATAATCCATAAAAAATATCATTAATCAATATTATAAATCAATATATAATATTATAGTGTATTAAAATTCATGTAAAAAATATCATGATTCAAATTTAGATATTAAACTAAAAGGTAATCCCTAGCTTGACCATAAATTTCTTTGAAAATATAATATTATCAATGAATGATTTTTAAACCATCAATATTATATATATCCCACTATCAAATAGACCATAATTAACATAACATAAAATCATATACTAGACCATAGGTTTATTTAATCATAAATAGAGTATCTTCTAAAAACCTTGTAAAAGTTTCAAATCACCTTAAAATACCACCACTTAAAACCTCGAATGGGATATATATTATTTTTAACTAATGGAAACCTTAAACTTATAAATCCAGGATAGTACTAATACATCTTAAGTTACCCCAAAAATAAAATATATATTCGTACAAAAATTAACATAATTTGTATTCCTAAAATCATAGGATGTTTCCATAAATCCAAAAATGAAATAAACTTCATCAAATAATACTTAAATCACTTTATCATCAAATAAATAACCAATTTCAAGATCACTAATAATATACTATTTACTTCATCAATTTAAATAATCTCTTTATCCCAACTAAACATTATAACATTATCACAAAATAAATTTTCTTGTTTATTAGTTATATTCAACATATGTTTTCCTATCTTTAAAGGAAATATACTTTGGAAAATACTCAGATATTTTATGATTCTTATATTGAAAATATCATTTATATAACATTTATATAAAATAATTTTTGAATCCCAATAAATAGACACTTAAATCCATACACCTCAGTGATTTGTATAGTATATGTCCTTCCTTGGTCGAGAAATTAAAACTTGGATTAGGGAATTTTCTTGGATAATTCTCATATTTCTCAAACATAATACATTGAACTGTAAATGATACATTGGTATGGACCTCATATCCCTCCATCAAACTCTTCATTTTTCCTAAAATATTCATTGATCTATTACCTTTTTTCATGGATAGAACATTTTCATGTTTCATTGTGACATTATTTGGGGTGTCTCTTTCTATATTTATGATATAAAGGAAACTAGGACTTATTTCCTCTATGATCTATACAAACTGAGATCTTATAAAACTCTATTCTTCTATTATTTAGTGACTCAAATAGTTGGTTAATTTTTAGGTTTCTAATATTATTTCATGATAATCGATTAGGATTAATCATAATATATTTCACTTTAGTCGTCATCTAACATGGTTTCTCATAATCACCAAATTTTCTATCACATTCAGTGTTAAGATGATTACTCATAGTTTCAACCATTGACTAAAACCAAAAATCATAGTATGAGAAATGATAATCATAGTGGGAAAACACATAATTATGAAATTTACTTATAGTATGAATAAATCATGAAACTTTATTTTCAATATAAGATACCTTATGTTTAACCTATATTATTCATGGTCATCGTTTATTTAAATCCTTTATTATGGTTTATAAATAAAATGTGAATTAATCTAAGTGTATTCCCCAAGAGTGTCAAACCAGGTGTTTAATAAGATAATACACATAGTGTACTATAATGATGTTCTTGATATACTAGACAGACACTTTTTTTGATTATTATCCCAAGATTAATTTCATCCAAAACTACATCCAATTGTAGTATCTAGAGAGAGATGCATTTCTAAAAAAATGACATAATATCTAACTTAAAAAAAATTTATGATGTTATCATATACTTATAATTATCCTCAACACATGTCAAATTGTTATGTTCCCTAATATATTTTTTCCCAAATCTATTTCCAAAGTATTTTACTAACCTTCCTCTAATAACAACTATAAACACCCCAACCACAATAGTTTAAGATAGTGTATTCCTCATTATAATAGAACTAGATACAAGAACCACATCCCAATGGAAGAAATTGTTTAGCAGTCTTGGTAATCTAGATACATACTTGAATATTACATATATTTGAAAACATAAAATTCAAAAAAAAATTTAAAACATAATTATTCTCTATAGTATATCCTTGCGTATCAATCGAAGTACAATTCCAAGAAACCTAGGGAAGGGAAAACATAATGGTGAGAAAAAATGGTCAGTAAGGGTAATGTAAAGTGGAATTTTCTTGAGTAAATATGGCTTAATAAATATTTAGAGTTAAATAATTGAAAACCCATTCCATTAAATCAATAACCTAAGCATGAAGAATAATATGGAAGGAATAATTGATGATTAAAAAATTTAAAATAAATAATCACATGTACTTTAAACTTATCCATGGATACCATAAATATTCAATAAATAACATGGAAATCAATAATTAATTTCATAATGATGAAATTCATAATGTCGTACATCTTAAAATTACCATTTACACCTCATTATAAGACAACTTAAACTACCGTCAAGGACTAATTCCAATACATCATATATATATATATATGGGAAAGGAATGCACCAAATACCCAAAAAAATTTCTCTTATGAGACCTTATAATACATAAAAGGTCTACGTAATTATGGGATACAACCATCATTTAATAAGTATAATCCATTAACCATATAAATAAACAATGCAACTTAATCATCATGCCTTAAAAATTAAAAATTACTTTTATATGAAGAACTAGTATATATAATGTCAATAAGTTCCAAGTCAAACTAGTCATAAACCATACAATGAAAAAAAGGATGGTAATATTATAAAATATACTAATTATATCATAATTATAATAAATGTTTGTTATCATTAATGAATGAAAATAAAATAAAAATATCATTAAAAACATTCTTGAAGAAAATACCCATTTTTCTTTGAAATTAACTTTTAAAAACTAAATAATAACACAATATTAGGAAACACATTTTATTTGAAAAGAATCATGGAAAATTTTAAGGTAAGATTCAAATAATTTTTTGTTCATTATGGTGGGAAATTTTGGTCTTTCCAAGTATATCAAAACAACGATTACTTTCATATTTTTTATAAAAATTCAACAAGTACCAAATTTGAAAAATGACAAGAATGTTCCATTAAAAAAGTTATAGAAAATCAAAAATGGGTAAAAATGAATTTATAAAATAATATTAGAATATTAAAAACACTATTGAAAATATTTTAAAGAAAATATGGATATGGAAGAAAAAAACCTCATTGAATACAAAACAAATTCGGTATTCCTTAAAAAAAATCTTTCAGTATCTTGAGTACTTAATAGAGTAAAATGAAAGAAAAACATATAATTTTTAGAAATAATTACAGGATAATAAAATATAATTCATTCAAGATATAAATTTCTATATAATTCCCCCAATGGATACTTAAACATAAATGATTTTGAATAATTATGAGATTGTGAAATAAACCCTTACCTTAGGTCTGAAATCCTTTATATGTGTTTGAACATATTATATAATAAATATAGATTTATTAAACATATATTCTATAACTATAAACATATATATATAATACCACATATGCTTTAATTTGTAACTTTTATCACCAGTTTATTAATAATAATTTATTATTATCACTATTTCAAGTGATAATTTCTTTGTTTAATGTGTTTATTTTGGTTCGGGAGCTTTGGTCCTTGTACATTGAACATGGTTCCATTATCTCCATAAAGTTAATAATGATACAAAAATTTCCTATATATTCATTATATATATTTATAACTATCCGTCAAAGGTAGATATAGGAAAATAAATTAAAACATTCATAGAGACAGTATGTCGTATGTACGCATGAATATTGTTTTCACTTTTCAACAGATTCAACAAAAGAAATTTAAATAATAATTTAACTATATGAAATAATTATTATATCACATATATCATATATGTTTCTTAAAATTTTCATTATTACCATCCATGTAAATTATAAATGAAAAACGAATCACATCCCTTCCTGGAGGTGGTAGTCCACACGTACGCACAAGCGACATTATCATTTTCTAACAGATTAAAAGGTATGAGGGTTGATAGGATATTATTATTTTATAAGAATAATTATTTAATAATAATCATATATAAAATTAAAACCCATTATAAAAACCATTCGTCAAAGGTAGTGATAGAAAATGAATTGTATCTCTATGTTGAGGCGGCTGTCTATAAGTACGCATGAGTGATAATTTCACTTCCCATTTGATAGATACTATTGTGAATAATGGTGGTTCATAATCGTAATATATATATATAGGATACTTAAATACCTAGAGTTGTATTTTGGGAGATCTCAGTTTTGAAACTCCCCAACTATATGTAGGTAAGATTTTCATTGAGTTGTCCCCCTCCCCTGAAATTTTTTAAAATATATTTTGGACATTTAATTTTTTATTTTATGGTAAATACTAGAGAAGTAAAAGTAATTAAAATTAATTTTACTGATTAATTTGATTACGATTTATTTGAAATAACACATTTAAATCTCCTCTTAAGGACACTAGGGTTGGTATTTTGGGAAGACTAACACCTCCTATTTGTGTCTATGGAAGTTGAGAAGATAATTTACTACGGTTTGGTCAAGATATATGTCTCAAAGTGGTGTAAATAAAAGGGATAAAGAGTTTCCTTTTATAATAAAGGGAAATTACACACTTTTAATTGTTAAAATATTAAAACATAATTAAGTAATTCTCTATTAAAATGCTTCCAAATGGATAGTGATTCAAATAAAAAGAGTTTATGATTGAAATATCATCATTTAATGAAATTTGGATAGGTTTTACTTTAATTTTAAACCTTTCCATTTATTTTAACCCCTTGTTTAACCAATTTTAATCTGGATAATGGTAATGAATCTTTTAATGTGAAAGGGTTATAATTTTACTTTTAAGATGAAAATTATCACATAAATGTCCAAGGGATGACATTGTAGAAATTTTTTTATCCTACTAGTCCTCTTTCAATATATTCATGACTTTTAAATAATTTATTAATTTAATATCTATCATATCAAAATCTCCTTTTATTTTTTTAATAAACAACTTTTTGGTCATGTGGGAACCTCACAATCAAATTCGAACCTAAAAAAACCAGCGCAAAAGCAGTAATCAAAGTTCACACATAAGAAAATAAATGGTAATAACCTTGACCCACCACAAAATAAAAGCATTAAACCATGAACCACCTTTCAAGATTCAAAATTCAAATTGAATCATTCTAAATGAGCATCGTTGCACCGCCTCGGTAAGCAGAGCCTCAAATCGTGGGAGAAATAGGATCTGGGATCGTCAAACCAACCAAAACTCCCCTCTCATTATAGCTTCCTCGTAGTTACTGAACTTAGGACAATATCAGCACCTCCAAGACAGAATCACCATCACGATTTACATACCACATCATCAGAAGAAGACCCCACTTACTTATAAAAACACATCTTACCACCATCATCAATACCAAATAATAATTGAAAAACACCTTCACAAAATCATCAAAAGTGGAGAACTAACTCTGAATGAACAATGAAAAGGGATAAGATAACCCAATTTGTGCCTCCTAGAACACCCATTGACTCACACAAACACATCACAAAGCCACCATGGAGGCCATCTCACCGAATCAACCTGTAAAGGATAAATGATCCTGAAATCCAGAGCATTGTGAGAGCGGAAAATATATTCATAGCAAGCCACGATGAACCCAACACCATCAATCCCACAGATTATTGCATCACTAAACCAAAACCACTGAAAATTAGATTCAATTACATTGGAAATATCCGTAAAAGGATAGTATAAAACAATGAAATAACAAATAAGAAATCTCTGAAAAAGGCAACAATAATCTATTTGAATAGACCGGAAACCAAGATAGTATATGTCACCAGCCAAGAACTTCTCCCTCCACTAACTCTTAACCACCAACACCATCCCAAAACCACCGAAACATCCTCATATTGACCCAAAATATAGGAAAGCATAATAGGATTAGATATACAGCAAAGGAGGGTGAACCGTCCAAGGGAAAGGTCATCGAACCTCACACCAACATATTTTCAACTGCCAGAGTGCCTTTTTAATAAATCAAGATAGGGATTAGCAAAAAGGTTTCGGTGATAAGAGTATAGAAGTGAGAGTAATGTAGCCAAGAATAGAGAGTAAAAAATAACTAAAATATAACCATAAAAATAGATTCCAAAATAATCAATAATGTCATGAGGACCATCAATATAAAAAAGATGTGGGAGCATCGATGAAGAAAAGAGAAGAATGTGAAGGGGTAGAAGGACGTCGAATAAGGGAGAAAAAACCGAGGAGGATGAAAAAAGATCAAAAAGTATAGGGACATAATCGGGAATATAGGAAGCAAGAAGAAGATATGATCCACTCCAAACTAAGGGAAGAACCCTATATGGGGAATAAGCACGCTCAACAGAGAAACAAGTTATTATTTAACATAAAATGTCATTAATTTCATTTGTGAAACTCTTTATGAAATGTATTAAGATATATAAATTTCATATATTTCTAATATGTTATATTTATCTATAAAATTCATTTAAGAAAATAATTCAACCAAATAGTATTAATTTTAATATTTTTAAAATTGTTTATTTTATTTTTCTATTATTTGAATAAATACTATATCAGTGTTGTGTATTCATTTAAGGAAATTATTTCATCCTTTAAAATTATAAATAAATTACCATATAAAATATATTAATATATATTTCAAATCACCATTTAGAACTCAAATTATCCACTTTTATCCTTATATAAAAATTTTAGATATATTAATTTGAAGGGAGTGACATTTTGTTTTTATTCTGTCCTTAAATTTATATAAAGGTCATGACTAATGAAAAATATAACCAAGTAACTATATATTTGAGAATAATATTGAAATGTCAAAAATACACCCATAAAATAGGATACATTCTAGTTTTGGGTTCATTTTGAGACCATATCTCATTACTTTAACTCTATTTTACCCATTTTACCCTTATTGAGGTGAAAAATATTTATCATGGTTACTATTAATAATGATAAAAAAATGGAATTATTAACCAAATTTAAAAATCCTACTTAAAAAGACGATATCCATTTTTTCTAGATTCAATCTCTATAATTTTAAAAAAAATATAAATGCTTAAAATGCAATGAAAAATAGTTTTTTGAAAAATGTTTTTTTAAGCATAAAAATTAACATACATCAAAATCGGGAACATTAATAATTCAAATATAATTAATTAGATTATAATAAATAAAATGGACCATATTTAACAAAAAAAATAAAACCAAAATATGATGACATGTTTAAATTACTTTTGATGATAGTATATGAAAAATCTATATTTTCACTTTTCCCTGAAAAATATGTCACTTCATAAAAATCAAAAAAAATCACCAAAATTTAATATTTATATGATGATTTAAAAATAAAGTTTATTTTTTAAAATATATTTTCTAAAATTTTTAAAAAAATTAAATATATTATTTTCTCACAAAAATTAATAAAAATCATTTTTGAGGAAAAAAATATTTTTGATGAACAAAATGTCTTTACTAGAAATTGAGTGATTAATTCCTTAAAATTAATCAATAGTTCTTTTGATTAAGTACTTTATATATAAATTTCATAATTTTTTTAATCCTTTTCATACCCTCCAATTCAATAGCTAGGTTATAATGGTCATATTCAAATAAGAATATTTCATAGTTCGTTTAAGCTCGGCGTTCCGTGTTATATAAACTATCAAACACAATATTCTTTTCAAGTATTAGGGTGTAAAAAATTGGTTTTAATAAATTGATATATAATTTTTAACATTATATTAGAGCAATTTTTAGAATAGATTTATTTAATTGATTATATTGAAACTATATATTGTTAATAAATAAATATTTAGAAATAACAGATTTACCATTATCATGGTAACTAACTTTAAACCTAGTAATCATAATTTTATGCATACAAATGAAATTTTAATTATTAAATAATATGATAATTATTATTTAAAATATGGAAATACTTTTCTTGTATTTAATTTCTACAAGTGATGAAAACTAATTTTTAATATAAGCAAATTAAAACAATTTTTAGAGTAAAATATTACCAAAGATTCCAAATCATTAAACATGAGTTTTATAAATTGCACAACGATTTTTTAAATTATATTAATTAATTTATAGACATATATTTCTAAATAAAAAATCTTTCAAAATATTTTAATTCATTAAAATATTATGATAATGTCAAAAAAGTGATAGTATTCGAAAACACAACATTTTCACTCTTCACAGAAAATCAATTATTTATAAAAATATAAAAAAATAGAACCAATATAATTTTGACATGATTATTTCAGAATTTATTTTTATTTTATAAAATTTAAATTCTTAAATTTATAAATTTATCATTTAAATGAAAATAAAATATATAAAGAAAATTACTTTTATTGAAAATTCCCTGTTAAAACATTGAGTATTTTTAATCCTCTATTATATACTTTTCAAATTTATTACAATATTTTTATTTAATAAAGGTTTTATTATACTTAAACATTATTAATAATATTCATTTAAAATGTCATGTCACATTTTAGTCTGGTGTTGTGTTCGAAACAAACTATCGAAAATAGCATTAATTTAGATGAAAAATATATTCCAAAATCTCTGGGTATTACATCCCCCCTAAATAAATTTTTCTCTCACAATTTTATTTGTCACTTATGAATAAAAAACTACAATGGTGTCAAAAAAATAAAAATGACTCAATATATAATTTCAATAGAGATACATACCTTATAATGTTAAAAAATATAGATTTTCCTCTTAGAATATGTTGATCTTAATTTTCTATCTTCTCCAATTATTTAACCTTAACATCCCTCATGATTAAGTATCATAACTCCTATAATAGAATTAGTTATTAAATTGAGGCAATGTTCATACTTTGATTGATATATGATCATAGCCTATTTTGAGATATGGAATGTGATTTCTTTATTTCATTGATTTATATGGATTATATATAGAGATAGCCAATACAGTTATAAAACCACAAAAAAATCAACTAAAATAAGGTTAATAATACTTTCAAGAAGTATATTCTATAAATCTAAAGAATAGATAAAATAATTATATAAGTTTTTATTTGGCAATATAAAATCACTAGGGTTATTATTTTATGCTCTTATAGAACTTCCTAGGTATACTAGAGTGGATATAATATAATCTTATAAAACATTTAGAAATTTGGGGTAGAGGATAAGTGTAAATTTCACCACATAATTATCACTATAGAATTCAATAGTAGTAATTGAACTATATTTCCCTTATTCTCTTGTCTTAGGAGGATTTTGAGATCTATTATCCTTGTTATTCTGTATACTAATGCATTGATTCAAATAATTTAAAAATTACTTACATATATGGAAATGAATATTCTTCACCCCAAATTGACAATCATGATAACCATATCCAATCCTTCCAAACTTGAATCACATTATTATTCCTATAATTCATTCCCTTATGTTCTTCTCCCCACATTATTTACATGTAAGAAGTTTAACCTCCTTTCCTTTGTCATCATCATCACCCGATCTTCCATGAAACTATATTATTATATTCTTTGGTGTGTTTGGATGTTCAAAAAGACTCAATTTTTTTATCATAAGTTGATTAGTTGTGTGAGAATAACCATAATATTTTAAACACTTGATCTTATCCTATTTGGTTTCCCATTTGTATAATTATTACATTGTCTATCACATCAATTATTAACTTGGTTCCACATAGATGAAGACATTTCTAAAACCAAAAGGGTCAATAAAGAGTGACCAATTATAACATCATATTGGAATTATTATAAATAACCTTTGGAAAATTTACACTCAATTTTTCACACTTTTTGACACTATTTTGTTTGCCTTTGATTATTTTACTTCAACCTAAATCACTCTTAGTTCATACTTGGTTTATTTATATTATACACTCTCATAATTATTAACATAATCCCTTAATTGTTTAACTCCTTCATAATGGATCATACTTGACTATAAAATATCCCTTGGGAGTGTCTAGAAAGGTGTATAGTCTTAGTCCCACTCATCATGCATTGATTGAATATTGAGTAAATTCTCAACCAACCTATTTCAGGGTGATTACTTCTATGTGCATATATTTCATAGCAATATACAATTACCAGAATCCATATATGGATTTAATTTCTAGGAATCCCATATATTCAGAACTTTACTAAAATTTTATGAGTTACCCTACACATAGACTTATACATAGAGTTTCACTAAAGTTCCCTTAATATTATCTACAAAAATAACTAAACTAATCCTCAAAAATAAAAATAAAAACTTTCTATGATACCAACTATAATGACCAAATATAAACATATCTTTATTAAACAAAATTTTTATAAGATAGAATTAACATATCACAATAATCTAAAAATACCAAGTATGATAATTTTAATGCCTTTAGGGATTAACTATATAGGAAAATAATTTTATGAAACTTGTGAAAATTTATCCAAAATCGGGCCACACTATACTCCCTTCAAGTTATATCATAAGATATACTAATTTTCCTAACCTGTGGAATGGAAACATAATAAGGGATGGGATAAAATTATCATTAAATTAAAAAATTCATCAATATGTAATCAAGGGTTTTATCATAAGTGTATCAGAACACTTATCTAGGTTACAAATTCCTTATTAAAAAAATGTAGAACAATAATATTTTTCTCTAAGTTATGATAGTAGATCATGTAATATCAACTTTAAAATCATGTACCATGGTATAAGAGTGTGAGATAAGTATGAAAATATGGCATAATGGAATTATATCATAACTTAATGGAATCATAAATATGTTTCAACAATGTAGAACATGACATTATAATTATAAGTCATGGATCACTTCAAAGACCATCAAATTATAGTGGAAAAAGTCTCATGGTGGATAGTGTTCACTCCCCATTATCATAAACATAGTTGAAGATCCCCATAATGGATTGGATTCACTCTCCACTCCCATAAACTTAGTGGATAGGGCCTCTTAATAGATATGGTTTATTCTTCATTCCCATATACAGAGTAGAAAAAGTCTCATTTTGGATTGGGTTCACTCCTCATTAATTTTAATATTATTCATGAGATGGAAACATTACCCAGTACATTTTATGGATATATAATTATGGTCCGAACTATTACATCATAATATGTAGATGTATATGTGTGTCACATGAATAAAATAAATTGTACATAATTCAAAAGCATGATAAAACTCAAGAGATGAAAGTGGATTTAATAGGATTTTCTCAAGGCATAATTGATGTCTATATCATAAGGATTCCCAAGAGAATAAGGGATTAAATTATTTTGTATGTTTAAATATATAAAATAGATATAGGACTTAAACATTGAGTTCCAATGTAAACAAAATCATGAGAAATTGTAACGACCCAATGTTTTTCAATGGAAATTACCTTCTCATAACTATGTCATAAAATCACATGAAAACACAACATAATGAACTAATAAGTACTAAGTTACCTTTAAATGTAAGTTTGTCACTTCTGTGTTTGGAATTTCAAAAATTCAGGATACAGAGTTATAATTAGTAAGTTATTTGGGGTCCGATAAGAAAAACTTAATTTTTGTTGAATAGTAACCTACCATAATGAATAGTAACATACCCTTATGAATAGTGATATACCCTAACGAATAGTAACCTCACCTATGGTGGTATAAAAATATTCAAGTTGAAAGTACTATATACCTATATTTTAGAATAAATTAATGAATGTTTTAAAACTGGTTTTGATAATAAATTATTATTTTAATTAAATATTAAAATAATCATATTTAGAAAATTATTTTTCAAAAATGGAATTCATTTTTGTATTATACACATTGAGAAATGGTTGGGGTGAATTTTTGGTATTTTTCTGAAATACTTGATTTTTTTATGAATAGTAGAATCTGATAATTCACAATTAATGCTAAATAATGGATTAATTGAGTTATCGATGATGTTCTGCTGATGTAAGCTCACATGGTTCGGGATCACATGATAAAATCACTAATCATGGTCATGTAATACTTTATATTCCTTGTCTTGGGAAGAAATAATAAATTAATTATTATAATATTATGAAATCCCACCTCTCCTCCACTATAAAACCCCCCTTCACTCCCTCTTCTCTCCACTCCTCTCAAACCTTATGCCTTGCCATTATTCTTCCCAAATCTATCTCCAATGGTCTCCCCCACATACAAAAGCTCTCATCCTTCTCAAAATACCAAAACCTCTCCCCTTAATAGGTTCTTAAAGGAGGAAGTCTCAAGAAGTAAATTCATCTTCCCAATTTCTTCTTTTCTTTTAAGTTCTTTTCTTTTTTATTTCTTTCCCCACCTCCCTTCACCATAATAGTATGATAAATCCCGTAACATACATGTACTGGAATTTCTTCATGATAGTGGTATATTTCATTATCTTCTCTCCCTTCCCCACCCATTTATTTGAAAGAAATGAAAGCACCATTTGAGATGTGCTAATTTAGCACATTCAAGGACAACGATTTATCAATTTATATTATTATCTTTAATTCTGTTCGTGAAACCATTTTTGTTACGGTTGAACCAGATTATTATATATGTAATATATCATATTTTTGGTTCTGTAATCATTTGGTACAAATGGAATTAATTTATAAATCAAAACACATTCTTTGAAATCAAATCCATTGATTAACAAAAACGGTTATCACTATGGTTATATATATAATAATTCGACTTCACTCTAAGAAACCTAATTAAAATTAAAACCATGTAATCTCCATGATAAGAACTAAATAATATAACTTCAATTATGGACAATCACTTTCATCTTGCATATAATCCAAACTTGAATATAAGGGAACCAGTCTTTTAAATCCAAGTAAACAAACGACCCCGAACAATGAAATTGAACCTTGTAACTAATAAAAAAGGAATTGAATGAACTAAAAATGGTTATAATAAATAAATTTAATATATAATAGGTTATTAAATTTTTAATTAATCAGCCTAATTTGTTTATTCAGGTTGTTAATAACTAGTGGAGAACACCAACGGATTTAAGGTAAGGGATCCTCCCCTTTTTACTCTTAATCATGATTTTTCTCTATGCTATGCCTTTTTGTTTAATATAAAGTGATGGGGTACGTTTATACACCTTCCCCATAATACCCTAATGTTTTATAAGTTATGATAAACCCCTTATCTCTCTCATCAAGCCCTCTTAGTTACACCCAATACCATGCTAGTAAACCCTGATGCATTCTACCCAAACTTCCTTTATTCCTTCTGGTTGCTCTATCATTATTTTTACCAAAATGTTGTTATCCTTTATTTTACTTATAACATAAACATTATGTTTATATTCTCCAAACTCATGTTCCAAGATCCATCTCTCATTATCTTTCAGGGATATACATGCTTTTAAGTGAATCTATCTACGATACTTCCCAATAAGCACACTTGTTTTAAATGAACTTCTTGAACTTTTACCCAATTTCAAGTGCACTATATCTTATGTTTTAAGACACCATTAGCTTTTTAAATTTTGTATTTCTATTATGAAAACATTCCTGTTTCAATTTTCTTTATATATAAAATAATGTCTTCTTTACTATTTTAAAAGCTCTATAGTATTTTCCTTAAAACCGTACAAAAATGTTTTAATGCTAATGTTTATAAAATACATTTCTCATATGTTGTCACTTATGTTTGACACCACTTACCATGTTATATTCCTATTTTACCCTATGAACGTCCATGTATTTTTCTAATTCTTCCCTTACATGGAAACTTTCATGATACGCCCATTGGTTATGATTTATTTCATGATTGTGGTACCCAAATCTTTCCATGGGTACCCTTATGTTTGTGTATGATTGATTATCTATGATTGTATACGTGGTAAGAATATTTATGTGGAAAGAATATTCATGAAAATTTTGAGATGGGTGAACCAAGATATTTCTCCAATTCATTGGGTAAGGTTATGTCACATGAGATGCGATGTGAAACGGGATTAGTGGTTAGCCTTGACATGTACTGAAATGGGAAATTGGATTGGCGGTTATACTTGACCCATACTAAAATCAGAAATGGGATTGGCAGTTAGCCTTGAACCGTACTAAATATATGATTTATGATTCTTCCACATTTATATGATTTCATGTTTATATGATCCCATGCTTATATTAAATTATTTTATAAGTTTCATTCTTTGGATATCATTATGTCATGCCTCCTAACTCATGTGCTTGAGATGTATCCTTATGGTCATTCCCTTACTGGTCTATTTTGCTCATCCCTTTATTCATGTGTTCCCCAGAGTATCCTATGTAGATGTAAGGGCTCAAAGGAAGTTAAAATCTCTTTATCGAGATTAAATAAAGAAGATTTTTATCCCCATGTTTTATGTTATATGTACCTAGTCTTCCAAGAAACTAGACTTAACGATCCTTGGATTATACTGTGATGATTAATTATTCTTAGAATCATGAAATTTCTTATGTAAAAGGCTCAGGTAGCTATAGAAATATTGGGGGAGTAATTATAAAATCATCCACTTATGTGACGCTTTATGAAATGAGTAATGACTTTTAAAGAAGGTGATTATTATTTTAATTTCGACGAAAAATTTAACTAAGAGAATTTTCCATAAAATAATTATGGTTTTCAAAGGTTATTCATGGTTAAAACCACTTTATAGTGGTTTTACTTCTCATTAAATAATAAATTTGGAAGTTTCCTTAAATTGGGTGTACTTAAAAGAGAGAATCATTAAGGGAACTTAAAAACATGTATTATCCACAACAAAGGATGGTAAATTAATCCAGGTATATATTTACAGAACATATGTATATAATATATATGAAATTCATGAGAATAAGTCTTGTAAAAAAATGAGTAAAATAAATATAAAATTTAGCTTAAAAATACTAAGGGTTGTTTGGGGATCCCTTATTAAGTTAAAAAATACCTTTGTTGAAATACGACATTATAAAAAGGAATAATAAATTTTTTTTTGAAAATTCTAGAATGGAAATATAAAGGTAACATGAGATAACACATAATTAATTTTAAAAATATAAATTATAATATTAGTGAGAATAAAAAAATATGGATAAGGTGTGGAAAATGTCATTAAAGATGATGTAAAATATTACTAAAAGGATATAATTTTTAGGAATAAATTCATCAAGGTAAAATATTTGAATTTAAAATTTAATATTTCCATTATAGGAATATAAATTACCCTAAAATATAGTCTTAGGGTGGAAGAAATAAATCATATAAGTGTGTAGTTTATGATGAATCATAATAACTCAATGAAAGGGAGTTTTTGTTAAACAAGGCCCTTAAAATTTCATAATCATTGGAACTGAAAATCCATGGATGGTTAAACGTGATATTGACTTTTAAATAACCTATATTTCATAAAATTTTTGATGAAAAAAATTCATTTCAAATACATAGAACATAAAAAAGAAACAAGGGGTGAAATATGAATCATATGGTATCCCGCCTTTTTAATACATAACTTTTCATTACATTTTACATACAGGGGATCTTTAAAGTATAGTGTCTTGGAAATCAGGAACAATAAATCATGAATACAACATAAAACATTATTCTAAACCACTTGTAGGGCTTCATCATAGGTTCATCCTACGTACAACTACTGCATCTCATATCCTGGAGACATACATCAAAGGAAAGGGTGAGAAGAAGTCCTAGTAGGGGTAAACAAGGGAATCAGTTTACTTGGGATAACAACATAAATACATGAGAAATGGAAGAATAGGAATATCATAATGAAAATAACATGGAACATAACTTGAATATGTGTCTTAAACATTTCATTTATACATTCATTAACATATCACCAAGGTCCATCCCCAAGGGGTAATAAAAATTACCAAAGTTATTCACCATGGTATCGTAAAACTTATCATCTCTAGAGATTAATTATTTACCCAAATAATCAGAGTGATATCAGGTTTCACCCTTAATATGTATTTATTTTAATGTGATCCACATATATCCTAATAAAACATTTCATAAATAAACCATAGAGAATAAAATAAATGGCTTCCATTTCAAAATCACGACGTTTTAAAAAGTACTTAAAAATAAGATCATTATGTCATTTATAACCCATGGAAAGGGATTGAGGGTTATATGTATGTCAATTAAAGAATCAAATATATCATTTTTATATATTTATGAACACCCACAAAAACGAAATTGGTCTGGGTATTCACATAAATAATCAAGATAATTTCTTGAGAGAAAGAGATTGAAATTTTGAGACGAAATTTGTATAGCATAACGACTATATAACATGGTTTTAGAAAACATTGAAAAGAGAGGGGACAAAATTAACCCACTAATAAATAATTCATAATACAGTATAGTTTCATAATAAAATCATGGTATGGATATTTTAATGACATACCACATGAAAAGGAAACATGAAAGAAAAGAGAAGATGTGATTTCTTTTACGAGAAATTTGGCCAGCTAAACGGTGCCACTTAAAAATTCAGAAAACAAATTGATGAGAGTGGAAAGGGGTATATGAACAATTAGACATGAAATGTACAGTAATTAGAACATATAAGAACATACCCTCAACATAAAGATATGTAAACTATAAGAAACAACATAAAGGAAGTAATGACTTAAAATAGGAGGGTGAAAGGATCCCTTACCTTGAAAAGTAACTTCAAAATATTGATGTTCAGGACCTTGGGGCACTTGAGGGAACTTTTTGAGGACTTTTTGGGAGGTAAGGAGACTAGAACTTCGTTGAGGAGGATTTGGAAATGAAATGAATAAGTTAATGGCTTGGTATTTATAGGAGAAGTGAGGGGACAAGTCATTAATGGCCAAGGGACACCTCATCGGTGGTATTGGAAAAACCATGGGCTTTCCCATTGTATTGGCCACTTGGGACACCTCATACCTTATATTACTATTCATAAGTCTACCAAAATGATTGCATAACTATTACATCCTTAATGATGTCATTAAAAACCCAAAAATAAAAACTGTGTTTTCACTTTCACCGAAAATTGATTTTTTTCAGAAAAAATCACCTTAACCTAATATCGATGCTCTAAATTCAAAAATGAACTCCATTTTATAAAAAAAATTCTAAATATTTTTAATTAAATTTTAATTAAAAAACACTCTTCACCTGAAAAAACTAATACTTGCCTAATAATTTCTGAAATAGTTATTTACCTATTTTATTGAATCACATTACTTAATCAAGGTGCCTAAATTATATCAATACTTTCTTAAGTGAGGTTACTTGATCCATTTTGTCACATTACTAATCATAATCGTAAAATCAATATTCATAATTTATTATTCACTAAAAATTAAGTTGATCTTATTAGACTCTAAATTTCTTACTGAACACAACTGTAGAAAACCATTTTTTGAAAATAATTACACATTATTAATTAGTTAAGGTTTAAATAAATATTTTAAAATATCCCTTTTTATATAAACATCAATAATATACATCCTATATTTATTTAGACATTTGAAAATCCACAAACATCACCATAAAAGAAATCACAATTTTATTTATCTCAAAGGTTTACACAAGGCAGTTACGGTCTCGTTACATATCCCCTTATAACACTATCATAGGACCTAAGTGTAAGGTGTGATAAGGTGATAGAATCTTGGGGCAGCTCAGCCAACATTGCCCGAGTGGTGATTTCTATCAGCTTCAACTTCTAGTGACGTTGATTCCGTTTCAGCTACACACGATGAATTTCGGCTTGGGTTTGGTTCAGAGAAAAGCCCAATGGTGCTACCTCCTTCCCGAGTTTCGTCATATGGGCTTCGATCGGACCGAGACTATTGGATGGGGATATCGAATCATCTTTCTCTATTAACCAAGATCACTTGTATTTATAGAAAATATTTGGAACATTTAGTTTCCAAGGTTCATCTTGACAAATGGTCATATGAAAGTCGAAACCCAATGGTATCATTTTAATTATACTCATTTTATTAAATGAAATAGTTTTGTTGAATATAAAATAAAAAACACCCAAAATTAGGAAACAAAAAATATTAAAAAGATCTGGTCGTTATATTTTTCCCCCCTTACGAAATTTCATACCCGAAATTTTTAACTCGTACCCTTATAGAAGAAAAAGTGTGGGTACTCCTGCCTCATAGACTCCTCTGGTTCCCACATGGCTTCTTCATAATTTTGGTTCCTCCACAACACCTTAACAACGTGGGTAGTCCTGTTGTGTAGGACCTTGTCTCTATGATCCAAGATCTCCACCGGCTGCTCTTCATAAGAGAGGTCATGTTCCATTTGTACCACCTCTGGGTTTAGTACATGTGAAGGGTCAGGTATGTACTTCCTCAAAAGGGATACGTGGAATACATCATGAAGTTTTGCTAGATTTGGAGGTAGTGTAAGGCGATAGGCCACTGCTCCCACGCGATTAAGGATTTCATAGGGGCCAATGTACCTAATAATGATCTTCCCCTTCCTCCCAAACCTATGGACTCTCTTCCAAGGTGAAATTCAAAGAAACACCTTGCCACTGACATAAAACTCCAAGTCCCTTCGACAGTTTTTGGCATATCTCTTTTGTCAACATTGAGCATCCTTAAAGTGTTGATGGATGGCATGGACTTTTTTTGTCATATCTTGCACAAGATCAAGCCCAAGCAGCTTTCTCTCATGAGATTCATCCCAACAAGTAGGATTTCTACATTTCTTCCCATATAGAGCTTTATAGGGTTCCATTTGAATGCTTGAGTGGAAGTTGTTTTTGTAAGAGAACTCAACTAAAGGGAGATGTTGATCCCATCCACCCTTAAATTCCATTGAGAATGTTCTCATCATTTCCTCGGGTGTTTGAATAGTCCTTTCAGATTGGCCATCAGTTTGTGGGTGATAGGCCACACTGAAATTCAATCCAGTGCTCAGAGCATGTTGAATACTTCTCCAGAATTTTGATGTGAACCTTGGATCATGATCAGATATGATAGAAAGTGGAACTCCATGCAGCCTTACCACTTCCTTCACATAAATCCTGGTAATTTGATCAAGAGATAAATCTTCCCTAATGAAGATAAAATGGGTAGTCTTGGTGAGACGGTCCACAATAACCCATATCGCATTGTTTTCTTTGGAAGTTCTCGGAAGACCAGTGACTAAGTCCATCGTGATATTATCTCACTTCCATGATGGTATGGACAGTGCTTGCAATACCCCTTTAAGAAGTTGTCGCTCTGCCTTCACTTACTGACATACTAGGCACCTTGAAGTGTAGTCATCAATCTCCCTTTTCATATTATCACACCAATAATGATCACGAAGGTCCCTATACATTTTTGTTCTTCCAGGATGTATAGATAAAGTAGAGCTATGAGATTCATCCATCAGCTCCTTCTTTATTTATGGAATAGATGTAACACATAGTCTTGTATAAAATTTCAGTACACCTTTTGGATCAATATTGAACTCAAGAAACTTCCCATCCTTTGTAGACTCAAAATGTTTTTGCAATAAAGTATCTTCTTTTTGTGCCTTCTTGATCTTCTCTAGTAATGATGGTTGAGAAATCATTTGGGTTAGGGTTGATGATGTCCCTTCTCTTATAATTCATCTGTACAACTTTACTAAGTTAGTGATCAATGGATCTCTTTGAATCTACATCATGTAAAGAACAAGTGGGTATTTCCTACTTAATGAATCTGCGACTTTGCTTGCTCTTCTAGGATGATAATGAATTGAACAATCATAGTCTTTAAGAAGTTCCAACCATCTCTTTTATCTCATGTTTAATTCATTTTGTGTGAAAATATACTTCAAACTTAGATAGTCTGTGTATATATCACATTTCCCCCCATAAATATTGTGCCTCCATATCTTCATATCAAAAACGACCGCAGCCATCTCCAGATCATGCATAGGATAATTCTACTCATGAGTCTTCAGCTGTCGAGATGCATAAGCAATGACCTTGTCATTTTTCATGAGGATGCACCCAAGACCTTTTAGATATGCATCACTAAAAACAACGAATCCTTCTCCACTTGAGGGAAGAGTTAACACGGGTGCAGTAACCAATCTCTTATTTAGCTCTTGGAAACATTCCTTACACTCCTTTTTCCGGATGAACTTGACCCCATTTTGAGTTAACTTGGTTAATGGATTAGAAATTCAGGAAAAAAATTTCACAAACCTCCTATAATATCCTACTAATACAACAAAACTATGAATCTCAGTTATTGTTGTAGGTTGAGGCCGCTCCTCTACGACTTTTGTCTTTTCAGGGTCAACTGTGATTCCTTCATTGGTTACAATGTTCCCCAAGAAAGAAAATTGTTGTAACCAAAAATCACATTTGTTGAACTTCCCAAAAAGCCTCTCCTTACACTTTGCAACATATCCCTTAGATGATCCTCATGCTCCTCGCGACTTTTGGAATATATCATAATATCATCAATAAAAACTACCATAAAGTTATCAAGGTAGTTCTTAAAGACTACTAATTAGGTCCATAAAAATAGCAAGTTCATTAGTCAGTATAAAGGGCATAAAAACAAACTCATAATGCTCGTATCATGATAGAATGGAATTTTTTAGAATATATTCTTTCTTCACCCTCAATTGATGATAACCATGACGAAGATCAATCTTAGAGAAGAAATGAGCCCCACGATGTTGGTCAAATAAGTCATCAATTCTTGGAAGACGGTATTTTTTCTTTACTGTGATCTCGTTCAGTTCTCTAAAATCAATGCATAGCCACATCGATCCATCCTTATTATTTACAAAGAGAATAGGTGCTCCCCAAGGAGACACACTCGGTCGGATAAACCCCTTCTCCAAAAGATCTTGGAGTTGTTTCTTTAATTATTCCAGCTCCACATTTTCCATCCTATAGAGGGTCTTTGATATCGGATGAGATCCAGGTACGAGTTCAATTGAGAACTCTACCTCTATTTTTGGGGGAGGTCCAGGAAACTCCTTAGGAAATACATCAACATATTCCTGGACGATGGGGATAGTTTCTATCCTTAAACTCTCATATCCTTTTTATTCTTCACCGATCAACTCCATAAATAAGGATATAGGTGGTTTCTCTAGAAAAAGATCAGGTTGAGATATATCTTCTTGGAAGATAACTGTAGGATTTCCATTTAAGACTACTGATATTTCCTTGCTTCTACATTTCATCTTAGCATTGTACTTTGAGAGCCAGTTCATCCCTAGTATAATGTCAAATTCCAGCATGGGAATGACTACTATATTTGCGATAATATTGTGGTCACTAAAGTAAATACTAGAGTTTCAAAACACTGATGATGCTTGTATAATCCCCCCAGGAGTATTGACTGATAACTCTACTTTTAGAAAATTGGGGGTTGATTCTAAATTCATTACAAACATGGAGGAAATAAAGGAATTCGTAGAACCAGAATCAAAAAAAGTACTTGCTAGCTTTGAGAGAACAACAAGAGTGCCTGCTACCACATAATTTGAAGCTTCGTCTGCAGCTGTTGCGATAGAAAAATCATGGGCTTGATCCGTTGGCCTTTGCTGAGGCTGATGGTGCTTCCCCTCCACGACCCTAATATTTGGACATTGATTGGAAAATTTCCCACATTGTCCACACTTAATGCATTGGACATCAGGTAGGGCCTGCACCATCTTCCCCTTGTTGTTAGTGTTTGGAAGTTGAGGTTTTACATCACTATGAAAATTCCTCACAATATGGACATCTCTTCCACACCTGTAGCATTTCCCACTCCTGAGTAGGAAGTTCCCCAAATGCTTCTTCCCACATTTATTACACATGGAAAGTTGCACTTGCTTGACTCATCTTCCCTGATCAATGTTCCTCCCTAAGATGGTCTCCATCGATCACTTCTTATCATTGGATTTATGAGACCATTGTGTCTCACCAAACTCCAGATCAACTTTCGTCGCACTCCACACGATCTTCTAATAGCTATCATAGTCTCGGTTGGTTAGATTCTTCTGTAGATGAGGTCTCAGTCAACCGAATAATCTATCAACCTTACCATTTAGATACTTTAAAAAGCTAGAGGTATATCATGAAATCCTTGTGAATTTCATTTCGTATCTTCCCACAGATTCATTCTTCTTCTTCTTAAGCTCGAGAAACTCCTTCTCCATCATTTTTCTCATGGAATAAGGGAAATACTTACTGAAAAAGATCCTTATGAACTCTCCCCACTCCATAGATTCAACTTCCACTCTTTTCCTTGTGTTTTTAATCAGTTCCCACAACTTATAACCTTCTCCTTATAAGCGATAGATGGCTAGGGGTGACCTTCTCTTTCTCTGAACAGAGGAGCATAGAAAAGATCTTCTCGATGGAGCTGATCCATTTCTCAGAAATCAATGGGTCAGTCGATCCACTGAAGGTTGGTGGTCTTTGATGCCTAAAGGATTCAACAGAATTTTGTTTCCTTCGTAGTGATATCGGTCTCTCATCTTGATTCAAGTTATTTCCCATAACTAGAGTCAGTTGGTTCATTATTCACATGAATGTTTCCATTCTGGCTTCCATCAGAGGGACGTCATCACATGGTCTATTGTGGTCACCATTTGCACGGTTCCTCTTATTTACCTCCATTTTCTAAAAGAATAAAATCTTAGTGAGAAACTTATTTAATTTATGAATCTTTTAACTATAAAGGATTATATGTATTAAAACTTCATTCTTAAACAATTATATTTCTCTATAATTCCTTCATAATGATTCATAAAATTATTGCAATTAACCAAACATATCCCCCGAGAGTGTCTTAACCAAGAGTGTAGTAAGGCCCGTTGTCTTGTACTAGTTCTCGTTCGAGTATATCTCAAAGCGGTGTTTTTGGGTTTTACCCCTATGTACATATGTGCCATAGATACCTTTACCTACTCATATCCAAAGAGGGATGTATTTTCTTGATAAACCACTTACTCAATACTCACCAAAATACCAGGATGTTTTCCAATATTTAAACTTTTCTATAGGGTTATTCCTAAAGTTTTCATGTCTTAATTTCCACAAACAACTAAACTATCCTTTTATACCAACTATGGCATCCCACTTTTTAATACATAACTTTTCATTACATTTTACATACAGAGGATCTTTAAAGTTTAGTGTCTTGGAAATCAGGAAAAAAACTTGAATACAAAATAAAACATTCTTATAAATCACTTGTAAGGCTCCTTCATAGGTTCATCCTACGTAAAACTACTGCATCTCATATCCAAGAGACATACATCAAAGGAAAGGGTGAGAAAAATGCCCAGTAAGGGTAAAAAGGGAATCAATTTACTTGGGTTAACAATAAGAACTTGAATAACAATATAAAGACATGACAAATGGAAGTATAGAAATATCAAATTGAAAATAACATGGAACATAACTTGAATATGTGGCTTCAACATTTCATTTATACATTCATGAACATATCACCAAGGTCTTTCCCCAATGTGTCATAAAAATTACCATGGTTATTAACCACGGTATCGTGAAACTTGCCATCTCTAGAGATTAATTCTTTACCCAATGCATTGAGCGCTATCAGATCACAGACTTAATGTGTCTTTATTTTCATGTGAGCCACATAGATCATAATAATATATTTCATAAATAACCCATATAGAATAAAATAAATGGGTTTCATTTCAAAATCATGACATTTTAAAAAGTACTTAAAAATAAGATCATTATGTCATTTATAACCCATGGAAAGGGAGTGAGGGTTATATATATTTAAATTACAGAATCAAATATATCATTTTTATATATTTATTAACACTCATATAAACGAAATGGGTTTGGGTATTTACATAAATAAACAAGAGAATTTCTTGAGAGAAAGAGATATAAATTTTGAGATGAAATTTCTGCAGCATAACGGCTATATCACATGGTTTTAGAAAACATTGAAAATAGAGGGAGAAAGGGTCACCCACTCATAAATAATTCATAATATAGTATGGGTACAGAATAAAATCATGGTAGGGATATTTTAATGACATACAACATAAAAAGGAAACATGAACGAAAAAAGAAGTTGTGATTTCTTTTACGATAAATTCGGCAGCCTAACGGCGCCACTTAAAAAATCAGAAAACAAATTGATGAGAGCGTAAAGGGGTGTCTCAAAAACTATACATGAAATGGACAGTAATGAAAACATATATGAAAATACCCTCAACATAATTATATGGAAACTTGAAAACACAACATAAAGGAATTCATGACTTAAAAGAGGAGGGTGAAAGGATCCCGTACCTTGAAGAGTAACTTCGAAAGCATGATGTTCGGGACCTTGGGAGGCTTGAGGGAACCTTTGGAGGACTCTTTGGTAGGTAAGGAGACCAGAACTTTGTTGAGGAGGATTTGGAAATAAAATTAATGAGGGAATGGCTTGGTATTTATAGGAGAAGTCAGGGGACAAGTCATTAATGGCCAAGGGACACCTCATTGGTGGTATTGGAAAAACCCTGGGCTTGCCCATGGTATTGGCCACTTGGGACACCTCATACCTTATCTTATTATTCTTAATTCAACCAGAATAATTACATAATTATTACATCCTTAATTATTTTATTAAACACCCGAAACAAAAAAATTGTATTTTCACTATTCATCAAAAATTCATTTTTTTTAGAAAAACCACCTTAACCTAATATCGATGCTCTGAATTCAAAAATAAACTCCATTTTATAGAAATAATTTTCCAAATATTTTTAATTAAATTTTTATTTCAAAAAACACTATTCACCAAAAAAAACTAATACTTGCCTAATAATTTCTGAAACAGTTATTTATATATTTTATTGAATCACATTAGTTAATCAAGGTGCCTAAATTATATAAATACTTTCTTAAGTGAGGTTACTTAATCCATTTGGTCACATTACTAATCATAAGTGTAAAATCACTATTCATAATTTACTATTTACTGAAAATTATATTGATCTTATTAGACTCTAAATTTATCACTGGACAAAACTATAGAAAACCATTTTTTGAAAATCATTACACATTATTAATTATTTAAGGTTTACGTAACTATTTTAAAATATCCCTTTTTTCTAAACATCAATAATATACATCCTATATTTATCTAGATATTTGAAAATTCAAAAAATTCACCATAAGAATAAATCACAATTTTATTTATAACAAAGGATTACACAAGGTAGTTACGGTCTCGTTACATATCCTCTTCTAACACCAGAATAGGACCTAAGTATAAGGTGTGCTAAGGTGATAGAATCTTGGGGCGGCTCAGCCAACCTTTCCCGCGTGGTGATTTCTATCAGCTTGAACTTCTCACGAAGTTGACTCCGTTCCAGCTTCACACGATGAAGTTTGGATTGGGTTTGGTCCAGAAAAAAGCCCAGTGGTGCTACCTCCTTCCTGAGTTCCATCATATGGGCTTCAATCGGCCCGAGACTACTGGATGCGACCATCAAATCGTCTTTCTATATTAATCAAGATCACTTGTATTTATAGAAAATAATTGTAACATTTAGTTTCCAACGGTCAAATTGACCAATTGTTATATAACAGTTGAAACCCAACATTCTCATTTTAATTATACTCATTTTATTAAACGAAATAGTTTTGGTGAGTATAAAATAAAATAACACACAAAATTAAAAAACAGAAATTATTAAAAAGTTTGGGTTGTTACAAATCATATCTCAATGAAACAAAATTGAGAACCAAAAACTATTATCTCATATCCTAATATGTTCTACCTATATGCATAAAATCAGGAATAATTAAATTATGTTTATTAAAAAAATTATTAATTTTTTTTCAATATATATTTCATTTTATAAGTTTTACTTATTATCATATGTCATTTATTTATTAAATAGTTATATCTTATAAAACTTACTTGATGTGGTTCAATAATTTTTTTTGAAATATCCTTGATATATTGACCAAGGTAAATTTTGTTATAAATATCTTCATAATATCTATAATGATAGAGGTGTATTCCTTTCATTATTCCATTATCAAAAAACATTATTGTTTCATATTTTATCCTGAAAATGGACTCAAATTAAGAATGGTTTATCAATATGTTCATTCAAGGTTGTTTGGTCTACTATGATAATTTATTATTGATATCACTTATAGAATAAAAAAAATTATATTTCCAGAATATTAATAGTTTTATGAAGAAAATGTTTATACAATAACTACATTTTTAAAGTGATACATGTTGGGCGGTAGTGGAAAATGAAATATGTTATTCTGTGCTGGAGATAGTCCGCACAAGTAGGGATGTACATTCATTTTCCAAGGAACGGGATGAGGTAGAAAAAATGCCACTATTATTTTAGAAAATCGATAATGTTATAGTTATTATATTTTTTCATTAAATAACTATTTTTGAATATAATTTTTGTTTGGTTTATAAAAGTACAACATGTTGTTCAGGGAGGTGGTAGTTTGCAAAAATGCATGATGATGTCTTCATTTTTAGAATTTTTTTAGGGTATATATAAAATTGAGATTAAATTGGTCTGATAACATTCAAAATATTAATAATATTGATTTTTTCCAACATTCATGGATATAAAAAAATTGAGTAGGAAGAAGAAAAAAGGAACTAAGAGTGATCGGTTGAGAGCATTACCCCTCCCTTTGGATATTCTTCCTTAGGTAACACCTTAAGTATCATTATATTGATATTTTGTAAAGAAATGTATTATAGGACAAGAATATAGGGTTGAGGAGATACAAGGGGAGATTTTTTATATATCTAAGGCTTTGGAATGGGTGGATGAATTTGGTGGAAGTGATATCAATTTATAAGAGAATAAAATGGAAATTTTTTAATACCAAATACTTTTTCAATTATGGTATGACTTTATTCAAAGGTAAAAGGCTAAAAAATGAGTGCGGGTGAGGCAATGTTGGGAAAACCTCACCATTCATTTGGTTCTATTTTTTAGTATTTTACTGTTAGGTTTTCAAATTTTACATAAACATTTGGATGTTCTAAACCTAAATCCAATCATCATATAATCTAATTCAATTTATAAATAATAGAAAATTAAATTTTACATTAAAACTTTTAATATGTATAAACTGCTTTGTAGAAAAATATTGGTTTTACCATTAGGTGGTCTTAATCTTATTTAGTATTGATTACCAATTGAACGAGTGTTAATTTATTTGTATATAGTTTTAAAAATTATATGATAATAGTTTTTGAGAAGTTATTAATTTACTTGATTGGATTTAAATTGAACAATATTAATAAAATAATTCTTTAAAAATAACACTTTTACCATTATGAGGGTAATTAACTTTAATCCTAATAATCACACATATATACCTAAAAAGGAAATTTACCATATTACAAAATATAGAATTTATGATATAAAATATGAAATTAATTTTTTATATTTAATTTCAGTTAGTGATGAAAACAAAATTTTAATATATGTGAATAAAAACAGTTTTTAGAGTAAAATACCACTTGTGTTTCTGAAATGTTAAACATGGGTTTTATAAATTCAATATGTTATTTTTAAATGATTTATATTACTTATAAAAATATATATTTATATAGAAATAATTTTTAAAAAGAATTTAATTTATTCTTGTATCATGATAATGTCATAAAATTTATGGTATTAGCAAATTAAGTATTTTTCACTATTCACTAAAAATCAATTATTTTTTAAATATCTCAAAAATTCACCCTAAGCTAATTTTTACATGATGAATTAAAAAATTAAGTATATTTTTAAAAAATAAAATTCTAAAATCTATGAATTTATCTTTTAAAATGAAATAAAATTTATAAAGAAAAATCACTTTTATTGAAAATGTTTCATTTAAAACATATGTGTATTTAATCCTTTTTTTATTTATAATTGATTAAAATTTTTTATTTACTATTGCATTTATTTTTCATAAATTGTCTTAATAATTTACAACTAATATGTTGGGACTCATTTCAACTTAGTGTTTCATGTGAAACAAGTTATCAAACATAGTATTGATTTAGACAAAAATATATATTCCAAAATATTAGGGTGTTATATACTGACCATGTAGTCCATGTACCAACCACACAGAAACTTCATACCTAATTCTTATTAAAAAATAATTATTATTAAAATCATCATAGAATAAAATTATAAAACACAGTAAAACATTTTAACTTACAACCATCTTTAATCTTGTTCTTTTAATTTATATAACGTTTAAACCTTAAAATTATCATGAAAAACTCATAGAATCCATATTTTTCCTTCAACTAGAATCATTATCATTATAATTTGAGTGATAAAAATCATATGTACTTCACATATAAGACATCAAAACTTATAAAAACTCAACTATCTCCACCACTTATAAAAAAATAAGATTTTATAATATAAAGAAATGGAATATGAATGGTCTAGATATATAAACAAATATTTTGTGAATTATCCTCATCCCACAAACCAGGTCCTTGAAGTATAGAAATATCAAGGTATATATTTTAATTTTCTCCACCATCATTGACATTTTCGCATCATATTTAGAGATATAAAGAACATCCTCACATCACTAGGCACTATGATAGGTATAGGCTTTAACAGCTCTATAAATAGCCTTCATCAATGCTAAAAATAACTAATATTATAAGCACCTTTAGAATCTAGTGGTTTTATAATTTATTTTTTGTAAAATTGATAAAGGGGACACTTTATCAGTTTTTTTAGCATTGAAAAAGTAACCTTTCATCACTGATATTCCTAATGCTAATAATATCCAGGTTGTAGTAATATGCTATAGAAATTACATCACACTATAATAAAAAATAAAAAAATATTTGTTAATTAAATTTATATACCAAATTAAACAAAAAAAATTTACAAACATTACAAAAAAAAATTAAATTACATGTGTGTGTACAATTTATTAAAAACTTCAATAGATTCAAACACATTAATGCTTCATTTTCTATAGACCGAGACCCCCTATCAAAAGTGTTTGATCATGCTACAAGTTGTTAAAAAAACTAACCCAACTTGAAAAAAAGGGAAAATATTTAAAAACAATTATCATTTAAATAATACTATAAATAAAAAACAAAACATTAATATGAAATAATGCATTAACAAAATATCACTTTTAAATTCAAAAAAAAACACTTCCATTCATACTGATCACACCATGTGTCAGATTAATATGTTATTAATTTTTACACATAACAAATGATATATGGATCATTGTCCTAAATTAGGAAGAAAATATAAGAATATATTCTTAGTTTTATGTATATGACATGTGTTTCGAACTAAAATGAAAATTTTAAAGTGAACAAATACACATTGACTCATATCAGGAACACTAAGTATCATATTATTATTTGGTTGATTCTCACATGTCACAAGTGATGGATAGATAATTTTCATAAATTATTAAAAAAATTCAAGACAATTTCATTAGTTTTAAATATATTACGTGTATTTTAAACATAAATGTAAATTTTAAATAACAACATGCACTTTGAGTCATGTATGTAACATCATATGCTAGAATGACATGTGGATAATTGATACACATAAAAACTTATTAATGGGTCATTATCCTAAAATATCAAGAAAATATGATTTTTTTTCTAGGTATTTAGTTCGTGACGCATGTCTTTAACTAAAATGTCATTTTTAAATTCAAAATATGCACTTGAAATTATATCGGTCACACCATACATCGGATTGATGTGCAGTATATTCATACACATAAAATGACTTGTGGATCATTTTAATAAAGTATAAATATGGTCCATGTGTCTTTTCATAGTTCTCAATGAGTGGCACATGTTTTTAACTGAAATTTCTATTTTGAACTAAAAACTCACATTTAGGGTCATACCGGCCACACCTTGTATTGGAGTATAGTAAGGATAATTCCTACACATTAAGAATGACTTATGGATATTGTACTAAATTATAAGAACAATATAAATGTTTTTCTTGGTTTTGAGTATGTCATTCATCTTTTTAACTAAAGTTTCAATTAAAAAACCCCCAAACTTAGAGTCATGTGGGTCACACTTGTATCAGATTGACATTATGTTGATTCCTTCACATCAAAAATGACTTAAGGGTCATTTTTATAAAGTATAGAGATATTAATAGTGTGTTATATATTATTTTAGTGAGTGAAATTCATTTTTAACTAAAATTTCATTTTTAAACTAAACATACACACTTGGAGCTATACTAGTCACACATTGTGTTGGATTGACATAAAGTAGATTCTTATATGCAAAAATTACATATGGATCATTTCAAAAATGTATCTATATAATATTTTTTTTTCTTAGTTATAAGTGAGTGATACATGTTTTTAACAGAAATGACATTTTTAAACAAAAAACACACATTTCGAGTCATTCTGGTCACACCATGTATCAGATTTTGGTATGGATAATTCCAACATGAAAAAATGAATTATGTATTTTTATCCTAAAGTATCAAAAAAATAAATTATTTTTATCATTTTTTAGTGTGTTATATGTATTTTCAACTAAAATGGATTTTTTTAAATAAAAAACACACACCTTTAGACATATTGGTCACACCATGTGTCGGATCGATAATAGGTTGATTCTTATATTCCATAAATGAATTAAATACTGTTTACCTAAATTTTCAAGACAATATGAGTGTGATGGATTGGTTTTAAATGTGTTATAAATTTTTTCACTAAAATTTGAATTTTAAACTGAAAACATGCATTTGGAGCCATACTGGTCACACCATTTATCAAATAGATTTGTGTCAGATTCCAAAACATGAAAAATAAATTATGGATAGTTTTCCTAAACTATTAAGAAAATAGGAGTGCTTTTTATTGGTTTTTAGTGATTATCACCATTTTAAAAAAATGAATATTTTAAAATAAAAACACACATTTCGAGTCATAACATTCACACCAGGTATCATATTATGGAACGACTATTTTCTTAAACATCAAAAATGACATATAAATCATTTTACTAGATTTTAAAAATAATATGAATGTGTTTTCTTGCTTCTGAGTATGCCAGACATCTTTTGAACTAAAATTTAATTTTTAAATAAAAACACAAACTTTGATTCATATTGGTCACACTGTGCATCAGAGTGATGTATGGTTTATTAATACACATCAAAAATGACTTAAGGATAATTTTTATAAAGTATCCAAACAATAGTATTATATTTTCTAGGTTTTTAGAGAGTAAATCTTGTTTCTAACTAAAATTACATTTTTAAACTAAAAAATATCAAATATTTATCAGTTACAATGTGTGTCAGATTGATGTGAGACTAATTCCTACACAACAAAAATGACTTATGGATTGTTTGAATAAATTATCAAGAAAATACAAGTGTGTTTTCTTAGTTTTTAGTTAGTAAAACACAGTTTTAACAAAAATGTCATTTTTAAAATGAAAACAAACATTTTGAGTCATTATGGTCACATTGCACATCATATTTAGTTACGATTGATTCTTACACATCAAAAATGAATTACAGATCAGTATAATAAAGTATAAAAACGGTTGGGATGATTTTTCTAGTATTTAATTAAGGAACATGTCTTTCTAACTGGAAATTCGTTTTTAAATAAAAACATGCACTTTGAGTCATGATGGTCACATCGCGTGTTAAATTGATGTTCAGTTGATTCCTATATATCAAAAATGATTTAAGGATAATATTGAAAATGTATCAAAAAAATTTGTGAGTGTTTCATAAGTTTTAAGTGTGTGATACATGTTTGTAACTAGAATGTCAATTTTAAACTGAAAATGTGAACTTTGAGTCATACCAGTCACATTGTGTGCTATATTGACATGCAGTTGATTCCTATACACCAAAAAAACATGTTGATCATTTTCATAAAGTATCATGAAATCCTAATCCTGTTTGGTCTTTTTTAGTGAGTTACGCATGTTTTTAACTAAACTATTTTTTTATCTAAAAGAACACATTTTAAGTCATACTGGTCACACCGTTTATAAGATTTTGGGATGGATGATTCCTATACATTACAAATTATTTTTGATTATTAGTAAAGATAATTAAAAAATATGAATAGGTTTTCCTAGTTATGAGTATGTCACAAGTCCGTTTAACTAAAGTTTCATTTTTACCTGAAATTGCATATTTTGAGTCATATGAGTCGCATCATGTATCGAGTTGAGGTGTGGTTGATTATTTCATGTCCCAAATAACTTATGGATCATTATCACAAAGTATAAAAATAATATAAATGTGTTTTTTGGGTTTTCAATATGTGACGCGTGTTTTGAACTAAAATGTAAATTTTATATAAAACACGACCTTTGAGATATACCAAAAACACCATGTGTCAAATTATAGTTTGGATGATTCTAACACATCAAAAATAACTAATGGATAATTTTTTGTAACAAGATAATAAGAGCATGTTTTATTGGTTTTTAGTGAGTGGCATGTGTTCTTAACTAAATCAGTAATTTAAATTTAAAACACACACTTTGAGTTATTTTTAAATTAAAAATGCACACTAAACATAAAAATATCAAGTAAATAAACAATAGCTTTATGAAATGAAAAATTTGTACATGATTTCATCATCCCTATTGAATGTTTTTTCGAGAAATAATTTTTCTTGAAACTTTTTTTGGTCTTTATAAAGTAGAAAGTAGTCAAAGAAGAATCAATCCCCTCTGAAGAAATATATTCATGATCTCTATGAAAATTAACTCAACAAGTATTGGATAAAATAATAAATAAATGAACTAAAAAATTATAAAAAATTATGTGTAAATTAACTAAATTAGTATTAGGAAGTCCCCTATTCATGATGTATGTATATATTATAACACCATATATTCTACCCATTCATTTTTAAACAAATAAATTTACACTTTTGAATATGTGGAATTTTGATGATCCTATAAGTACTAAAAAATATAAATATACAAAAAATTAATAAAAATTTTAAATGAAATTGTAATTATCATAAAAATACCTCTTTAAGGGTGATAATTTCTATATAAAATATGAAATCATTCATAAATTTAAAAAAGTAATAACCACAATCATTGCCATTAATATTTTTAGACAATGCATAAATATGGATAAAATTAAGTGAATTTTTTTATATATTTATTGATAGGGAAATATTATAATATATACCCCAATACTTATCATGTTTTATAATTTGATATGCTTCTTGTTATTATGGACCATCCTGATACTATGATTTGGATTATATTTAAACTTATCCCTATCATTGAAATTTTTTAATTAAAACATAATATAAAACATATATCATGAAGTTATTTTATAAAATATTTAATGTGGTTTATTATATATTGATAAAATTCATCACACATGGATGAATTTTTGGGAATCAAATCATTGAATACCAAAAAAATTGGAGTATCCAAACAGACTACAATGAGAAACTAATAATCCTTACAAAATGAATAAGTAATTAAAGAAATGAAAGTATTTTTTATATGATTTAATTATAGATTTTTAACCTTTTATCGTGAGTATTCATAAGAGTTAATCTTATTTAGGTTTTGTTTTTAAAAACACATCTAGTTTTTTCACTATTACTAAATATTTCCTTTCTTAAAATGATTTTTTATAGAAGTGAAGTGAGGACTAATGATTCAAAAAAGTCACAGGGTTTTCTCTTTAAATAGTAATGATATATATTCCTAAAAAATATGAATAGTATTTAACTATAATTAACATGTTAAAAAAGCAATTGGACAAACAGATTATGAAAATTCACCTCATGTAAATAATTATAACCAAGACTCGTATTTATCCATGCTTTAGGATTTCATCTACATTATCATGAAAAATAAAGTCAACGATGGAATATCCATTCATTTGTTCTTCAAAATAAATTATTATTGTATTATAATATTTGAACATGATATCTATAAGAACTTGTAATATTAGTAAATGTGGAAGTAGAACTGGGGAGGTAAATGTACTCTCTGAATATCATTTTGATCAATTGGTCAATCTATTATCTTTTTTTGATTTGACCTTTAATATCTTCATTATTTTATCCATTTATATTAACATTCCTCAGTTTAGGAATTTTTTTAGTAAATGTTAAAGTTTTTCCATAAAAAAATAAATTGGAATGAAATACCTCCTTTTGACATGTATTTATAAAATATAAAAAAAATCGTGATATAAAAGTTCCAAAAGAAATTTTGAAAATGTGAACTTTTATATCATCATGGTGAATAGGTATCTTGGCACTCAACTCATAAGCTACTTGAATCTTCACTCTCACATGATCTTTTGGAATTTTTTTGTTGTGTGGAATATTCCCTTGGTTATTGAACATTATACCCTCACAGCAAGGCTACGGTTGGGTGTTGATAGATATATGTCATAATTAGTTTCACCCTATAGAATATTAATATATAAAAGTAATTTGTATCTAACTGATTCAAATTTCAGGGAAAAAATTATGAAAAAATCAATTACATTTGGTAAGTTAGACCTTTGAGGGGAATGGATAACCTCAAGGTTGGGGCTATATCTTCAAGTATTGGTTGTTGTTTTGTTGTTTATTCACTTTCATTACTTCTCATGAAAATCTCTAACAACTCAAATTTTCAATTGAGTTTTTTTATATAGTGGTTATTCTTCTCTGTGTCTCTTTTTTTTTCTTATCTTTATCCCCTTGTGCACTTTTTTCTCAAAATATGTTCAGGGAGACACTCCAAAACCCACACCTCTAAAAATACCATATTTTTATGGCTACTTCAAGGTCACTGAATGTTGTTGTTCATCAGGTATAGTTGATGATGATTCATTAGTCTAAATGGGATAATAAATATAGAAAAAAGAAATTTATATCACACTGATAAGTAGGGATTATTAGGGATTATTTTTCAAAACCGATTTAAAATAGAAACAAAATTATTATGTAATACTTGCACATGATTCCCATAATATTTTTATGTTTTCATATACTAGTATTTTATATTTATTTACATGAGCCTCCTTCCATAACACATGAGGTGGGATGAAAGTGGATTGGTATTTTGATTAATCAATCTTCATATAAAAAATGAGTATAATTTTTTTATTGTTTTATACCACATAATAGTATTACTGTATATTTAAAAAACATTGAATTTTTTTTAAGTGAAGCATATCCCATCATTTATTTATGGTAGGTGTACATGGTTTTTTAGGCACACTAATTATTTCCAACACTCAGCTATCATTTCATAAATTAAAAATTATGAATCAAAGTGATTAATACACTTATTTTCAAGTAAAGTATTACTAATCACAATATACTTGAAAATATTCCTCCTCATGATAGATAATAAATTCATTTCATATTTCTTAGTGTATCATGTGTGTATACATCTATGGTGGGTCCTAGATTACTTCTAATTCAGCATCTCTAAGTTTGTTCTTCATAATAATTTTTTGAAATCCTCTATGAGACTTTATAGTGACTACTAACAAAAAATTTATTTGAAATATATCTAGTATAAATTCACTTTAAAAGGGATAATAGAGTAAATAAAAGTTTTATTATTTTTTTAGTAAAATGTAGAAAGTATGTCATTATGTCACCCTAATATCGTTCTATATTAGTTCCTTAATAACAATCGTGAAATTTTCCCGTTGTATATACATTAATCAGCACATGAAATCAAGTTGTTACCCAAATGTAAATAATGAAAATAGACTTGTTGGGGATAATAGGTTTTCAATGTGTAGTCCATTCAAACTCTTATTTAACACCTATATTTATTTCCTTAATATTTTTTATTAACATAATTATTCTAAAACACTCTTGTTTTTACTAGGAAATAGGTTGTTCACCTTCTACTATTTCATGAGTTTCAATATCATAAATATAGCGTTCCTTAGTATTTTTAGAATTACCATCTAGAGAAACCTATTTTTCCTCTACATTAGGAACATCATCATGTTGAGAGAGCTATTATTCCTCGGAATTGGGAGCATCGGTATATGTAGAATCCTTCATCTTTAGAAGTTGTTGAATATAAATTTAGATTTTATTAATTCATTATTTGAAAAATAATATTATAAGATATGAATATTACAAAAAACAAACAACCTAATTATTAAAATATATTTTTTCATTAAATTTTGAATGGATTTAAACCCTCTATCGAATATCCAAATACCCTCATTATAGTATCCTCTAATATATAAGACCCTATCTATATTGGGACTACTGTGAATTGATTACAATGTCCCAATGAATTTTTTTTCCTTCTTTGAATTAAAATATGACCCTATAGTGGTTTTTTCTATAATAGAACAATTGACCACTTTCTACTAATAGGATCTATGACATAAAAAACTTGTACTGCATATGATCGCAATATGAAAATTCTATCCTTGTACCATTATTTACTAAAATTGACTTTCAAAAATCCCAATTCATCGATTTTAACTACACTCATGTTATCTACCTAATTGAATTGAAAAATAGAACATGGAATATTAGATAATCTGACTCCCATATTTTTTCAATGATGCCAAAGTATGACATATTCACATAAATTTGATTTCTTTCCATGGTACCAAATACAAGCATAACTTCATCCATGAGTGAAAATCTACGATTTTTAATGGTATTGAATTCATATTGTTCCTTTTTAAATAACATATAACCATTAATTGCATAACCATTTTATGATAATAAATGCACACTTATTCCTCTGGCTATCCATATAAGTTGTTCTAAAATTGAACTCAAGTTTTTAGTTGAATCCTTAAAAATATGGTCTCGAAACAATCCTATAAACTTATAATATTTTGTATTTGATACATATATTTCCTCCCTTGACTGATTAAAATTCCTAAGAATTACTTTTTGGTTTTCAACATAAGGAAGAAACTTAAAAAATATTATGTAAAACAAAAAGGTGAGCCTGTTCTTGTTCTATAATGGTAATTGTGACAACATCTATTCTAAGAATTACTTTACCGACAAGTTTCTTATTGTGATATGATTTTGGTAGACCAATGCATTCCATATCAGATAGGTAATCAATAGAAAATTCAACAAATTCTTCAAAAATATATAACTCTATAACATAACCTTAAAAATGACTTCGATTTTTACATACCCTTTAAATATAATTATATACCATTCAATGGAGAATATCTGTCCAAAATGTATAGGACCAAATAGTAATATATCTCTAACAAATTAATCCATTTGTTGAACCATCATATCAAATAAATACGGTTAGAATAACATCTAAAATTTACATAAAATGAAAGAAATTTCACTTTACATTTTAATTAATTTCATCAAGCCTATAATTTTACTACATATTGACTAGAAAAAGAAACCAAAAATGGTTAATGTTTGATATTAATTTTTGGTAAAATGAAATATAAAGATATAGGAATTAGATCGGGCATAAAAATATGAAATTCATGTGATTTTAGGCCCTTAAGCATTAAATAAATCATTGAAATAGTATTATTTACATTTGATGAATATCGTTTTCAAGCCTTTACAATATTCATATGTTTACAAAACTGATATTTCTCTTTCCTATAAATAGTGTAAAAAACTTAAGGAAGAAAAGTCTATCTTCCACCCTTCACTCGCATCAACTAGTCCCATATCCCACTATCAATCATTTCCAAACTAGAATTAATATCATGATTTTTCTTTCTAGGAGAATTTAGTAACATGAAAACGAATATATCGCATATATTTTTTTCCATATAGTTGATATCATGAAACTTTTTTATATATAAAAAATTCCAGTATAGTAATACCAAAAAATGATCTCTTTTTTCAACTAGATTTTGTAAGGGTTTTCAATGAAGTTTTACCAAAAGTGGTGGTCATATCCTTTAGTTTCTCAAACAATTTATCATCTTTTAGTGGATATGGTGTTGTACCATTTTTTAAATTAATATAAAATGATGTTGTTTAATATTGGTATTTATTACATCATGGTAAAAATGTATGAGGTTCTAGAAACATAGTTTTAAAGGTATGTTTCAGTCTAACTAAGTTTGTACCTACTGACCAGGTGTTGGTTAAGTGGTATTTTATAAGTAGAAAAACTCCCTGGTAATGTAAATGGCGTAGGTTCGAGTCCTACCACACTCAAATTTTTATGGGGGTGTATGGATCGAAGGTTATGGGTTGGTCTTGTGTAAGGGTTGTGGTAACCACAAATACCATGTTATCCAATAACACATTTACCAGTTCGGTGAATGAGCAGTGGTTTTAGAGGTGGTACAAAACATGATATCCTTTGGGAGGTGTAGGGTTTGATTCTTGGGAGCCTACTCTTGGGATAATTTCTCCTTCCCAAAGCCATGATCATATTACTTGGTCACCTAGTTCTGAATGTGTGGAAAAAATGAGTCACAAACAACCCATGCTAAAATATTTCTATATTGATATTTCATTATTCGGGATGTCACCCTCTAGAATGATCTTCCGTATCGACTGGAAATCACTCCTTCCTGGTTTGGGTTCTCTCTATAGTTACCTCTTCAAGTGGGGGTTCCTTGTGTGGAGGGTTTGAAAAGGTCATGCCATGGAATTTCCTTTTTTAAATATATGGTGTGTACCTTGTTCACAAATATGACACCCTTGAGTTCCTTTAATGTTATATCCTAGAAAATTCCCATAAATAGGAATTTCATTTATTTTACCATATTATATGAATCTAAATGTGAAATATTCATTTCTATAAAAAACATACAATGTCACACCTTAATCCCAAATTAATTTCAAATCTTTGATCAATGGATCCAAATAAGCATCAATATCATTACCCGATTGTTTTGGTTTTAATATTTGTAGAGACAACGTAATTTATTTTTGCATCATGCATAACCAGAGTGGAAAGTTATAATTTACCAACATCATTGTTCATATACTTGGATTGGTAATTTTTAAGATAAAAGGATTAACTATATCTTTAGACAGCACAAAACACAGGTTTCATAGCTTATTTCCAAATTCGGGATACTTATGATCAATTTTCATCTACTAAGGAGAGTAAGTTGGGTGATGAAGTTTCTCATCATAATTTATTGTATTTTCATGCTACTTCAATTACCTTAAAATATCCTCACTTATATATAGGATCCCAAACCTTGGAATGATTGGAAAGTACCATCAAAATTTTGAAAGACGTGATTCATCTTTATTGTATTAAGACACACCATGCCCTAGGAAATTTTTAAGTGGATAATAGTCTTTGAAAAATAGTATATAGTAATTTAGACAAGTATGTTTTATTTCATATATCATGACCATTGAACATAGAATTCATTTAGAATCATGTTTTTGGAAAGGAATCGCATTATATTCTGGTACCATGTCACGAACCGTCTCTCGAGGCCCATGTTGTGACTACCACAAGCCCGCCTTCCATTGGCCAAGGGCTAGCGACTATCACCAAAGGAGTAATTCCATAAAACTGGGAAGGCATTGCCTTTATAACTTTAAAAACACACAACAGAGCAAACAACTGGATACAAAACACTAAGTAAAAATTTATAACAAGAGAGTGATAAAAAGTAAAGGGGCAAAAAATACAAGCCCAATTATAAAGTACAAGTACAACTGGAAAGTAAAAAATATCTAAAAGGTGAAAAGAATCTCCTGGATCGTCCACCATGGATCCTACCTGAAGGGTAGGTACAAATAGGCTCCTCAGCACTCCACTTCTGTCAGCCTCTTCCATGTACTGACACGTCGTATGGTCCACCTTCGGGTATCGTCCAGTCCTGGTACTCTCAGCCTCAATTAGCGTTGTCTGTCATCTGTATCCAACACAACGAGGTGTGGGCATAGCCCGTGTAGAGGTGAGTATAACGATACTCAGTAGAGACCCCGATACCACCAAGGTATCTCAAAATATACCAAGTATAAACCATAGAGAATGAAATCAACGGATAACCATTACTTTGGTATATGCCCATACATATACCAAAGTTATCAAGTAACCCATATCAATCATGAGGAAAACACATAAGTCTCTAAATTAGCTCACACAGGTATAAAAATTATATATAGAGATAGAGATGATCAGATGTAGCCACTGAATCATCAATTCTGTCAAACCCACACAGGATCTAGGAATAGAATTCAGAACTATCGAACCCACACAGGATCCAGGAACAGTAGTTGGAGCTGTCGAACCCACACAGGATCCAGGAACAGTAGTCAGAGTTGTCGAACCCACACAGGATCTAGGAATAGTTGTCAGAGTGCAGCCAACCACATGGTTCCCACACAAAGAACACTTGATTTCGAGAGGGTCCGCTCCTCAATCCAAGTGTCGATACATCAATTGCCATGATGTCCCAAGAAGAAGCATCCCAAATGTTAGACACGTCATAAGGGGGTAAACCAAACAATATGTGTCCAAGATATTGAGGAGAATATGACCAATCCATTTCCCATAAAGTACACGGTGTGTAGGAATAAGGAACACGCCGTTTCTTCAGACCTCAGGTACTACCCTTGTACAATGGCCCATGTCGTAATGCTTACACACTGTGTCTAAGAAACTGGGGTCGGCTCCATGTACGCTGTCCATGTGGTCGTACATGGCCTCAACTAGTGTTCTCCAACCCGTGTAACAGGTACACGGGGTAGTTCGTGCCACTATCCATGACTGGCCGTGTGGTGGAGTACATGCCTGTTTACTCCACCCCATGTCCGTGTATCCCCGGGATACTCACCGAGTCTCGCGAAGCCACTTCTGCCATTCTGTGTAGATAGTACACACTGTGCCTCTTGGTCGTGTAATTCTGCCTATGTCTGTGTATTTCCCAGAATACATGTCATGTCTCGTGAAGCTTCTTCTGCTATTCTATATAGAGAATACACGCCGTGTGACTGGGGTCACACACCATGTGTTACGTGTCTAATGTCTGAAACTCAAGCCGCAGAACGCCCGTATTACATTGCATGTTCGTCAGAAGTACACGTCGTGTATTCTGGAATTTTCCAGAAATGTCACCTCCAGCCATCGTGCCTCTCGTGAAGTCTGTTCTTCATTCTGATGATCCATTCATCATGAAACATCAGAAACTAGGTCGCCCCGATGTCCCGTAGTCATCTCTGGTGTTTTTGGGCATCTGATCAGCTCCGAAAATGCGATTTGATTCACCCACTCAAAGAATGGTTGAGGAACGGTCCTTCCCGTTCTGGTCCAATATGTCACCCGCTATCGCCGCCGCACCTCTACTAGGTCGTTTTGAAGTTGGGTCTTCAATTTGAGATCATTGCGTCACACAACGGACTCGCAATGATCCATTATTCATCACCCATGAAGAACGCGAAGCACACCAAACATTCCCAAGAACGGCGGAGGGATCGGGCAGTGTTTGTTTGGCCCGGTCCTTTCACGTTAGTTTGGTAGAAATCGGGTCAATAGAAACAATCATGGAAGGAATAAACAACATTTCTCAAATAAAAACACACCCCTACCTTTGATCGTTGATCGTCGATGTTGGCACGAGAAAGAGGACATCGATTCGTTGATGTCGGGAAAGAAGATGAAGAAATCGAGGATGACATCATGGGTGTTCTTCAAGGATGGAACTTCCTCCCTTGTTCTAGTTGAATATCAAAGAATAAGATGTTTGTCATTGGTGGATGAAGTGTTCTTCGTTCTTCTATGGTCGTTCTTCTTTGGGAGGAGCATTCTTAGTTGGAGAGAATAATTTTTTTCAAGTGCTCTTCTAACCCCTCTCCCAACAAAGGAATGGCCAATATAAATTAAATTATGTTTTAATAAATTAATTTGAACTGCATTGTTAATTCAAGAGGTGTTGGCATAATAAATAAAAAAGGGTGTGGCACCATTAAGTGGGGACCTCAAGAGGTTTCTCCCTACTTAATGGGGAGTTCAAGAGGTTTTAACCTCGGGTGGTCCCCACCAAAATAAACATGAAGAGGAGGTCAGGTTCGGGTGGGCCCCACCACCATAACCTCTCATGGGAGGTTAAGGTGTGGTGGTCCCCACCTCTAACTTTCACCTGGAGTCTTCAAACAACCAAAAATAAAAATAAAGCCACAACTTTATTTTTATTTAATTTATTCATCAAAACCCAAAAAATAACTTTCATTCTTGACCAACTATCGTCGAAGTGAAATTCTTCTTTAGCGAATATCGGCGCTGTGAGTTCAACGGTGCCCTCAAATTTCAATTCCGAGCTCCATTTCAAAAGTTATAAAAACTCACTCATACGTTTTCTGAACATACCAGAACAATAGTTCAGAAATTGATTCCGGGAAAACCGGGCCTCAGAATCATGCTCTTTCAATTTTCACAAACTCGTAAAATTCCCATGAATTTAAAAAAATCCCACAAAAATTTCAGGTCTTTAAATTCTCCCCACCTCAGGGATTTACGTCCCCATAATCTACAAATCAAACTATGGGAACAAGTGGGGGTACTGAGCATGAATCTGAGCCTCCTGCTCTCATGTTCTATCTTAGAGGTTCCCATGCTGCCAGCGAACATGAACTAGAGGTAACGACTGTCCACATAGGATCTGCTCCTGTCGATCCTCAGTCTCCACTGGAACCTTCATAAAAGTATCCCCATCATCGATGTCCTGCTACCCATGGTCAATAATGTGAGAAGGTTCATGCACATATCTCCTCAGCTGGGATACGTGGAAGACATCGTTCACCCGGTGCAACTGAGGTGGAAGAGCTAAGAAATAAGCCACCTCGCCCACTCTGTTGAGGACCTGAAAAAGTCTGATGAACCTCAGAGATAACTTGACACCTTGTCCAAATCTTTTTAGGCCTCATCAGGGTGAGACCCGTAGAAAGTCGTGGTCTCAATCCTAGAACTCCAGAGGTCTCTGTCTCCTATCAGCATACGACTTCTGTCTACTCTGTGTAGTCTTCATTAGCTCCTGGATGATCTTCACCTTCTTCGTGGTTGCTCATTCCATCTCTGGCCCCACTAGTGCTGACTCCCCTGGGTCGTCTGGCACAAAATTGATCTGTAAGGTTGTCCGTATAACACCTCAAAATGTGTCATCCCAATGGTGGTGTGATAGCTGTTGTTTTATGAAAACTCCACCAAAGGTAAGTGATCCTCCCAGTAGTGACCGAAGTCGAGGACACATGCGCACGGAGCATGTCCTCAAGGTTCTCAATGGTCCACTCTGTCTGATCATCCATATGAGGGTGGAAGGTGGTGCTCAAATGAAGCTGCATCCCGAAAGCCTCCTGCAACCCCTTCCATAGCTAGGAAGTAAATCGTGCGTCACGATCGGAGACAATCGTCAAGGGTATACCATGTAAATGCACAATATCTTACACATAGAGGTGTCCCAAGATCTCTATTGTACCCTTCTCTCTGATCGGTAGGAAGTGGGCCGACTTGGTGAGTCGGTTGACGATCACCCAGATAGAGTCATTCTTCTTATACGTACGTGGAAGTCATGTCACGAAGTCCATGGATATCCCATCCCACTTGCACTCTGGGACCTCTAAAGGAAGAACCAATCCTGTTGGTAGCTGGTGATCCTCCTTCACTTACTGACAAGTGAGGCATTGAGAGACAAACTATTCTACTGCATTCTTCATACCTAGCCACCAGTGCTGTCGTCGAAGGTCCTAGTACATCTTTGCTGCTCCTGGATGTACCGCAAAAGGGGATGTGTGGAACTCCCTCAAAAATTTCTCGTGAAGTGACACAAACACCATAGTACATCCTCTGAAGAGGATGAAGTGATCCCCACCTTCAGAAAATCCATAAGGTGCCTGCCCTGTGGATATCTTAGGACATCGTGTCTCACAGTCAGTGTCTCCACGTTGTGGCTCCCTGACTCGCTGAAGAAGTGGAGGAGTGACTGTAAGAGACTAAAGAAAAGATTCTCCATCTCAGTCCACAAAGGAAATCTTTAAAGAAGCCAGCTGCTCTATCGCCTATCCTAACAGCTTAATACCTAATCTCTTACTGAGATCATCTTCTACAAAGTTCCCCTTCCTAGAAGTATAGACTATCTCAAAGTCGTAGACCTGGAGGAACTCAATCCATCATCGTTGTCTCAGGTTCAGGTCCTTCTGGGAGAATATATACCTGAGACTCTGGTGGTTAGAGTAGATTGTGAAACACTCGTCCATCAGATAGTGTCGCCACATCTTCAAGAATAATACAACTGCTGCTAACTCTAGTTCATGTGTAGCGTAGTTTTGCTCATGTTTTCTCAGATGTAGAGAACCATATGTGATCACTCCTTGCTCCTACATCAGGACACACCCGAGTCTGGTCCCTGATGCATCGCAGTAGACTACATACCCTACACCCTCCTACGGAAGCGTCAAGATAGGGGCACTAGTCAGCCTCTACCTTAGCTCCTGAAAGCTCTACTGGCATCTCTTCGACCACAAAAAGGGTTTCCCCTTCTTCTTCAAGGATAAAAGTGGTTCTTAAACTCTAGAGAAGTCTAGTATGAACCTATGGTAATATCCATCCAAACCCAAGAAACTTCGTACCTCTGTCACGCTCTTGGGTGGATCCCAAGCAAGTACCGCCTCAATCTCTTTCGGATATACTGCAACTCCAGCCTCTAAGATGACATGTCCCAAAAAGTGAACCTCTCGGATCCAAAACTGGTACTCTGAGAGATTACCTTAAAGCTGGTGCTCTCTGAGTGTGTCCAGTACTACCCGCAAATGGTAGGCATGCTCCTCCTCAGTAGTCGAGTAGATCAGAATATCGTCGATGAAGACTATGATAAAGTGATCGAGGTATGGCTGGAATATCATGTTCATGAGTCCCATGAACACTGATGGAGCATTGGTTATGCCGAAAGGCCTAACCAAGAACTCATAATGTTCGTACCGACATCTGAAAGCTATCTTCTGTGCATCCTCGCCTCGACCTCTGAGATGGTGATAGCCTAACCTGAGGTCTATCTTCGAGAAGAACCGTGCTCCCTTCAACTGGTCAAAAAGGTATTCAATTCCTGGGAGTGGGTACTTGTTCTTCACGGTCACCTGGTTCAGACAACCGTTGTCGACGGAAAGCCTCATATTTTCCTTCTTGGCGAATAGAATCGGGGCTGCCCAGGGAGAAACACTAGGCCGCATGAATATCTTCCCCTACAAGTCCTCTAGCTGTATCTGCATCTCACAAAGCTCCATGGGAGCCATCCGATACGCTGGTGTAGATATCGGTGTCGTCCCGGGGTACAGGTCAATGTAGAAGTCCAACTATCTGCGAGGAGGTAGACCTGAGACATCATCAGAGAAAACATCCGCATATTAGTCCACCACTACAGGATAGCTCAGACTCTCCACATCAACTACTCTAAGGGTAAGGCAGGCCAGCTGATGAGTGATCACCTTCACCCTCCTCCGATTAAGCCCTTCATGCGCTGCAAAGGTTCCCTTATCACCGGTTAAGGTAAACCAAGTATCATCCGTGGGGACACACCGCACTTTGCGCCTAATACAGTCAATCTAAGAATGGATTATAGATAACTATTCCATACCCAAGATGAAGTATTAAGGCCTCGACAACACTACTAAGAGATCCCAGCTGAGGCACTCTCCTTCTAGAGTAAGCTCACACTGCCAGAACCAGTGTGTAATCGTTGAATCTTCTCCCGTAGGAGTCTCTAGTCATAAAGATCGATCCAATGGCTTTGTCAGAATATCAGAGCTCCGAATGAGGGAAGTGGCAATGAAAGATTGAATGGAACCTATGTCTATAAGAACTGCAGCTACGGTGGAGTTGACACAGACCATACCTAGAATCATCTCTGGAGTGCCAGGATCGTATGCCTCAGGTTCCTTGAGCTGAGCTATCCCCTATCCACCTTCTCCCTGTGGTTGGGGTGGACCTCCTAGTGGTGGTGGTGGTGACACCTCATAACATCATCCACCTCTAGCTGCACGACCAACTCCTCTGCCACGTCCACCTGCGTCCTTCGGATCGCCTTGATCAAATCTCTGCCTTTGCCTGGGAGGTCCCTCAACTATCTGTTAATCATCCGAACGGTGGGTCAGACAGTCACGATCCATGTGACCATGCCCGCTGCATGTAAAACACTGCTTGTTCCTTGAATTACTGGCTCTATCACGTGTGCCTCGCACAACCAAACACATGTCATGAGGACGTCCACCAGATGATCTGGTCCGCTTGGACCTCTATGAAATTTGTCTACTGCCTACTATAGAAGACTCCGCTACATGATGCCCAGTGGAGGGTCTTGCTGCTAGAAACTGCTCAGTAAAAAAATTCTCCACTAAGAGGGCTCGCTCCAACACCCCTGCCTGCATCGGGATGCTGAGGGAGATCGTTGAATCCCTGATCTTCCACCTGAGCCCCTGCTCAAAGGTCCATTCCCTGAAGAATGGGTCTCGTACCATATCTTTGGAGTAGCGTGAGAGGTCGGTGAACCTCACTGAGTACTTTTCCACCATCATGCATCCCTGTTGCAGATGAAGTAGCTCATGTATCCGCACTACACGTAGGGTGTATGGAACAAAATCCACCCAAAATAGGCTCTCTAAGTCTGCCCAGAGTAGTGTCCCCCCGTCATGCACTTGGAGAATCAGGCTCCACCATCTGCCTACTACTTCTTGAAGAAGACTCGCGGAAAGCATCACCATAAGGTATGTTTGTGTCCCTACCAGTCTGAAGACTCTCACCACAGCCTCCAGGCAATCCTCAGCTTCCTGCGGGTCCATCTCACCCCTAAACCTGGGTGGCCTCAGGCGTTGGAACTCGTGTTACATGCTCAAGCGGCATGCATCGTATGCTACTAGGGCTGGTGGAATCAGTGGGCCAATGGGTACTGGTACCACTGGTGCCTCCATTGTATCATGTCCATGCAAAAATGCATCATCGCTCGGTGGGCTACCATCTTGTACAAATCCTGGAACCCTGGCTGGATGTCTGTGTGGGTCCATCTTGAAAAGGAATAGGTGTTCCACAGTAAATAAGTTATACCTCATGATCTGGCTCAAATATATCGCTAAGAAAACTTTTTAAAAACACACCCAATCATTGTTTTTGTGTACTGAGTCAGAAATCAGAATCCAGGGTCCTGGTGTTTGGATATGTTTGCTGCTGCACCAACACTGGAATCCTTGAACTGAAAACCACACTCACTACACTTCACACTATTACTTCATAGAAAAGATTAGAGCCCTATGTTCTGTGGTATAACTGACTCCTCTGATACCAATTTTTCATGACCTGTCCCCCAAGGCTCGTGTCGTGACTACTCCAAGCCCACCTTCCATAGGCCAGGGGATGGCGACTTGAACCAAAGGCGTAATTACCTAAAACTGGGAAGGCATTGCCTTTATAACTGTAAACACACACAACAGAGCACACATTTGGATACAAAACACTAATTAAAAATGTATAACAAGAGAGTGATAAAACGTAAAGGGGCCGGAAATACAATCACAACTGTAAAGTACAAGTACAAATGAAAAGGAAAAAATAGTTGAAAGGTGAAAAGCATCTCTGGGATCATCCACCATGGATCCTACCTGAAGGGTAGGTACAGATAGCCTCCTCAACAGATAACCATTAATTAGGTATATGCCCATACATATACCTAAGTTATCAAGTAACCCATATCAATCATGAGGAAAACACAGAAGTCACTGACTCATCTCACATGGGTATATAACTTATGTATAGAGATAGAGATGATCAGATGTAGCCACTAAATCATATATTCTGTCGAACCCACATAGGATCCAGGAACAGAATTCAGAATTGTTGAACCCTCACATGATCCAGGAACAGTAGTTCGAGCTGTCGAACCCACACAAGATCCAGAAATAGTCTTCAGTGCTTTCGAACCCACACAGGATCCAGAAATAGTAGTAAGAGCTGTCTAACCCACATAGGATCCAGGAACAGTTGTCAGAGTGTAGCCAGCCATAGGGTTCCCGCACAAAGCACGCTTGATTTCAGGAGGGTCCTCTCCTCAAGCGAAGTATCGATACATCAACTTCCATGAATCCCTAAGAAGAATTATCCCAATGGTCTACCACGTCATAGAAGTATAACCCAAAAAAAACGTGTCCATGATATTGAGTACAAGATAACCAAGCCATTTCCCAAAAACAACACGACGTGTAGGAATGAGGCACACAATATGTCTTCAGACCTCGAATACTTCTCATGTACAACGGCCCATGCCGTAAGGCTGGTCATGTAGAAAAGAAAGTTCACAGCATGTGGTATAGTTACACACCGTGTCCAAGGAACTGGGGTCAGCTCCTTGTATGCTGGCCATGTGCCCATACACGGACTCAACCCATGTTTGCCAACCCGTGTAATTGGTACACATGGTAGCCCGTTCCATTGCCCAAGCCTAGACGTGTGGTGGAGTACATGCCAGTGTACTCCACCCCATGTACATGTATCCCCGTGATACATGCTAAGTCTCGCGAACCCACATCATCCATTCTATGTATAAAGTACATGTTGTGCCTCTTGGTCATGTAATTTTTCATGTGTCTTTGTATTTCTTAGAATACATGCCATGTATCGTGAAGACGCTTCTGTCATTCTGCACAGAGAATACACATCGTGTGACCGGGGTCACACACCAAATGTTACTTGTCTAACGTCCGAAACTCAAGCCACATGACGCTTGTACTACACGGCGTGTTTGTCAGAAGTACACGCCATGTATTCTAGAATTTTCTAGAAACGGTGCCTCTGGCTAGCGTGCCTCTCGTGAAGTCCTTTATTCGTTCTGATGGTCTGTTCATCACAAAACTTCAGAAACTAGGTCACCCCAATGTCTCATATCTATCTTCGGTGTTTTCGGGCCTTTGATTGGCTCTGAAAACACGATTTGATTCACCCGCTCGAAGAACGGCCAAGGAATTGTCCTTCCCATTCTGGTCCGATCTGTCACCAGCTATCATAGTCGCACCTCTTCTAGGTAATTGTGATGTTGGGTATTCAATTTGAGATCGTTGTGTCACACAACGGACTCACAATGATCCGTTGTTCGTCACCCATGAAGAACGCGAAGAACACACCAAACATTCAAAAGAACGGTGAAGGGATCGGGCCGCGTTCGTTTGGCCTGGTCCTTCCACATTATTTTGGTTGCAAGAAGGTCAAGAGAAACAATCATGGAAGGAAGAAACAACGTTGATCAAATCAAAACACACCCCTACCATTGATCTTTGATCGTCGACGTTGGCACGAGAAAGTGGACGTCGATTCATTGACGTTGGGAAAGAAAATAAAGAAGTCCAGGATGACGTCATCAGTGTTCTTCAAGGACGGTGCTTCCTCCCTTGTTCTGGTTGAAGATAAAAGAAGAATACTTCCGTCGTTGGTGGATGAAGTGTTCTTCATTCTTCGATGGTCTCTCTTCGTTGGGAGGAGCGTTCTTTGTTGGAGATAATAAGTTTCTCCAAGTGTTCTTCCAACCCCTCTCCCAACAAAGGAATGGACAATATAAATTAAATTATGTTTTAATAATTTAATTTGAATTGTACCATTAATTCAAGAGGTGTTGGAATAATAAATTTAAAAGGGGTGGCACCATTAAGTGGGGAGCTCAAGAGGTTTCTCCCAACTTAATGGGGAGTTCAAGAGGTTTTAACCTCAGGTGGTCCCCACCAAAATAAACATGAAGAGGAGGCTAGGTTCGAATGGGCCCAACCACCATAACCACTCATGGGAGGTTAAGGTGTGGTGGTCCATAACTCCACCTTCCACATGGAGGCATCAACCAACCAGAAATAAAAATAAATCTATAACTTTATTTTTATTTAATTTATTCATTAAAACCTAAAAACTAACTTTCATTCTCGACCAAATATCGTCGAGGTGAAAGTCTTCTTATGTGAATACCGACGTTGTGAGTTCAACAGTGCCCTCAGATTTCAATTTCGAGCTCCGATTCAAAAGTTATAAAAACCCATTCGTACATTTACTGAACGTACCTGAAATAAAGTTCAGAAATTGATTCTTGGCACACTGGTCCTCAAAATCATGCACGTCAATTTTCGCAAACTCGTAAAATTCCCATGTATTCAAAAAAATCCCACGGAAATTCTGGGTCATTACATGCCATTTCATTTAAGAAAGAATGTTGTTTAATAAGACCAGTCTCACTATATTTGTTTTCATCTGATACATTATATAGATTCGTTATAGATGAAAATATTTTATATTTAGTACAACCAGTATAAAATGGAATCTTTTTACAACTCTTTAACATCTAAAATAGTTTTTTACAGTAAAAAATTTCATATTAAACTATCATTTTCATTACTTAAATATGATCTTCATCATCATTTAAACCCTTAATCACATCTTTGATATGGTATTATTTGTCATTCATAATTTTAATCATATCAGATGACACATAAAACTTAGTTTTGTCCCAATCACTTTCTATTTTCAGTTATTCTTCATGTTTAGTCCAACATTTATACCTTTGATATATTATGTGATAGATCAAGTGTACTTCCAAACACTCTATAGTAATTAGTCTTGAATAACAACAATGTAAACATGTAAAAAGGATTTGAGAAGGGTCAAATGCATGATATTTTTCAAACTTGATAAACTCTTTTAACCCATCATTCTACTCTTTTAATATATAATCGGAATCCATCCATTTTTTATTCATATTCGTCATATTTGATTACATAATATTCATATTTTAAAAAATAAATAAATACACATAAGGTAATATATTATCACACTAAAAGGATATTCGTTATACACACAAACATATATTGTCATCATATTTGATATAAATTATCATTGTATAAAAAGTTATTAGAACATATAAAGACCAATAATTATATGAATTTAAATAATTATAACACTTATTTTCTAATTCAATAAGTAAAATATGATAAATAATTCTATTTTATAAATGTATTTATAATGGGAGGTAATTTATTCCCTATAACTATTAATGTTCACAAGAAAACTATAGATTTATAAAACTGGATGGGTATTAGGGTATATATAACAATATTTCTATAAAATTATTAGATTTTGATGTACTAAAAATGCCATTTTGGTTTCAATATATAAGTTATTTTGAGAAAATTTTAAAAAATACAAGTTTATTTTTACCCTTATATGTGGCATAGAGCCTACATAAAGACAAAACATCCTCTTCCATTATGTAGGCTTGTTTTTGGGAGCTATGTAAGGGTAAATCTAAAATTCTAAGGTATATATAAAGGAAACCCAGTTTTTTCATGATGTGTGTCTTAGTTCATGAATTTTTTCACATTGATTTTGACATTTTTCTTGAATAATTAATGATAAAATAGGTATTTGTTTGGTTAAACTAAGTTTCATGGCTTATTTAGTGATAGTTAGTTAATTGTTAAATATTGTGTAAAAACTATTAAAATTAATGTAATATATACCATTGTTTTAAATTGTTAATTTTAAATTTAATATTTTTTATTTTATTTTAGGTTTTATTTTCTTAGTTTAAGAATTAAATTTAGTTATTAATGTTAAGGTTTATTGTTTAATTTTTGATATATATTTTGTTTTTGGAATTTAAATTTTCAATGTTAAATATTTTTAATAGTCACATTTTCTTGTATTAATTTAATTCTTCTTATTTTCCTTTACTATTTTTTGTGAAGCAGACATCAAAAGATTTTTGAATCAGCAGAGCTTCTACGTAAGAAATTTGGGTATCTAATATGTGTTGTGTAAAAGAATCTATGATTGGATAACTATGGTAAAGAAGAAAAAGATAATATTTTTTACGTAAAAGAAATGAAGGAATGCATTTTATAAAAGTAATTCATTATCATGGAAATCCATGACTATAGAAGGAAAATTCATTTAAGCATAATATAATATAGTATATTTTGTAAGATGAATAACACAAGATATACAGTGTGGGATAATTTATCCTACAACGTGATATAACAAAAAGTGTTTTTTCTTATCTGATTACAACCAAGATATAGTCAAAACTAAGGATGAGAACACCTAAGCTCTCCAAGACCCCAATGAAGAAAAAAACTGATCTCGGATGGGTATTGTATTGCAACGAGTGTCATGAGTCTGGATTAATGATTTTTGGATAAAATTGGCAACATCTAAAGCTAGTGACCAGAAGAATAGTTAAAGATGATTTTGAATGAGATCCAGTTGTGTTCTATTATATTCATACTAAAGAATCCAAATCTAGATCTGTGAAGGGTTTCTTGATGATGCCTGAAACACTACTAAATGTTGAGATCTGACCAAGTTATGTCTTGATTGAAGGATTATTTAGAATTTAATTTGTGCTACGTTGATTATCTTTGGTTGGGACTGAGTAATAGGGTTCATGAAGTCTGAAAAAAATAAAGTTTGGTTGGGAGAATCTCTCACTTCATCTCTATTTAAAATGTTGACACCGACCATTGAATAGTACTAATGTAGTAGAAGTTAGAAAATTTAACTGATTACAATCACCAAGCTGAGTTGATTAATTTGTTTGAGTTATGTTAGTGTGAGTCCGACCAAAGCTTAGACCATGTTATATAGATGTGAACCCTGATTAAATATAAAATTAGAGTTGGGTTAAGGATTAAAAAAACAGAATTTTTTTTTAAAATTTTCCAAGGAAGTCTTTACACATCAAAAAAATAAATATTAAAACAAAAAGGAAAATACAAAAAAAATTGTTAAAAATCTTTGTTCAAAAAAACAATAAAAAAATATACTAAAAAAATAAAAAATGTTCTTATTGTGTGATGCAGAAAACTTGTGTTGTTCATGTACAAATTTTTTTCTTCTCAAAAACTTGAGTCAATTAATTTTTAAATTTAAAGAAATCTAATATTTTTAATAAAACAAAACTAAACTAAAATGGAAAATATTCAGGAAAGTAATAATTTTGAAAATGAACAAAACTATGAAGTTATAATCATCCAAGATAACATTTAAAGGACTATTATGAGGGAGTTTCAACTCCCTTAGGTTACTAGTAATTCATATTCCATTATATTTACAACTATATCCCATAATAATGGGCTCAAACAATCACATGTGTTGATACTTCTTTTGTTTAATGTTTTATCCAATGAAGACTCGTTAGCCTTCATTAAAAACTTTTATAACACTATGTAGCGGTTTCCTTTATAAGGAATTAATGAAAAAGATATTAGGGTGATTTTTTTTTACTTTTATCTCAAAGGTAATGAAAAAAGGGTTCTTAGGTTTAGATGAAAATATTTTCAAAAACGGGGAACAAGTCTACAATTCATTTTAATGAAATTTTATCCACAAATACCTAAGGGATAACTTCAAAAGAAATTATAAACAGTATAGAGAATCCTTTTAAGAGGATTGGGATCAATTTGGGTACCTACTTAGGTAGTGTCCCAATCACTAACTTCAATCTCATATCCTCATATACATATTCTATAAAGGATTGTCCTCTTCCGGTCAAAATATAGTTGACCAATCTTCTGGGGGAAATTATATTGAAAAAAATAATGAGAAGTTATGCCAAATTTTCAAAAAACAATTCCCTTAATTACAAATATAAAAATTCTATATGAAAAAGAGTGAATATAAGAGAAAACAATACTAATTTTGGCTTGAAAATAAACTCTTAACTAACAGAAATTAAGAAAAAAAATCAATCAATAATGGAACAGAATGTAAAAAAAAGTGTAAACCTAGTGGGCTATCAAAATAAAAGTCAATAAATTAGAGATAAATATTCTCAATATTTTATGTTCATTCACAACCAAATGTTTTGTCCAAACTATGTTATGCCTATTAAAACACATGAAGAGGCTAATTTTTCCAGAAATGGTCTTATATTGCAAGCTAAGGATGACCTATTTTCCATCAACTACAACTCTGGTTATATAAACCATCCAATCCTTTTACAAAATGAACAATGTATGATAAGAAAATAACCACTTCATTCTACTCAATAGCCCAAACCACAATTCTAAAAGCAAAAAAGTGCTGAATCCTCTAATTTTTAAGGGAGTTTTGAGAAGAAAAAAAATCTTTTTAAAATCGATCAAAATATTAGTAGGATCGAATCTTAATATGAGAGACATAAAACTAAAATTACCAACATTAAAAATCAATTTAGTTAAATATTTAAATGGTTAGGTGTTAAGGAAAAGGGGAAGCTTCCAAATACAACTGAAATGAACCCTGGGGAGAGTTCCATGGTTGTGGACACTAGGAGTGGTTTAAAAACTCTAGAGGAAGTTAGAGATAAACATGTGGAAATTCAAATTGAATATCTGATAAATTATGACCAAAAAAATCTAGGAAACACTGAATATATAAAAATTGAAATAACTAATGTAACTCAAGTAAATAAAGTTATTACACCAAAAAATATTGAATAAAAAGACTCTAAAATGAGAACGAAAAAGTGAAAAAAGATCTTGATAAATAATTAAGGGAAATTCCCGCTATTATTATGAATTTTTTCCCATCCATCCCCTTACCTCAAAGATTAAAATCCAAGAATAACTAATATTATTTGCTTCAATTAGTTGGTTTTTTTAACAAGATCCTTGTGAATATTACTTTTATCCAATAATTAATTCATATTCCATCATATTTTAAATATCTTAAGAATATTATTACAAAAAAGAACACTTTGGAAGAGTTATTTACTTACAGCCTCACTGAAGAGTGTGGTGATGTTTTTGAAAATAAAATCCCACCAAATATTAAATATATAGGTATTTTTTCATTTTCTACTCCTTAGTAGATGTGGCCAATTGAACTATCTTTATAACCTTAGTGCAAGAATAAATATAATTCATTCCCCACTATTTCAACAGTTTGGTTTAGAAGAATTTAAACCTAACATTATGGTATTATAATTGTTTGACCACTATTTTACCCATCCCATAGGTAAATTTGATAACCGTATTATAGGAGTTGGTAATATTTTATTTTGTATAGCCTTTCTTATCCTAGAAATGGAGTGGGACCAAGAAGTACATATATTTTTTGGTAGTCCCTTATTATTCACTAGAGAATCTAATATCAATGTGGGATAGGGAAGCCTTGTTTTTAATTATATTGATAAAGAAGAAGAGTTTTGGGTGTTTAATAATTTTAAATAACCAACATTTTGTAAAAAAATCAAGATTTGATATGATGGAACCTGAGGACTCATTAAATCAAGAAGAAGAAATTGTTAAACAATTTGTAGCTGAAGAAATTTGTGTATATGATGAAATTAAATCTTCCCAAAAATCTAGAAGTGATAAAAATAGGAATATAGGTAATATTCTAGAACTAGGAAGAATCACTATTTCATATTTAGAGAACTTTCAAAAGATGAAATTTTTGTTCTAGAACTTAGAAAATTTCTTGGAGAGATTGAGGTAGAATTTACCACTTTAAAAAAAGTTAAGGAACATTTTTATATATTTGGGGGGGTATTTTTTAACACTCTGATGATTTTTCTAAGGAAAATATATTAAATTCAAATTTGGAAATTGAGTGCAATGGGCTGTCCACTTTGGATAGTGGTGAGGAAAAGTGTTCCATTGAACATGGAATTAAGAATTTGTTTAATTTTTAGACTCACTTTAAGAGAAATGTTGAAGAATTTAGAAAACCTAGGCCTAATATTCTACCATCTTGTGAAGATATACCACACTTGAGCATAAAACCTTTCCTTAAAACTGTAATTATTCATTTCTAGGTGAAAACTCTTCACATCGAATCATCATTTCTGCTGAATTAGATAAACATTAAGAGGAAAAGTTATTATATTTGTGTAATAAGTTCAAAAATACCATAGGTTTGACCTTTTCATATATCAAATGGATTATTAATACTTTCTATACACATAGGATCCCTCTGGAACCTAATCATAAACCAATAGTTTAGTATCAAAGAAGGATAAATCCAAACATGATAGGTTTTGAGGGAGGAGGTTATCAAGTCACTTGATACAAGGATTATTTATCCCATTTTGAATAGTTCTTGGGTTATTTTGGCAAATGTTGTACATAAGGAGGGAGGTTTCACTATTGCAACCAGTGAGAAAAATGATCATATTTAGGTTATAAAAACTACAAGGTGTAGGGTTTTTATCGATTATAGAAATCTGATTTCTAAAACTAGAAAGGATAATTTTCCAATGCTATTTATAGATCAACTTCTTGAAATACTAGTTGGAAATATTTTTTTTTTGTTTTATAGATGGTTTTTCAAGTTATAATTAGATCGATATAGCCCAAGAAGACCAGGAAAAAACCACTTTCACTTTCCCATTTTGTGAATTTTCTTACTATTGAATGAACTTTTCCATTTTTGTTAGCACTTTTGAGAACTATTTGAAAAATCTAGTTCTATTTTGGTAAGATTCTTCAAGACCAATCATTTTCTAAATTGGGAAAAATTTTCAATTTATGGTGATAGAAGGCATTAATATTGGTTAGAAGGTTTCTCAGAGGGGTATATAAGTGTACAATGATATGATAGAGGTAATTTATAGTTTCCCCTCCTTTTAATGTCTAGTTTTTAAGAAGTTTTCTAGGTTATTCCAGTTTTTACTGGCGATTCATTATATATTTTTAAAGTTATTAGACCTCTTTGTCCAATGTTAGAAAAAGATGAACCATTTTTATTAGGTGAAACATATCTAGAATATTTTAAAATTTTTAAGGGGGAACTCACTTATTAACATATCATAACTACACCTTATTGGAAGTTTTCTTTTGAACTTATGTGTGATGTAATTGATGTGGTTGTAGGAGTAGTTTTAGGCAACGGGAAAGATAAGGGATTTAATGTTGTGTATTATTCTTGTCAGTTTCCATATTTTAATCAAATAAAGAACACCACAACTCATAATTATATATTGGGTATTGTGTTTGACCTGTAAAATTTTAGGAAGTACCTAATTGGACACAAATTTATAGTTTTCATAGACCATTCTACCTTGAAATACTTTCTATTAAAAAAATTAAAAACCCTAGCTTATAAGGTGGATATTGTTACTATAGAAATTTGATTTTGAAATTAATAACAATAATGGTACTAAAATTTTGGTGGTAGATCATTTTTTTATACTTTATAACACCCAAATTGATGATCTTAAGGAGATAAACTCAAATTTTTCTAATGAAAAATTGCATATTGTTTTGATTAAACAATCTACTTGGTATGCAAGTTTTGTGAACTTTTTAGCCTTTAGATTAATCCCTAAATATTTTACCCATAACCAAAGAAATAAATTCATTGATGAGATAAATAACAACCTTTGGGATGAACCACTCTTTTTTAAAATGTACACTGATGGTATTCTACAAAGGTGTGTTCCTGAATAAGAGAAATTACCCATTCTTGAATGTTATCACTCATGACCTTAGGGTGGCCATCATGGGGGAAAAATAACATCACAAAAAGTCTTGAAATCTAGGTTTTATTGGCCATATTTAGTTAAGTATTCTAAGATATTAGTTTTTGTTTGTGATAAATTTCAAAGGAAAGGTAATGTTGGAAGAAAATAGGAGTTTCCTCAAAAAAAATTTAGAAGTTGAAATTTTTGATGTTTGGGGTTTGGATTTAATGGGACCATTCACACGATCTCATGGTAATGAATACATCTTAGTTTATGAATATTATGTCTCAAAGTGGATATAAATAGTGGCACTCCCAAATAATTATACTTATAGTGTGATCAAATTCCTTAAGAAAAATAATTTTTCAATATTAATGGTTCCAAAAGCTTATATAATAGATAGTGGAACACATTTTAAAAAAATTAAGCTCAAATATTTTATAGAGAAATATATTGGTCTATAAAAAACTGAAACTCCTTTCCATCCACAATCTAGTGGACGTGTTGAAATTTAAAATAGGGAGTTAAAAAAATTTAATAAAAAACGGTGTCTAGTTATATAATAGACGTGTCTTTAAAGATAGATGAGTCTTTATGGGACTACAGAACTAATTTTAAAACTCACATAGGAATGTCTCCTTATAGACTTATTTTTGGGAAATCTTTTCATTTTTCTATAGAGATTCAACATAAGACTTTTTGGGTAACGAAATCCTTAAACATTGATTTTAAAACTATTAAAGGAAGGATACTACTAGAATTGAGGGAGTTGGATGATTTTTGGATAGAATCTTATGATAAATCTTCGATTTATAAGGAGAGGACTAAAATTTTCATGATTATTTTATATATAATAGAGGTTTTAAGGCTAGAAATATTGTTTTTCTTTATGATTCAATATGTATACTTTTACCTAGATAACACAATTCTAGGTACTTTGTACCTTTTACCATACTTTGATTTCTAGTAAATGGCGTTGTTGAGTTAATGGGAGAAGAGAATAATATTTTCTTGGTCACTGGATATATAATAAAGCACTAATTTGAGGGGAAACCAAAATATTTGGTTTCCATTACTTTCCATAAGGACTTAGAAATCATTGATCTTGGATGAAGACTTTAAATTTGTCATTTTATTGGGGGAGACCCATGGTTTTTCTATTGTTTTCTTAGTGATGAATAATAATAAATATTATTATTCTTCTACCTTGGCTTCACTTGTTTTTTTTATTTTTTAGGGAAGGCTTTCATTGCTTAAAAATACCTCATGTGCAAAATTTTCAAACACTTTGAAATGAATTTTAAGTATTTTCTTTAATAAGAGGAGCTGCTAGTTTGAGTTTCTAGGATTAAAATTCTCTAACCCTTTTCTCTGGTCTTATTTTATTTTAAATTTTAAAATTTAGAAACATATGTTTATATTAATTATTCTATAAAAGCTAAAAAAATCTACCAAAGAACTTAATTAAGGTGAAACGAAATGGGAAGTGTATTTTGTTGAGAGTTTATTGTTAAAACGCTATTCGAGGGATGTTAAAATTTAAATTTGGCACTACTTTTGTTTTTATCTTATTTAAAAATACTATTACTTGATGCATGGCTGTTATAAATGATTATAGAGTTCCTCTTTTTGTGCCTTTACATGTTGAACTTATTGTGTAAAACCTACTTGTCATTGCTATTATTTTGAAAATTTTAAACTGCTGAATTTTCTTACTTCGCATCATCATTCTTGTTCTATAATTATTACATTTTTGAAATTCAAAGTGTCATCATGAAACCTTTTTGAAAATATATGTTATTTTTATAGTATTTAAGTATTAACCAATATGTATTATTTTGAATGTTTTGATTGATTTTAAGTCGTGGAATAATTTTTTAGCTTAATTGTGAGCCTTAAACATTAAAAATTACAACTGAATTCAAAATCATTTTGAACTTTAAAAGTTTTTATTATTCTTCCACATTTGAATAAAACAATGATTACATTGTTAGGTATTCGGTGTAGGATAGGTTTCTTTTAGGTTCTAATATTTAATTCATTTTGCAGCCATTAAAAACCCTTATAATTTTTTAAATTGTATGTTTTATTATAATAGAATAAAAAATGTCACTGGTTAAACAAATTTCTCGATGTTGAAGGTTGTAATTCCACATTGAGTAGGTTTATTTTTAATACCACTTTGATTTTATTGGGTGAATATTTTATATTTCCCTCTTGAAAAAATGGCCTATGGAAAAATTTTGGGAAGATTTATTACAATTTTTATTTTCTTTGAACTTTTTATTCGGAATTTAACTCATAACATATGCATCCAAATAGACAATGAAATGAAAATCCTAATCTAGGTTGAGCGAAAATTTATTTATTTTTTATCACTTTTTCTTTAATATTCTAGATGGGTTATTTATTCTATTTTTAATTATTAAACCTAACCATATAATTAGACTGTATATTAATTATTTCTTTTAAATATGTGTGTTGGTTCACCTAGTGGTAAATATAAGTTTAAACTTTCAATTGAATGCATTTTTTTGTCTGTTAAATTCTCTTAAAAATTTTAATTTAAATGAAATTTGTAAAATAATAACTAATTTTGAATTGAATAAGTTTAATTTGAGGGGGTATTAATATTTTACCCTTTAGATAATCCATTAGGAAAAATCAATTTGAAAATTGATTCTTAGTGCCATTTCATCTTTTCCATTTTGAAATTTATTTTCTACTATTAAAATTTACTAACCTATTGTTTGAGGATAACCAATACTTAAGTGTGGGGGAATTTTATATAGCTCTTATTTAATGCATTTTTTCACATCATTTTTTTCATTTTTAAGGAATGTTTATTGATAAAAAAGGTATTCATTTGGTAAATCTTAGTATCGTGATTTTTTGGGTGACAGTTAGTTAATTGTTGATTATTGTGTAATTTTTTTTTAAACTATCGTGCAAATTTTCTTTGTCTTAAATTGTTAATTTTAAATTTCATAATGTATTTATCGTTTTTTATGTTTTATTTTATCAGTTTAGGAATAAAAATTAGTGATTTTTGTTTAAGTTTATTTTTTAATTTATCATATATATATTGTTTTTGTAAGTTTAATTTGTAGTGTTAAATGTTTTCCGTAGTTAATTTTTCTTCTATTTACTTATTTATTTTTATTTTCCTTTATTATTTTTTCTTAGTGGTCCTCAAAAGATTTTTCAATTATACGTGCTTTTTTGAAAGAAATTTGGTTATCTAATATGTGATACATAAAATAATCTATGATTGGCAAACTGTTGGGAAGAATCGGAAGATAATTTGGGTACATAAAATAAATGCAGGAATTCACTATGTAAAAGTAATTCATCATTTTAGAAATCCCCTTCTACAAAAGATAAATTCATTTATACAAAGGAGAATAGAGTATATTTTGTATGATGAATAGTGCAATATATAATGCATAGGATAATTTATCCTATGTTTTGATATAATAAAAATGTATTTTGGATCTGTTTACAACCGATACATGATCAGAAATAAGGATGAGAACAATTGATCTCTTTGAGACCCCAATGAATAAGAACAACTGATCTTGGATAGGTATTATGTTGCAAGGAGCATCGCATGTATCGTTCAATAATTTTCAGATAAAACCAAGCTATTCCCAAAGCTAGTGACCAAAAGAATGGATTATCATGATATCAATCGATATACATCCATGTTCTATTATCAGGGTACTGAAGAATCCACATCAAAATCTATTAAGGGTTTCTTGATGATGCCCAACCCACCACCAATATATGATATCTGACTGAATTATATCTTGATTTAATGATTAATTATATGGTAAGTTGTGCTTCGTTGAATATTTCATATTGGGACTGAGTACTATGGTTCTTGGAGTCTGAAAGAAATTGAGGCTAGTTGGTAGAATTTCACGCTTTATCTCAATTTAAAATGTTTATTCCGACCGTTGAACAGTGCTGATGTAGTGGAAGTTCAATCATTTCACTAATTACCATCATTGTCGAGTTGATTAATTTGGATGAGCTATGTTAGTGTGAGTGTAACCAAATATTTCCCTAGGTTACGTCAATGTGAGTCCCTAATGAAATATAAAATCAGATCTATGTTGAGGATTAAACCGAAATCCAGCATAGTTCGGTGATCAATCTGCTTTTGACCAAGGCTATGCATCAATTTTTTTATTTAAAACTATTAAATTCTGATAAATATGGACATGGTCGATGGTAAGGATTTTTTCAAATTTATATTTTCACAACTAATGATGATCGTCAATGCTGTTGTCACAGACAACATGGACTAGGTTTTTTCATTGAGGAAGTATTTGAATCTTCATTCGACTGGGTGTCTTAAAATGAAGTACACCGGAAGATGAAGCAAGCTAATGAATGGAAACAGGGTTGTGGAGTTCAATCACTTTCAATATGAATCAATTTGTTTTCTCGAGATTAATTTTAAATTCCACACATTCAATTTTTTTGATTTTTTTCATTCGTTTCTCTAATTCTCTCTATTTTGAGACCAAAAAATGATTGGCCCGTTTGTGTAGCGATAATCAAAAGATAAAATAATGTAAAGAATCAGAAAATAAAATAGACACCATATATAATGTGTAAAAACTCCCAAAATGGAAGGGGTAAAAAACCACAGGAAAATATAAGGAACATTATGGGTAGAAGTGTGTACACACTATCTCACTATTACAAGGAGAAAACTCTCGTAAAATATTCTCTCTTGAATCTCTGGGGAAAAGACACACAAATACTACATAAAGATGGACCATGGGTGCTGAGATGGTGAAGTTGTAAGTGATGAGTGATCTACTGGGATGATCCCCTTTTATAGGGTTTTTTCATCCCTTCCCATTGCCTCTCTTACTGGGGAATTTGGTGGGTTGGCCAGTAAACAACTACCACACCTCCCTGCCTCCCTTTTATTTTTCAATAAGGGTGGACACCATCTTAGAAAAAAATTTCTGACACATATCCAAATTTAAGGTTTTGTTGAGAACCAATCACATCTCCACATATCCTTTCTATCTTCCAAATAGTTTGTTCATTTCTATGCAAGGCCACTTGAGGATCTACGTCATCTGAACTTATCAAAGTCAATTCCCTTCATCAGCAATTCTTCCCTATTTTCTTTAGTGTAGATTTTATGCATGTACACACTTCCTTCCTCCACCAAATATCGAAAAAAGTGATATTGTACCCCATTATGTTTCATCCTCGAATAAAAATATGGATTCCTTCTACTGTACATGGTGCTCTAACTATCACAAAACAATGGAATATTCTCTTGTCTATGACCATGCTCCTCCAACAACTTTCTCATCCAAATTTTCTCTTTGGAATACTCGGTTGTTATCATGTACTCTAAATATATCATGGATCAATCCATAGCTGAATGTAACTTTGAAATCTATATCACATCTCCCCCTGTAAGAATAAACACATAACCAGTTGTAGAGTTCCTCTGCTCAGAATCTTCTGCAAAATCTAAATCAACATAGCCTCAGATAGTGAAATCTGATCCTCTATGACATATTTTTTTTCATTTTTGGTCTCATTGATGTATTCTAGGATCCTCTTAACAGTGATCCAGTTATCTCATCCTAGATTCACCATGTATTTACTAACTTCTCCCACTGCATGTGAAATTTCTGGTCTAGTACAGACCATAGCGAATATTAGATTACCCACGACTGATTCATATGGTACTCAAGATATCTCCATCCAATTTGCTTCACTGCTTGGACTCATCCAGGAGAATAAGTTGAAATTAACATGAAGAGGGGTAGAGATTGTCTTGATATATAACATGTTTAAGAGTTTCAAGATTCATTGTAAGTAATTCTTCTGTGATAGCTAAATCTTCCCATTATTTATGTCTTGATAAATCTGTATCCCAAGAATCTTTTGTACTGGTCCTAATTTTTCATGAACAGAATCTCGTCGCTGCCAAAAATGGCACAAAACCTAGCCCTTGAGAAGGCCTAGAGGGTGTTCCCAATCCCCAAGGGCTGGAACAAGTCCCTGGGTATCATAAAATGATAATTGAGAACGATTTTCCCATGTTTATAAACTGAAAACAACAAAAGAATCCAATAAAACAAATCTGTATTTTTCAAATCAAACAATCTTTTACAAAAATTCTGGACTTAATTACATATTTTTTAAAAAAATAAGACTATAAAAAAGGTAAAAAACCAAAAGGAAATATCCCAAGAACCCTCATTTAACGGGGCACTTCCCTCAAGCAATCTCCACAAGACTTCGCCACCAAGGACCTGCTAGAAACCCGAACCACTGGAACTAACAAAATTGTACCCAACCTGCGACAACAAAGAATAACCAAGTCTACTTACATCCAAAGGTGTAAGTAGGGTGTGAGATAATGCTTAGTAGGATACCACCACTGAGATATTCCATGCGATAAACATTCAAAGAATAAAAGAATGCAAGTTTTCAAAAACATGTTATTTCTAGTTACAATTTTAAAGGATGCAACTTAAAAAAATTAGTTTTCAAGTGGGATAATTTAAAGAATCAACACTTTTAAAATAAATTACAAAGCCACTAAATTTTCCATCTAAATATGCCTTATGGCGACGATAAGTATAAAGGATCTAATGAGCACAAGCAATAGGAAATAACCCCTAGGAACTAGCTCATTGTGGGACCCAGGTACCTAGTATCTCGGTGAGAATAACTATCACAAATATATGTTCTCATGAATGAGCCACTAGTAGGGAACACACCCATAACCTAGTGGTCCCCAATAATCATCATCATAGTTTAGTTAGAGTTATTAGCGTCAATATTGCTAAGTGAGACTCAGGCCAAACCCCACGGATTCACTATCATACTAGTACATGTCCACCCACCTAGATACCTGGGTTTCCCATTTGTGCTCAAACAAGTTCAACAAGTCAGGAAATATATTTTTCACATGAAAATATCATTTACAAATCAAAAATTCACCAAACAGACCACATGTATACCACACAAGTCACAAAATTCCACTTTTCATTCAAATTGATTTTGAAATCCGAATCACACCAAAATAGCCCACAACACTTTTCACATTTCTTTAACACTTCCAGAAATCCGTTAAAAAAATTTTATAAAACATTCCAAGACATTATAACTCACATTACAGCCCACTCAAATATCATATAATACCTCTTTCATCAACAAAATTAATTTTTTCACAACACACTCACACAAAACAGCCCACAACCATGTTTTGCAGCTCTCTTTCCATTTTCTAAAACAATTCATCACTTTATAAAACATTCTCAAAAAAATATTTGACTTCTTAAATAACCACCTTAAATTTAAAAAACCCATATTAGGTGAACACACCCCCAAACAGTACATACACACCCTTTTACCCATTTTTTTAACCAAACAAAACATTCACAATTTTCATAAAACAAACTCAAGGGGTGTAACTATGTCTTGCACACAAACCCCATTTCAAAACCCCCATTTAAGACAAAAACCATACCAATTCCTATCCAAAACATAATTTGAATACATAGATACATTTATAAAATCACATTCAAGTGTTATAAAATAACCTTTAATAATACCACAAAAGATACAAATGAAAACACACATTTTCATAAAATGATCTCAAGAAGTATAACAATGTTTTACACATAAAACCTATTAAAAAACCTTCTTTTTAAGACCACATTAAACTAATAAATTACCATACCAGAATTGGTAGGCCAAAAAAGATTTATTTAACCAATTCCATAAGTTATAAAATACACCCAAATAATACCCCATGAGTTACACAAGAAAACATCCAATTTCAAGTTAAAAAGAAACTATAAAATTTTACACTTATCCAAATCAACCATAAATATTTTTTTCCCCACACCCAACATATGAGGAATATGAAAATGAGTAAAAACAGAAAACTACATCATCAATAATTGTTTACACATGGAACCACCTACCTTTTGAGTCAAAACCCTTGAATCTTGGTGTGAAACCTCAACCGAACCTCCGCCGCACCACAAGGAAGTGAAAACGAACCCTAAACCATAATATTTCTCCATAAATACCCCAAATAAAACCCTAGGTATTAATCCTAACTTCAATAAACTCTATAAATTTATAGAATATGGAGTAAACCCTAAGTATAAGGAAGTAATTGAAGAGAGAAACACTTACCCAAAACAATCTTGAAGAAATCGACCCATAATCCACCAGAATCTAAATTTTTAAATATCTAAAAATTTAAGGGAGTTTAAAAAAAGTATTAGGAGGTAATTTAGGAAATATAATGGGGGAAAAATAATAAAAATAGAAGGATTTATGAAAGGATCAAATTACCTCTTCAAATCTGGGAGATTTGTGGAATACAGAAAAGTTTATCCCAATTTCGTGATTCAATTGAGCTATAAAATGGGGGATGAGAGAATGGGGGCGCACCTTAGGTAAGTGGTCCCGGGTGGGAGTTGGAATCGTCAAAAACACTTAAAAATAGAATGAGTTATTAAATAATTAAAAATTGTTTTTAATGTAGGAAATGGGCTTTCGGGCAGGCCCAATCCCTTAAATAAAAACTAAAATCCACCATGATTACAGATTTCTAAATGGTCCAAATTAATTTTGTGGTGCTCATAGGTCAGGGGATGACAAGTATGAATTGGAATGGATGAATAATGGAAACAAATGAAGAAGTTATAAAGGAATAAAAATTTATTTTTAAATCTGGATTTGGGCTCACGGTTTGGCCCAATTCACGAAAACTCACCCATTCCTCCATAAAAGCTTGGGAAACCCCCAAAACAAAGCATGAATTGAAATTAAATGAAATTTAACTTCAAAATAAGTCATGTATGTGACAATTATACCCACCATGAAAACTTTCCATCCCTGGAAAGCCACATCAAGTCTAGATACCAAAACCAAACCCAACCGATAAAACAAGTTGTACTTCTTTGCCAAGATTCGCCCCCAAGGGCCAAAACACCTCCAGTGATCAATTAAGGAAAGATTAATCTCAAAACCCAAACTTACACCACATTCTATAAATTATCAATCCCATTAATACTTTATCCCAAAATAAAACTTCTCTTACACTATCCGAACAAGACTCAAGCAATTCACCCAAATGAACAACAACTTCGAACAAGGTTACACTTACCTTACTTTAACTAAACCATAGGGCACTCTCCAATCCCAACATTTACTGAAGAAAGGTTTTGGTAGATAGATAGTTCTGAACAAGACTACCTACTTTCAATCCAATACCATGGATAAATATGAGCTATTTGTATGGGGGAACACAAATAATCACCCCACTATAAGAGACAACCTATATTTTTTCAAGACTGAATCAGGACACTAACAAGGGGAGACCTGAACAGAAACCCCCGTACAAAGGGTATAATTATATTAAAAGTTTACGAATTAAAGTATATTAGAATCATAGTGGGTCTCCCCACCATAATAATCAACCATCTTAACCGTCCAGCATGGGCGGACACCTAATGACCCAAAAAAATTAAAGATTTGGAAAGGGCGTAGGGTTAGTCCGTACAGTTTGGGAAACTATGCACTAACTATGAAGATCATTCTTTATACATGACTTCCTAGAACATGGCCACTACTAATCATGCACAAACTATGTGCTCAACCATGAAGACAACAGATATTTGAACTATTCCCATCTTTCATACTAAGGATAAGACTTTGTACAAGGGTTTAAATGACCCTAGGATTTCCCCTGACTAGGAGCTAGCTTCTCTCTGTGACGTATGGATGGAGATTAATGATTGAAGAATCTTCGGCCTCATAGTTAGGATTTGGAAACCCTATGAATGAGAATTATTCCTTCGGTGAAACCAACCACTACACCACAATCCCTGATAAGATTTCCAAAACATAACACATTCCAAACTCACTTTACCCTAACCCAATATTTCACTGAAACAAGGGCTTAGAAGATTCACACACATCACACCTTGTTTCTTCATGTGAGAAAAAATAGAATTAATGAAAACCTATAATCACTTTCCTCTAAATGGAAGATTTTGAAGTTTTTCCAAGGGATACATTCTCCCAACATAACAGAGACTCTCAGAGGATTGCACGAATTTCACCTTTACGGTCAATTGAGCACATGAAATCACAATGCGTCACCAAACATGACATTACGACTGATATAAACAATGCATGGAGAGGGAACTTATACAACATCCCAAAACAACACATAACTCAAGAAAGTGGCCACAATATCCTCTCATGACCATATTTCCCACACTGGTAGTTTAACATGAACACATTCATCTAAGAGACTACGAAGGACCGAGAGGACCTCATATACACCATCCAGATACTCAACCATGATAACAACCCCAGACCACTTCTACATTAGGAAAATCATAAAACTTAAGAAGCTAAGGTCTCTTTCAACCTTCTATAATCACTCTCCCGCTACAAGAGGATACACCAAACCATGAAAGGAAAGGGTGTAGACTCAATCTAAAAATCTCAAGAAAAATATTCCTTATATTGATCAATTGGAGGGTCTTCAAATAGCGAAACAATCCGGGATGTACTTCAGTTGAGCACTAACCCTTAATGGGGTGTAACTTTTCTATCGATTGAACCCAAGGAACCCAACCAAGATGGTCCATTTGTCATGATATACTTCAAACCGTATCCAAACACATGAAGGGAACCACCATAAAGGCGTCCCAAAACATTTCTTAGAAGAGACTACTAATCGGTCCATCAACACAGATTACCGACCAAAGACAAACCCAAAACACAGTTTAAACAGGAGGGGTTCTTGGACTCAAAACATCCCACAACATCAACATTTTCAAAAACACATAATATAAACCATCCCACACAATTCATCAAGACATCTTTTTTTTCTTTAAAAAAATTATTTGAAAACAAATGGTTCAGTGGTTAGCGCATCCACCATTGGTACCCCATGGGCCTCACACATGCATGTTTTTGTGACACACCGGGCACCCTCCTCATATCCATCCTGGAACTCATCCAGTTGTACCATCAAACATACATCATCCCATATAAACCCATGCATTTGGTTTCTCATGGAAATACCAATGGTTAAATCAAAAATTCTTTCCACTTTTCAAAACCAAAACGGTCAACAAACACATCCTTTTTTCACAAAACCGCTAACCAGAAGATCAAAATCCCAATTCAAATCTTACTAAAATTTTCATAAAGACACAAAAATTTAGATAAGAACTCATATTCATGTTATTCAAATCAGTTTCATAACATCTCACCCCATTAAAACAAACTTTGATAGTTCAGAAAACTCTATTAGAAACACTTTTTCAAAACCAACATCAGTATAGTTTCTTCTTTCAAAAGGGGTGTAAGCACACCATTTTCCATTTCAATTTTTTTTTAAAAAAATTCAGTTCTACAATATCATAAATCAAACCATTCAATATTTATTTGAAAATTAGTTCAAAAAACATTACACTCTCTAAAACCAAGTCACTTTAAAACCAAAGTTCCAAAATTTCAAAACTAAAGAACAGAAGACAATGCTGGAAGAAACTAGTTTCAGTGGGTGACTTGGACATATGGTTGGAGGCCATATTACAATAACTTCACCATCAAAGAGAGTGTTCTAGGGAATATACCTGGATCCACATGGATTTTCAGGCCCTGTGAGCTCACTGATACCATTAACCCAACTCTCTTTTCATTTCCCCTAATCATCATCAAATGAAGAAAACCAAAGGAACTAGATTAGTCTAGAATTCCCTTAGTTCCTTGAATCTCGTCATGAGGTGTGGTGATCAAGAACACTACCCATAACTAGAATAATAAGTCCTGACAATTCTAACTCTAGATTATCCGAACTCTTCCCCAAATAACATGATCTAATGAGTTAACCTAAACCCCCCCTTGATACCATTTTGTCACAAACCGAATCTGGTCACCGCCAAAACTAGCACCAAACCCAGCCTGTGACAAGTACTGAAGGGTGTTCCCGATCCCCACAGGCTGGAACAAGTGCTCGGGTATCATAAAATGACAATTGGGAATGATTTACCTGAGTTTATAAACTTAAAACAACAAAAGAATCCAATAAAACGAATCTGGATTTTTCAAACCAAACAATCTTTTACAAAAAATCAGAACTGAATTACATATTTTAAAACAACTCAATAAGACTATAACAAAGGTACAAAACCAAAAGGAAATATCCCATGAACCCTCATGTAAAGGGTCAATTCCCTCAAGCCATCTCCACAAGCCATCACCACCAAGGACCTGCTAGAAACCCGAACCACTGGAACTAAAAAAATTGTTCCCAACCTACGAAAACTAAAAATAGCCAAGTCTACTTACACCCAAAGGTGTAAGTAGGGTGTGAGCCAATGCACAGTAGGATACCACCACTAAGAGATTCCATGAGATAAACATTCAATGACTAAAATCATTCAAGTTTTCAAAAAACATGTAATTTCTAGTTACAATTTCTAAAGGATGCAACTTAAAAAAAATCATTTTTCAAGTGGGATAATTTAAAGAATCAACACTTTTAAAATAAATTCCAAATATACTGAATTTTTCAGCCAAATATACCATATGTCGATGGTAATTATAAAGGATCTAATGAGCACAAGCAATAGGAAATAACCCCTAGGCACTAGATCATTGTGGGTCCCAGGTACCTTGTATCTCGGTGAGAATAACTATCACAAATATCTATTCTCGTGAACGAGCCACTAGTAGGGAACAAACTCATAACCTAGTGGTACCCAATAATCATCATCATAGTTTACTTAGAGTTATTATTTTCAATATTTATAAGTGAAACTGAGGCCAAATCCCAGGTATTCATTAGCATACTAGTACACGTCCACCCATCTAGATACCCAAGTTTTCCCTTTGTGCTCAAACAAGTTCAACAAGTCAAGAAATATACTTTTCACATGAAAATATCATTTCCAAATCAAAAATTCACCAAAAATCCCACATGTATACCACACAAGTCACAAAGGTCCACTTTTCATTCAAATTAATTTTGAAATCCGACTCACACCAAAATGGCCCACAACACTTTTCACATTTCTTTAACACTTCCAAAAATCCTTTAAACAATTTTTATACACCATTACAACACATTATAACTCACATAATAGACCATTAAAATATCATATAATATCTCTTTCATCAACAAAATTCATTTTCACAACACACTCACACAAAACAGCCCACAACCATGTTTTAGAGCTCTCTTTCCATTTTGTAAAACATTTCAGCACTTTATAAAACATTCTCAAAACATATTTGACTTCTTAAATAACCACCTTACCTTTCAAAAACCCATATTAGGTGAACACCCCCCCCCCAAACAGTACATATACACCCTTTTACCCACTTTGTTTAACCAATCAAAACATTCACAATTTTCATAAAACAAACTCAAGGGGTGTAAGTATGTCTTGCACACAAAACCCATTTCAAAACCCCCATTTAAGACCAAAAAAATACCAATTCCAATACAAAACAGAATTTTCATCCCTAGATACACTTATAAAACCACATTAAAGTGTTATAAAATAACCTTTAATAATACCACAAAAGATACAATTGAAAACACACATTTTCATAAAATGATCTCAAGAAGTATAACAATGTTTTACACATCAAACCTATTAAAAACCTTATTTTTAGGACCAAATGAAACTAATACATTACCAAACCAGAATTGACAGGCCGAAAAAAGATTTAGTAAACCAATTCCATAAGTTATAAAATACAGACAAATAATACCCCATGAGTTACACATGAAAACACACAGTTTCAAGTTAAAAAGAAACTATAAAATTTAACACTTATCCAAATAAATCATAAATAGTTTTTTCACCACACCGAACATATGAGGAATATGAAAAATGAGTAAAAACATCATTCTAACTCATCAATAATTGTTTACACATGGAACCACCTACCTTTTGAGTTAAAAACCTTGAATCTTGGTGCAAAACCTCAACCGCACCTCTGTCGCACCACAAGGAAGTGAAAATGAACCCTAAACCATAATATTTCCCATAAATACCCCAAATCAAACAATAGTTATGAACCCTAACTTCTGGACACTCTATAAATTTATGAAATAGGGAGGAAACACTAAGGAGAAGGAAGGAAATGAAGAGAGAAATACATACCAAAAACAATCTTGAAGAAAATGACCCAAAATCCACCAGAATCTAAATTTTAAAACAACTAAAAATTTATGGGAGTTTCAAACAAGGATAAGGGGTTCATTTAGTAACTGGAATGGGGGAAAAATAAAAATATAAGGAGTTATTAAAGGATAAATTTACCTCTTCAAATCTGGGCGATTTGTGAAATTGAGATGAGTTTCTTCCAATTTTGCGATTCTATTGAGCTCCAAATTGGGGAAGGAGAGAATGGGGGTGCTCATTAGGTAAGTGGGCTTGGGTGGGAGTTAGAATCACCAAAAAAACATTAAAATATAATGATTTATTAAAGAATTGAAAATTATTTTTAATGTATGAAATGGGCTTTCGGGCAGGCCCAATCCCTTAAATAAAAACTAAAATACACCATGATTATGGATTCCTAAATGGTCCATATTAATTTTTTGGTGCTAATAGGTCTGCGGATGATATGTATGAATTAGAATGGACGAAAAAAATTTAAAAATTAAGGAGTTATAAAAGAATCAAAATTTATTTTTAAATTTGGAATTGGGCTCACGGTTTGGCCCAATTCACGAAAACTCACTCATTCCTCCATAAAAGCTTGGGAAACCCCCAAAACAAAGAATGAATCAGAATTAAATGAAATTTAACTTCAAAATAAGTCATGTATGTGACATAATTTCATCATATCAAACTCTCTATCCAACTACACCATTGTCTCCTGGATCTAGTCATTGTTGGGGACTGTAACCAACATGGTATCTATATACAATAGAATATTGATGAAATCATTACCATTAAAACCCCTGAAACATGAAGAAGGATCTAAATGAAGTATGTTGTATCCAACTCTCATAATATAGGAATCAAATATCTTTTACCAACACCTTTATGAGAACGTACAGATATTTTTTCAACCTCCAAACCAAGTACTCTTTTCCTTATTCTAAAAGACCTTATAGTTGGAGCATATAGATATCATTATCAAGATCACCATGGATAAAAGATATTTTCACGTCCACCTTCTCTAAATGTATGTTTTATATAGAACACATCTCCAAAACTATCCAAGTAGTCATCAATCTAACAATAAGAGAAAATATTTTATTGAAATAAATATATTCCTTTTGATAAAATCCATTGACCACCAGTCTTGCACGATATCTTCCTACCTGAACCTTTCTATCCAGCTTGATTTTAAGGCCCATTTTTTGTAGATACCCCTTCATCCATGAGGTAATGGAACAAGTTCCCAATTATTGTTCTAGTGCAGGGATTTAAGTTTTTCTTTCATTGTCACTATCCATGAGGATACATTTCGACTTTGGGTCGCCTCCCCAAAAAAAGATGGATCTCCATCCTCTGTCAATAAGCAGTACACAATATTGCACTCAGTGACATAGTATAAGTTCTATACTGGTGCGCTTTTCTCCCGAGTTTACCAACATGTTCTATAATCAAATGGTAATTGATCTTCATGCTCTGGTAATGCCTTAGAGGAAACTGGTTGTTCCTTAGATTTGTCCTCTACTTTGACTGTTCTAGTTTCTGTATTCTCCACTTCCGTGTCTTGATCAGTTGTAATTTTAACCTTGTCTCATACAAAAATGAAATCTATTTTTATAATAAGTTTTCATGAATTGGGGTCCCACAAATGATACCCCTTCACACCATCAGCGTACCCCAAGAAGATACATTTCCTAGATCTTGAATCCAACTTCGATCTTTCTTGGTCATTAAACATTGAAAATACAGGACTTCCAAAGTATGTAACTTATAATAGTTAGTGATTTTACTAGTAAACATATCCATTAGTGTCTTTAGATCAATAGTCATTCAAGGATATCTATTGATCATATAATAGGAGGTATTCACTACTTCTACCCAAAACATTTTGGAAATTCATGTAGTCTTCAACATTACCCTTGTTCTATGGAACATGGTTCTCTTCATCTTTCCTTCCACTCCATTCTATTGAGAAGTGTACACCACCGTGAAGTGTCTCTTGATTCCTTCATGTTGACAAAATGTATAAAATTCATCACTTGTATATTCTCCACTATTGTTAGTCCTCTAACACTTGATCTTCTTTCTAGATTCAAGTTCCTTCCTCACTTTGAATGTTTGGAAGACTTAAAAAACATCTTATTTCCACTTTATTGGGTACACCCAACATATCATAGAATAATCATCAAATAATGATACAAACTACCTTTCTCCTCTTAGTTATATAATTCGTACTTGACAAACGCCATAATAAATCAACTATAAGATCTCATGACTTATTAATATTGACATCCAGAACTTTAATCATTGTTTCTTGCTCAAAACACAATGCTCACAAAATGGTAAGGAAGCCTTTTTAAGCCCAGGAAGAAACTTTTGCTACAAAATAATATTCTGGCAACATTTTGAAATATGGCCAACCTTCTGATTCCATAAAATCATCAATGCTTCTTTCAAGTTAGTTGATGCAACAACTATGTCCAACTCCTAGTATGTTTCACCCATAAGCACCTACATGTTATTTGAGATCTTCTATGCCATCATTACTACATGTATTCCCTTCATAATTCTCATCACTCCATTATTGGTTGGAGTCTTGCATCCGATATCATCGAATTGTCCCAAAGGCAATATGTTCTTCTTCAGGCCCTTCACATGTTGTACTCCATGGATGGTCCGTAATATACCATCATGCATCTTCAATTTTATGGTACTGAATCCAACTATCTTCAATATATGATCATTCCACATGTACAAAAGTCCTTCTAGGATGGTTTAATACTCGTCAAACCATTCAATTCGAGACGTCATGTGAAGGTTTCTCCTGAGGTGATAATCCATGCATTGTGGGGATGTTGTCTACTTCCAATAGACTTTACCTGTAATGGACCGGACCTATCTGGTCCATTCCTTTGTGAAACTGTGGTGTTAGAGGTGTTTTGGAAGGTCAAGGTTACTTGGGGTGCCTTTGGGTGGACTTTTAAAGAAATTTAAAGGATTATTGCTTTCGCACGATTAGCGCACGGTTTGCCTAAATTGTGCGACCAAACCGTGCAAGGCTGGTCTTGGAGACAGTGGCTAACGCACGGTTAGTGCACGGTTTTTCTAACCGTGTTGCCAAACCTTTTGAGGAGTGTTTGAAAAGGCAGAATCTAACACACGGTTAGGGAACGGGTTGTTAAACCATGCAGACTAACCATGCAGGCACTTAAAGTTAGAACCTAAAATTGTGAATATTAACACTTTTTCCTCTAAATGGTTCATTTAAGCCTCTAAGAGGCCATAACGGATTATTACCCTTCCTTGGAGGTAGAAGAACCTCTCCAAAGTGTTTTGGAGGTGATCTGAAGGCTTCTCTTAGAAAATCGAAGCAGGTTTCTTGAGGTATGTTATCGTTCTTGGTTGGTTTCTTAGATCTACTTAGATCTACTCCTCCTCTTCTCTAGGTTTCTTAGATCTATGCCCGTCATGGGTAGATCTAGGTGTGTGGATGTCAAATATGTTGAGCTTTGGTCTTGATCCTTCTAGGAGGAGAGATCTAAGGTGGGTTTTTGGAGAATCATCCCGACTTTCTTGTGTGTTCTTCATTGTTGGGGTTTTTGTCAAAAACCATGATGTAGGGGATTTGTGGCTTCTCTAATTGTTTATGTGCAATCATCGATTTAGCATGATTTAGACCTTTGTATCACAATGAAATTTACCTAATTAAATACTTGAACTAGATTAAAAGAATTGGTTTTATCGCATGTTGTTGTTTTGTACCGTGATAATGGGTTGCCTCATGTTTTTCTAGATAGTGTGATATCTATTCCTTCCTTGTTAGCATGTTCTTCTTGATTAAATCGATAAAGAACATATAGTCAGAATTAATTGATAATTAATTGCCTAAAGATAAATGGGCATGTAAAAGAATCTGGTTGTTTTTGTTGTGGTTGTTGTTCTAATTTGATGTCAATCAAATTGAGGTCGATGTACGTGATTAATTCAGTTGGTTGGTAAACCTAAAATATGTTGGTGCTTGTTGTTTGAAGGTTGGATGCCTTGTTAAAGGGGCCAAGAGCCCAAATTGGTGTGATTTTATCTTTCCTGCTGCTTGTGCTGTGATGTGACCCTAGAGGGGTGTTGTGATATGTGGAGGCATGGAGGCCTTTTGGTCGTGGCAGCGGATGACACCTAGAGTGGCGAGATGCATCGTTTTATGCATGTGGGTGTCGGGGAGGACACTAGGGATGATGGAATGGGATGGAAGTGATTGTTGAATGCTTGTTGATTCTTATTGATTGATTGTCTACTTTACTTTTCCCCACTACTCAAGGCAGCTGGTCTTGCTTACCCTTCTTCCGAAAGAGGCGAAGAAGCATGGGTTATGCCATGTTCTTTCCGTTTTTATCTTCTCAAGGGAGAATGGGTCTATGCTCTTGATATAGGCGGCAAATACTTGACGGGTAGTACATCTACTCACCGTGTTGATCCCCCTTGTGTTTAGTAGCATAGGATTCTTTTCAAGAATGCCGGAGAATATGGGAAAGTAATTAAATAATGAATGCTTGAATAAATGATGTTAACCCATGGGTTTGGAGTTTGTTGAAACTTAATAATGATTTTTAAAACTTTTTGAAGGGACAGTGGAATCTTTGGATGTGGTGTTAATGGATTTTTTTTAATGTGGAATTATTCATGGTTAATTATTGTGTAAATAATTAATTAATGTATAGTGGAATTGATGAAAAAGGGAATGAAGTAATCTAATTAAGTTCTTTAATTGGTTATGTTCTTATAGGATACCTAGTATTAGAAATAGTAGCCCAGAGTCCGAGAGACGTTAGCCGCAGTTGAGACTAAGACTAGGTTATGCCCATAGTGTGGTTGTGAGTTGTAGTTTATTCTATACATTTTCTGTTTCTATACGCTACTCCACCCTGTCAGTAAGGGAAACTGGCACCTGGGGATTCTAAACCCTAGGGGGGTGTTTTCCGCAACATTCTGATGGGAGGATGAATGGATGACTACCCCCTTTGACCCCGCTCTCTTCTCTTGGTAGATACTAGTGTTATTAGGCACATCGGTTAGTTTTCCCCATATATGTGTGTGGAGGGATGTAATGTCTTGTGGTTATTCACACACACATATTCTGGATATAGTAACATATGGACTACTATAGGTGTAACGTGTATAGGTTGTTATGGCTTGGGGATCCTTACTCGGTGTATGGGTTGTAATGGATTGAGGTATAATACCTGACGTATGATACACGTTATGAGAGCTATGGTGTCTCTTGAAAACTACCTGGTTACTTTTGGTTGTGATTATGGTGTGGTGCTTCACCCAGGTGTCTACGGGAAAGACTTTGTGGTGCACGTGGTGCAGATTGTGGAGCATAGCCTAGGTGTATGTGGGCAAGCCTTTGGAGAGAAATGTACAGGACATATGTCATTGGGGAAAAGTGGAAAACCAGTGGAGAAGTAGTAGTGGGGTACCCTTCATATTCTTTACTATATGCTATATTCTTGTATGTGTTACTTGGTGAGAGTATCCATGGTGAGGTTGGGAACTTAGTATACCTGTTTAGGTGACGAGTTAGTTTCACTTGTTGTTCACTGTGATTCAGCATGTTTTATTTACTTTTGCATGAGAGGATTCAGGGAGGATCCTACTGAGTATACTGTTATACTCACCCTATGTATATATAAACTGTTTTTTATGTCACTTGGAGCAGGTTGGAGATCAAGATGGTTTCTACTAGCTTGGGTTGTAGGAGCTGTTCAGGCTTGTGGTTGCAGCTGTTTTTACTTTCTTTTGGGTACTTGTAGTTTTCCCTTTCAGTTGTAGTACTTTTTCATGACATTACATATATGAACTTGGGTTTTCTTTTATACTTCAGTTATGAGATGGATTTGGTTGGTGTCTATCTTATCTCTCTCTTCCGCATGTTTTCTCTTAGAGGGTAATGCCTACCATTTGTGTGTTACTATACCCTCGGTGCTAGTCACCAACCCGGGGCCTACTGGAGGCAGGACTCGGGGGTCATTATCTCCTTTCTCACATTGCCGGACCAGGAGGGGTACACTTTGTGGGGAGGGGGTCATGACAGAGTGGTATCAAAGGTCTGGTTAAGGGATAGGATGAAATTTGGAGTTAGTCACAGGTGAGGTTTCATGGGTTGGTATGGAAACAGTGTCATTCATGTTTATAAAGTGAGGTAAAAACTGGAGACTAGCTGAGGCATAGGCGTATATGTCCCCCTTTGATCTTATTCATGGGCCATTAAGTTTACAATGGCTACTAAACAAGGTGATACTGGTTGCAGGGTAGAGACCTAGGAAAGGATCATGCATGATTATTCTTTGTGAATGTGTTTGAATGGGTAGACCTTGGTATAGGTTAACCTATAATGAATAAAATGAAATAATTAATTAATTATTTTTGAGTCTTCCATATTCCATGTTTAGGATATCTAACGGTTTTTTCTTTTACATGTATGGCTCCAGGTCGACGTCCTCGTCAGGTTTGCGAAGAAAATGTCCAGCAGGTTGTTCTAGAAGATCGAAGTAAGGTAGAGGTCGACGACGATGACACTTGGAGGAAGACACTCTGAGAGTTTCAGTGCTAGAGTCTGCAGAAGTTAGAGGGCTCTATTTCCGATGCAGTCACGGAATACTGTTTGGAGGAGGTCGAGATCAGCTTCAGTTTGATCCGTTCTCGGAAGGAGCATTGGGTTTCCTTAGATGTGAATATGCTGTTTGGAGCAGTGAGGCTATGGTGGCTCTTGTTCCTCGGGGATCATGAGGAGTCAGCGATCTCATGGGAGGAGTTCCGATAAAAGTTTAGAGTCGAGTTTCATTCCTCGACTGCAAAGGTGTCCAATCTCAAGGAGATTCTTACCCTTCGACAGGGGATCTACAGTGTTCGAGAGTTAGGAATCCGTTTCTGAAACCTTTTACGATATGATTCAGACCTGTTACTAGATGAGGAGGCCAGGGTGAGGCATTTCGAGGAGGATTTGCATCCAGAGATCCAGCGCCAGGTCACCCCATTTATGATGAAGACATATATTGAGGTGATGGAGAGGGAAGAGGTTGTCGAGAGGACTTTGTCCAGGATCAAATCATCATGATAGGGGTATCGTCATGATACCTCATGAAGAAAAGTTGTGGTCCGGGTTTCTCTGTTTTCAGGACAGAAGAGTTTCCATTCAGCCGGGGGTAGGTCCCAGCCCTTCACATCTCGTTCCTCTAGAGGAAACAACTCTCAGGCCTATTCCAAGGGATCAAGAACTTATTTTTCTTTTGGTGGTCATGGTCATCAGCATCATGAGTGCCCGACCTTTCAGAGTGGTCATCATGCATCAAGAGCTACTCTTTAGGTTCCTCTGTTGAGGCAGTTCCAGCCGAGGTAGCAGCAAGAGCAGGTTGCACCAGTTTTAGATCACTAGAGGTTAGATGGGATATGCAGAGGACAGCTCCATGATGCTCCCCGTCCTCAGAGAGTAGATCGCCACCGTGGTGGTGCTCTTCATTAGGGTCAGAGAGGCCATGGAGGAGGTCGTGGTCAGATTCATACTCTAGCGTTGCCATCTCCATGTGATTCAGATGTTGTTCGAGGTACCATTTGCTTGTTTTATACCTTGGTGTATGCATTGTTTGATTCAGGAGTGACACACTCCTTCATATCACCTACCCTTTTCTATGCCTTGGGACTTGAGGTAGAGAGGCTTCCAGTGCCCTTGGCGTTGACTATTCCAGTTGGAGGTCGAGCTGACTTGTTTGATATATGTAGAGACTGTGAGCTAGTGTTGGGGAAACACCGCTCTTGGGGAGATTTCCTATGTTTATGAATACAACCATATGATGTCATCCTCAGCATGGATTGGTTGTATTTGGTGCAAGCTATCATGGATTGCTACAGGAAGAAGGTTGTTTTCCTTGGTGCGGATGGAGAGAAAGTGGTGTTTTTTGGTGAGCGAGATCCTCGGATGGGTCATATGGCCATTCCATTCTTATCATCCATAATGGCCGAGATGATTCTCAGTTCTTAACAGGTTCAGCAGTTGGTGTTTCCTCGAGTCATAGAGGAGTACCCTGATGTCTTTCCACAAGAGTTTGTAGAATTACCCCCTCGAAGAGAGATCAAATTCGGGATCGAGCAACAGCCAGGAGCATCTCCTATCTCTATCTCTCCATATAGGATGGCCCCTTCGGAGTTGTGATAGCTACGTATACAGCTTGATAGTCTATTGTAGTGTGGTTTTGTTCATCCAAGTGTGTCACCATGGGGTGCACCAGTTTTGTTTGTGAAGAAAGCCGATGGTAGCTTGCGTTTGTGTGTCGATTATCGTCGCTTAAACAAAGTGACAATAAAGAATTGCTATCCTATTCCATGGATTGATGACTTATTCGATCAACTGAAGGGTGAAATTTGGTTCTCAAAGATCGACTTGCAGCCAGGATATCATCAGATGCATGTGAAGGATGAGGATATTCTGAAGACCACTTTCTGTTGTCGTCATGGGAATTATGAGTTCGTTGTAATGCCATTTGGTGTGATGAATGCTCCAACTATGTTCATGGGATTGATGAATGATGTGTTATGTGAGTTCCTGAATAAGTTCTTGGTAGTTTTCATCGACGACATCCTTGTGTGTTCCACGTCTGAAGAGGAGCACGCAGAGTATCTTCACGCCGTTTTGGAAGTCCTTAGTCAACATCAACTATTTGGGAAGTTGTAGAAGTGTGAGTTTTGGGATCTATAAGTCCGTTTCTTGGGGCATGTTGTGTCCCAAGAGGGATTATTTATGGATCCATCAAAGATAGGAGCAGTTGTATCTTGGGAAGCCCCTAAGACAGTGTCCGAGGTGCAAAGTTTCCTTGGTCTCGAAGGCTACTACAGGAGGTTCGTAGCCAATTTATCACAGGTTGTGACACCTCTAACTGCTTTGACTAGGAAGGATCAGAAATTCATATGGATTGATCAGTGACAGGCAGCCTTCGAGTATCTAAAAGAGAAGTTAGTAAGTGCTCCAGTCCATTGTCTTCCAGATGAGGGAGTTCAGTTTGATGTTTTCTACGATGATTCATATCTAGGGTTAGGTTGTGTTCTCATGCAGCAGAGTTCAGTTTTTTCTTATTTTTCTCGACAGTTACATCCCCACAAATGCAACTATTCCACCTATGATCTTGAGTTGGCATCTGTGGTGTTTTCTCTAAAGTTGTGGAGACATTACCTCATTGGTGAGGGCTTCGTGGTTTTCACCCATCATAAGAGTTTGAGGTATGTTTTCTACCAGCATGACTTGAACTTGCGACAGCATCAGTGGATAGATTTCTTATAGGAATACGACTTTGAAATATCGTATATACCTGGAAAGGGAAATGTTGTGGCTGATGCGCTGAGCCGAAAGTCACGTAGTGATGCTGTGTGTGAATCCGGTGACTCCTGGAGAGTAATGGTAGAACTGTCAGCATTACATCTTGATATGGGAGAATTTGGGGGTAGAGGATGTCTTTTACAGATGACAGTACAATCATCCCTAATGCAGAATGTGTAAGAGTCCAAGTTGGGAGATCTAGAGGTGGAAGTCTGGAGAGACCGAGTTGTTTGTGGTGAGGCCCTTGATTGTTGGACTGAAGATGAACAAAACCAAGTGTTGTATCATAGAAAGCCATTCGTCCCTTTGTCTATGCGCGAGATGGTTCTCAGAGAGTTCCATAGTTCTCCCTTAGAAATACATCTTAGCATGACAAAGATTTACCGATCCTTGAGGAGTCAGTTTTGGTGGCCTGGGCTAAAGCGTGCAGTTGCGGAGTTTGTGTCTCATTGTTTTGTCTTCTAGAAGGTGAAGGTTGAACACCGTGTTCCTTGTATACTTCTCCATCCATTAGAGATTCCTCAGTGGAATTGGTAGAACATATCAATGGAATTTTTTATAGGTTTACCTTGAGCTCTAGGAGGATATGATGATATTTGGGTGGTAGTGGATCATTTAAAAAAATCATCCCACTTTATAGCGATCAAGGAGTCGAGCTCAGTGGAAGTTCTATTGAGGCAGTATCTAGAGGAGGTGGTGAGACTTCATGGAGTCCCTAGGATGATCATTTCTGATCGTGATCCTCATTTTACCTTCAGGGTGTGTAGAGGTCTCCAACATGCTTTTGGTTCTCAATTGTGCCTTAGCACTGCTTTTCATCCCCAAACGGATGGTCAGAGAGAGTGAACCATCCAGACACTTGAAGACATTTTATTCTCTTGTGTTCTTGATTTTGGAGTTTCATGGGTGAGGCACTTACCCTTGGTGGATTTCTCTTACAATAATATTTTTCACTCCACCATCTGTATGGCACCATTTGAAGCCTTATATGGATGACCTTGCCATTCTCTGTTGTGTTGGACTGGGGGCGGAGAGTTAGAAATTCTTAGACCGAAACTAGTGAAGAATACAACAGAGATGGTTCAGGTTATTCGTGAGAGGATGAAGAAAGCGCAAGATTTTTAGAAATCTTATGCTGATCAAATAAGGAGACCCTTAGAGTTTAATGTGGGGGATCATGTGTTTCTGAAGGTGACTCCCCGTCGTGGGTAGTGAAGGTTTGGACGTGGAAGTAATATTTCACCCCAATTTGTTGTGCCTTTAGAGGTGTTAGCTCATGTTGGAGTTGGGGAATATTGAGTAGAACTTCCCCCTCAGATGATTCAGATACATGATGTTTTCCATGTATCACAGCTCCGTCTTTATCTTCATGAGGGCTCTCACATCATCGATTGGGGAGAGATCGATGTTGATGATGATGAAACCTTTGAGGAGCGACCTATGGAGATCCAAGAACACAAGGAGAAGTTTTTGCACAGATGTTCTATTCCTTTAGTTCATGTATTTTGGCGACACGGTGGCTTGGAGGAGAGTACCTGGGAACGTGAGTCAAAAATACGTGCTCAGTACCCAGAGTTGTTGGATGTTTAACTATTTTTCATGTATTGGTGTAACTTGTGTTGTTATGAAACTTTCATGTTTATGAGATGGCACCCTTTGTTGCTTTGGTGGCTTGCTCTCTTTTGAGAGGTATCTCGAGGGGTGGTTGTTCATACCCTATTTCGTTTCTCTTTAAGTGGGTTTAGGATTCTCGAGGACGAGAATGTTTTGAGAGGTATCTGATATAATGGACCAGACCTCTCCGGTCCATTCCTTTGTGAAAATGTGGTGTTAGAGTTGTTCTAGAAGGTTAAGGTGACTTGGGGGGGTGCGTTTGGGTGGACTTTTAAGGAAAGTTAAAGGATTATAGATTCTGCACGGTTAGTGCACGTTTTTTCTAAACCGTGCGACCAAACCGTCCCAGGATGGTCTTGGAGGTAGTGGCTAATGCAAGGTTAGTGCACAGTTTGTCTAACCATGCGGCCTAACCGTGCGAGGAGTGTTTGACAAGGAAGAAGCTAACGCGTGGTTAGCGCACAGGTTGTTAAACCATGCGGGCTAACCGTGAGGGCACATAAAGTTCGATCCTAAAATTGTGGATTTGAAATATTTTGCCTCTAAATGGGTTGTTTAAGCCTCTAAGTAGCCATAACTCGGGATTACCCTTCCTTGGAGGTAAAATAACCTCTACCAAGCGTTTTTGAGGCGATCTGAAGGATTCTCTTGGAGAATCGAAGCCGGTTTCATGAGGTAGGTGATCGTTCTTCGTTGGTTTCCTAGATCTACTTAGATCTACTCCTCCACTTCTCTCGGTTTCTTATATCTATGCCGGTTATGGGTAGATATAAGTGTGTGGATGTAAAATATGTTGATATTTGGTCTTGATCTTGCTAGGAGGAGAGATCTAAGGTGGGTTTTTGGAGAATCAACCCGGCTTTCTTGTGCGTTCTTTGTTGTTGGGGTTTTCGTCAAAAACCCTGAGGTAGGGGATTCGTGGCTTCTCTAATTGTTTATGCACAATCATAGAGTTAGCATGATTTATCCCTTTGTATCACAATGAAATTGACCTAATTAAATTCTTGAACCAGATTAAAATAACTGGTTTGATCGCATGTTGTTTTTTTGTACCGTGATAATGGTTTGCCTCATGTTTTGATAGATAGTGTGATATCTATGCCTTTCTTGTTAGCATGTTGTTATTCCTGAAATTGATAAATAACGTAAAGCTGGAATTAATTGATAATTAATAGGCTAAAGATAAAGGGGCATGTAAACAAATCCGGTTTTTGTTTTTGTGGTTGCTATTCCAATTTTATGTCAATCAAATTGATGCCGATGTACGTGATTAATTCAGTTGGTTCGTAAACCTGAAATATGTTGGTGCTTGTTGTTTCAAGGTTGGATGCCTTGTTAAAGGGGCCAAGATCCCAAATTTATGTGATTTTTAATTTCCAGTTTCTTGTGTTGTGATGTGACCCTGGAGGGGTGTTGTGATACGTGGAGGCATAGAGGCCTTTTGGTTGTGGCAGCGGATGATGCCTAGAGTGGCGAGATGCATCGGTTTATGCATGTGGGTGTCAGGGAGGACACCAGGGAAGACGGAATGAGAAGGAAGTGATTGTTGAATTCTTGCTGATTCTTATTGATTGATTGTCTGCTTTACTTTTCCCCACTTCTCAAGGAAATTGGTCTTGCTTACCCTTCTTTCAAAAGAGGCGAAGACGCGCGGGGTATGCCACGTGATTTCTGCGTTTATCTTCTCAAGGGAGAATGGGTCTATGCTCTTGTTATATGCATCAATGACTCGACGGGTAGTACATCTACTCATCGTGTTGAGCCCCCTTGTGTTTAGTATCATAGGATTCTTTTCTATAATTCCTGGGAATATGGGAAAGTAATTCTGTAATGAATGTTTGAATAAATGATGTTAACCCATGGAGTTGGAGTTTTTTAAAACTTAATAATGAAGTTGAGAACTTTTGAAGGGACAGTGGAATCTTTGGATGAGGTGTTAATGGATTTTTTTTAATGTGGAATTGTTCATGGTTAATTATTGTGTAATGAATTAATTAACGTATAGTGGAATTGATGAAAAAAAGAATGAAGTAATCTAATGAAGTTCTTTAATTGGTTGTGTTCTTATAGGATACCTAGTCTTAGAAATAGCAGTCGAGAGTCCGAGAGACATTAATTGCAGTTGAGACTAAGACTAGGTTATGCCCATAGTGTGGTTGTGAGTTATAGTATATGCTGTACTTTTTGTGTTTCTATACGCTACTCCACCCTGTTAGTAAGGGAAACTAGCACCCCGGGGATTCTGATCCCAGGGGGGTGTTTTCCCCAACATTCCGGTGGGAGGATGAATGACTCACTACCCCCTTTGACCCCACTATCTTCTCTTGGCGAATACTAGTTCCATTAGAAAGAGCAGTTAGTTTTCCCCATATATGTGTGTAGAGGGCAGTAAAGGCATGTGGTTATTCACACACATATATTCTGCATATAGTGTCATATGGACTACTATAGGTGTAACATGTATAGGTTGTGATGGTTTGAGTATCTTTACTTGGTGTATGGGTTGTAATGGCTTGAGGTGTAATACCCGACACATGATACACATTATGTGAGCTGTGGTGGATCCCGTAAACTACCTGGTTACTTTTGGTTGTGAGGATGGTGTGGTGCTTCTCCCAGGTGTCTGTGGGAAAGCCTTTGTGGTGCACGTGGTGCAGATTGTGTAGCTTAGCCCAGGTGTATGCGGGCAAGCCTTTGGAGAGAGATGCACAAGACTTATGTCATTGGGGTAAAGCGGAAAACTAGTGGGGAAGTAGTAGCGGGGTACCCTTGATATTCCTTACTATATACTATATTCTTGTATGCATTACTTGGTGAGAGTATCCATGGTGAAGTTGGGAACTTAGTATACCTTTTTAGGTGACGAGTTAGTTTCACTTGTTGTTCACTATGCTTATGCATGTTTTCTTTTCTTTTTCACAAGAGGCTTTGGGGAGGATCCTACTGAGTATACTGTTACACTCACCCTACGTATATATAAACTGTTTTTCAGGTCACTCGGAGAAGGTTGAAGATCAAGCTGGTTTCTACTAGCTTGGGGTTGCAGGACCTGTTCGGGCTTGTGGTTGCAGCTGTTTTTACTTTCTTTTGGGTACTTGCAGTTTTCCCTTTCAGTTGTAGTAATTTTGCATGAAATTAAATATATGCACTTGGTTTTTATTTTATACTTCAGTTCTAAGTTGGAGTTGGTTGGTTTCTATATTAACTCTCTCTTCTGCATGTGTTCTCTTAGAGGGTAATGCCTCCCATATGTGTGTTACTATACCCTCGGTGCTAGTCACCTACCCGGGGCCTATTGGAGGCGGGACTCAAGGGTCATTATCTCCCTTCTCACATTTCCAGCCCAGGAGGGGTACACTTTGTGGGGAGGGGGTCGTGACATCACCGCCTCACAAACTTGTATATCTCCGCTTCCATAAGTACTCGCCACATTTTTTTCATGTTATGATTCTAGATCCCACAAGAACCACACTCCATCATCATATATTTTAGTCTTTTTGCAATTGTCAGTCGATAATTATCATTCTGCAACACTACTTGAATTTTCATTTTCCAAAATGGAAAATTATTCCCAGTGTATTTTTCGATCTTGAATTCCGCCACCATCTAGACACGCCGATAGTTCAGAACCTTATTTTTTCATAGTAGTGTATTTAATAATCTCAATAAGTTTTTTATGATGTGAAATATCTACCAGATTCACAATCATATATAATACTAAAATTTACGAAAATTATTAATACTGGAGAACATCAACAGTACCAGGCTAAAACCTACCATCTAATACCACTTATTGGGACCAAAAAAATGATTGGGCCACCGGTACAGTGATAATCATGGGATAAAAAAAGTGAAAATGATGAAAAAAATGGACAACAGATGTAATGTGTAAAAAAAAATGGAAGGGGTAAAAAACCATGGTCAAATAGAAGGATCACTATGGGTAAAATTGGGTACACATTCCCTCACTATTATAGGGATAAAACTCTCCGAAAATATTATCTCTTGAATATGTGGGGAAACACCTCACAAATACCGCTCAAAGGTGGACCATGGGCGATGAGATGGATAAGTTTCAAGTGATGAGATATATTCTGGGGAGATCCCCTTTTATAGGGTTTTACCATCCCTACCCAGCACCTCTCCCACTGGGAAATTTGGTGGGGTTGTCCACCAAACACCTACCTTGCTTTCCTGCCTCCCATTTCCTTGTCAATAGGGGTTTCCACCATCCTAGAAGAATTCTGACGACACATCTCCCACTTGATGATTTTTTTATAACCAATCACATATCCACACATCATTTCAATCTTCCAAACATGCTTCTCAAGTCTTTAAAAGGTTTTTTGAGGATCTACACCATCTGACATTATCATATTCAATTTCCTTCATTATGAAATATATCATATTTTCTTTAGTGTGAATTTTTTGCATTTCCACACTTCCTTCCTCCACTACATATCGGACAAAGTGATATTGTACCCCAATGAGTTTCATCCTATAATGAAAAGATAGATTCCTTGAAATGTGCAAGTCACTCTGACTATCACCAAACAATGGAATGTAATCTTGTTTGTTCCTAAGTTTCTCCAGTATCATTCTCATCCAAATTTCCTCTTTTCAAGCCTGTATATATATCATGTACTCTACCTCTATCTTGGATAAATCCAAAAGTGACTATAACTTTGAAATCCAGCTCATAACTCCCCCTGCAAGAGTAAACACATAACCAGTAGTGGATTTCCTCTTGTTATAATCTCCTAAAAAATCTGAATAAATATAGCCTCTGATGTGAAATATGATCCTCTGTAACATAATGTATCATTTGAGGTCTTATTGATGTATCTCAGGATCCACTTCACAGTGCTCCAATGCTCTCATCCTAGATTCTCCATGTATTGACTAACTACTCTAATTGCATGTGCGATGTATGGTCTAGTACAAACCACAGTGAACATCAGACTACCCATGGCGAATTCATATGGTACTTCAGACATCTCCATCCTCTCTTCTTTACTTTTAGGACCCATTGTGGAGGATAACTTGAAATTAACAGAAAGAGGGGAAGATATTAGCATATAGTCAATCTTGTTAAATCATTTCAAGACTCATTGTAAGTAATTCTTCTATGATAGACAAATCTTCCCATTATTTTTGTCTTGTTAAATCTGCATCCTATGAATCTTGTTTTCTGGTCCCAAGTCCTTCACATAAAACTACTTGGACAATTGTGCCTTTGTCTCCTAGATCTGATCATTTTTGGGGCCTATAACCAACATGTCATCCATATATAACAGAATAATGGTGAAATAATTACCATACGAATCCTTTAAATATTCACAAGGATATAATTGAACTTTGATGTATCCAAGGATCGTGATATAGGAATCAAATCTTGTATACCAACACCTCGGCACCTGCTTAAGACCATACAAATATTTGTCCAACCTTCAAACCAAGTTTTTTTCCTTATTCTGAAAAACCTTCTAGTTTGATCATATATATATCTTCATCAAGATCACTATGGAGAAAATAAGTCTTCACATTTATATGATCTATATGTAAATTTTATATAGAATAAATTGCTAGAACTATATGAATAGTCTTCAATCTAAAAATAGGAGAAAATATTTTATTTAAATCAATACCTTTCTTCGGAGAAAATACATTGACCACCAGTCTTACATGATATCTTTCCACCGGGTCCTTTCTATCCTGCTTGATCTTAAAGAACAATTTATTTTGGATAGCCTTCCTTCCATGAGGTAATGGAACAAGATCCCAAGTCATGTTATAGTGTGGGGTTCATGTTCCTCCTGCATCACCATCATCCATGAGGATACATATGGACTATGGTTCGCCTCTGTAAAATAAGATGGCCCTCCATACTCCTTCAATAATAAGTACGCACTATTTCTCACAGTGACATAGTCTGAGTTCCATACCGGTGCTCTTTCCACCCAAGTTTTCCATTGTGGTCTAGAATAAACCGGTACTTGATCTTCATGATCTAGTAATACCTTGAAGGAAACTGCTTATTCCTTGGATTTGTCCTCTACTTTGACTGTTTTAGTATCTGAATTCTCCTTCTCTATGTCTTGATCAGTTTTCATTTTCACCTTATCTTCTACAAAAATGACATCTCTACTGATGATAATTTTGCGGGAAGTGCAGTCCCACAAACAAGACCCCTTCAAACCATAAGAGTACCCCAAGAAGATAGATTTCCTAGATCTTGAATCCAAATTTGATCTTTCTAAGTCATTAAATATTGCATATATAAGACTTCCAAAAGTATGTAACTGAGAATAGTCAGTGGGTTTACCGGTCCACATCTCCATTGGTTTCTTTAGATCAATCTCCATTGAAGGAGATCTGTTGATCACATAATAGGCAGTATTCACTACTTCTTCTCAAAAAAATTTGGCAATTCTGGTAGTCTTAAACATTACTCTTGTTCTATCCAATAGGGTTATATTCATCCACTTTGCCACTCCATTCTATTTAGGAGTGTACTCCACCATGAATTGTCTCTTGATTCCTTCCTATTGAAAAAAATATAAAATTCATCATTTATATATTCTCTACTATTTTCATTCCTCAAACACTTTATCCTATTTCTAGATTCAAGTTCCTTTTATGCATGTAATGTATTGAAGACTTCAAAAGTATCACATTCCCCATGATTGGGTACACCCAACATCTCCTGGAACAATCATCAATAAAGGATACAAATTACATTTCACCTCATAGGGGTATAACCGGTGCCTACCAAATGTCCTAATGGATCAACTCTAAGATATCATAACTTATTACTCTTGATGTCCGGAACATTAATATGTGTTGATTTCTCAAAACACAATGCTCACAAAATGGTAAGGAAACCATTGTAAGCCCAAGAAGAAACATCTGATTCGCAAGAATATTCAATCCTTTCCATGACATATAGCCAAGATTCCAATTCCATAACATCATCAATGCTTCTGTCAAGTTATTTGATGTGACAACTATCTCCGCCTCCTTGTATGTTTCACCCATAAAAACATACATGTTATTTTAGATCTTCTCCACCTTCATTACTATAAGTGAACCCTTTATAATTATCATCACTCTATTATTAGTGTGATTCTTGCATCTGATATCATCGAATTGTCCCAAATACAATATGTTCTTTTATAGGCCCTTCACATGACATACTCCTTGGACGGTCCATACTATCCTATCATGAATCTTTAGTATGATGGTATTGACTCCAACGATCTTCTAGGCGTGATAATTACCCATGTACACAAGTCCTTCTAGGATGCTTTCATATTGGCCAAACCATTCCAGTCAAGACGTTATGTTCCATGTTTCTCTTGAGTTGATAATCCATGCAACACTGAGATTTTTCCTACTTCCAATAGTCATCGTCCCTTCACTGACTACTATATCTCCACTTCTAGAAGTATTCGCCACATTTTTGTCCAAGTCATGATCCTGGCTCCCACTAAAACCGCGCTCCATCATCACATCTACTAGTATTTCCCCAATTATCAGTCAACAATTATCATTATGCAAAACTTCATGCATCTTCATTTTCCACCATGGAAAATTATTCCCGTTGAATTTTTCAATCTCAGATTTCACTTACTTTTGGACATGCCATCAGTTCAGAACCTCCTTTGTTTTATAGTGGTATATTTAATCATCTCAATAAATTTTTTATGTGAAATATCAATAAAATTCTCAATCACATAGCACACTAAAATTTATTAGAATTATTAGTACCTGAGAACGTGAACAATATTGGGCCAGAACATGCCCTTTGATACAACTTGTTGGGAACAAAAAATGATTGGACCACTGGTGTAGTGATAATAATGAGATAAAATAAAGTTAAAAATGAATAAATAAAATGGAAATTGGATTTAATGTAGAAAAACCCCAAAATGGAAGGGATAAAAAACCATGAGCAAATAGAAGTATCACTATTGGTAAAAGTGGGTACACACTCCCTCACTATTACAAGGAGAAAACTCTCTTGAAATATTATCGCTTGAATATCTTGGGAAACACCTCAAAAATATATCTCAAATATGGATCATGGGTGGTGAGATGGTGAATCTTCAAGTGATGAGAGATCTTCTAGAAAGATCCCCTTTTATAGGGTTTTTTCATCCCTTCCCAGTGCCTCTCCCGCTGGGGAATTTGGTGGGTCTTCCACCAAACACCTACCATGTCTGCCTCCCTCCCTTTTATTTTTCTACAGGGGTGGCCCCCATCATGGAAGAACTCTGTTAACACATCTCCACACATCCTTTCTATCTGCAAAACATGTTTCTCATGTCTCTCTAAGGGCCCTTGAGGATCTGCACCATCTGAACTTATTAGATTCAATTGTCTTCGTCATGAAATTTGAAATATTTTCTTTAGTGTGAATTTTCTGCATATCCACACTTCCTTTCTTCATCGTGTCTCAGAAAAAGTGATATTGTACCCTAATGTGTTTCATCCTATAATGAAAATATGAATTCCTTACCATGTGCAAGGAACTATAACTGTCACGAAACAATGGAATATGCTTCTATTTTTTCCCAAGCTCCTCGAACAACCTTCTCATCCAAATTTCATCTTTCTAAGCCTGTGTAGTTTTAATGTGAACTTCCTCAATAATAGATAAATCCAAAACTGACTTTAACTTGGAAATTCAGCTTAAATCTCCCCTCAAAGAGTAAACACATAACAAGTAGTGGATTTCCCCCTGTTAAAATCTCCTAAAAATCTAAATCAACATAGCCTCTAATAGTGAAATATGGTCCTTCATGACATAATGTAGTATTTGAGGTCTCTTTAATGTATCTCAGTATCCACTTCATAGTGATCCAATTCCCTTTTCCTAGATTCACCATGTATCGACTAACTTCTCCCATTGCATGTGAAATGTATGTTCTAGTACAAACTATAGCGAACATCAGACTACCCACTGCTGATGCATACAGTACTCAAGATATCTCCATACTCTCTACATTACTTATATGACTCATAAATGAGGATAAATTTAAATTAATGGGAAGAGGGGTAGATATGGGCTTATAGTCTTGTATGTTTAATCATTTAAAGACACCATATAAGTAATTATTTTGCGATAGAAAAATCTTCCCATTCTTTATATCTCAGTAAATCGACATCCCAAGAATTTTGTTTGTCGGTCCCAAGTCCTTCATATCAAACTCCCAAGAAAAAAATTCCTTTATCTCATGGATCTGATCATTTTTGGGCCCTGCAACCAACATCACATTCATATAAAATAGAAGAATGATGAAATCATTTCCATCAAAACCCCTGATATTTTTACAAGTATATGAATTAAGTTTGTTATGTCCAAGGCTCATGATATAGGAATCAAATCTCTTGTACCAACACCATGGCACCTGATTGAGACCGTATAGATATTTTTTTAACCAACAAACCAATTTATCTTTGATTTATTCTAAAAACCCTTCTGTTTGGAGCATATAGATCTATTTATAAAGATCGCCATTGAGAAAAATATTCCTCACATACATCTACTATAAATGTAAGCTTTATGTAACACACATCTCCATAACTATATGAATATTCATTAGTCTAACAACAGAATAAAATATTTCATTGAAATCAATACCTTCCTTCTAAAAAAATCCTTTGACCACTAGTCATGCATCATATCTTTCCACCTATTCCTTTTCATCCCGCTTGATCTTAAAGACCCATTTGTTTCCAATATCCTTCATTCCATGAGGTAATGGAATATGATCCCAAGTCTTATTCTGGTGCTGGGATTTAAATTTCCCCTTCATCACCACCATCCATGATGATACATCTGGAATCTAGGTTTCTTACACAAAAGAAGATGGATCTCTATCCTCTATCAATAAGTTGTACACAATATTTCTCTATGTGACATAGTATGAGTGCCATATTGGTGCTCTTTTCTGCCAAGTTGATCATCATGGTCCAGACTCAACTGGTACTTTATCTTCATACTCTGGTAATAACTCAGAGGAAACTAATTCTTCCATGGATTTTTACTCTACTTCAACTATTGTAGTATTTGTATTCTCCTTCTCCATGTCTTGATCAATTTTCATTTGCACCTTGTCTTCTACAAAAATGAAATCTCAACTGATGATATGTTTTTGGGAAGTGGGGTCCCAAAAACGATACCCCTTCACACCATCAGTGTACCCCAAGAAGATACATTTCCTAGATCTTGAATCCAACTTTGATCTTTATTGGTCATTAAACATGACATATAGAAGAATTAAAAAACTATGTAACTGAGAATAGTCACTAGGATTACCATTCAACATCTCCATTGGTGTCCTCAGATCAATCACCAAGGAAGGAGATATGTTGATCACATAATATATAGTATTCATTGCTTCTACCCAAAAATATTTGGCCATTTCTGCAGTCTTCAGCATTACCCTTGTTCTATTCAACAGGGTTCTGTTCATCCACTCTTCCACTCCATTCTACTAAGGAGTGTATGCCACTATGAATTGTCTCTTGATTCATTCATTTTGACAAAAAGTTTCAAATTCCTTGCTTGTATATTCTCTACTATTTTCAGTCTTCAAACACTTGATCTTATTTCCATATTCAAGTTTCTTATGCACTTTGAATGATTTTAAGACTTCAAAAACATGCTCTTTTTTCATGATTGGTACACCCAACATCTCTTGTATTAATCATAAATGAATGATACAAATTACCTTGATCCTCACAGGGATATAACTGATGCTTCCCAAATGTCAGAAATGATAAACTCTAATATCTCATAACTTCTTACTATTGATGTCATGAACATTAATTTGTGTTTCTTGCTCAAAACACAATTCTCACAAAATGTTAACGAAACCATTGTATACCCAGTCAGCAACTTTTGATATGCATGAATCTTTAGGCCTCATATTGACATATGGCCTAGCTTCTGATTCCATCACATTATCACTGATTCCATCGAGTTAGTTGATATGAAAAATATCTCTACCTCCTTGTATGTTTCACCCATAAGCATGTACATGTTCTTTGAGATCTTCTATGCCTTCATTACTATAGGTGTTCCCTTCACAATTATCATCACTCCATTCTCAGGGTGAGACTTTCATTTGATATCAAAGAATTTTCCCAAAGACAATATGTTCTTCTTCAGGCCCTTCACATGATGTACTCCTTGTATGGTCTATACTATTCCATCAATAATATTTATTTTGACGGTATCGACACCAACTATCTTCAAGTTGTGATCATTCCCCATGTACATAATTCCATATAGGGTGGTTTCATACTAGTCAACCCATTCTAGTCAAGATGTTATGTTCCATGTTGCACCTGAGTAGATAATCCATACATCGTTGTGATTTTGCCTACTTCAAATAGTCATCACTGCTTCACTGACTAGTATATCTCTTCTTTGAGAAGTACTCACCACATTTTTGTCCATGTCATGATTTTGGATCCCACTAGAACTATGCTCCATCATCACATCTTCTTGTCTTTCTCCAATTGTTAGTCGACAATTATCATTCTGTAAAACTACATGTACAAACCCAGTTTTTTTCCTGTAAGACTTTGGAAAATTTATACATATATTTGAAGAGCTAGGAACTGAGACGACGTGCGATTCCGAGGTCCAGTATGCCCGAAATGAATTATACAAAAATATTATGTGTTTTTATACTATTCACGCACTGAAAATATGATATCTCTCAAACGGTAACATGGATGGGAAATATGAGTCCACTGATGAGCTCGGAGTGTGTCGTTTACCCTAGGAGGGGTAAAAAATTTGTCATCGTAGGACCGCTGTGAGAAAATTCACCCAAGGGAAAAATCGTCATTTTGAAATGACCACATAGTGATTTTTATCACTGGCGTTCTTTTTGAATAACTTTCAAACAAAGGATTGTAATATAAATTTGAGACATCCATTGAATTTGAAATGGGTTGTTTTACCTAAGTGTGATATAAAATGAGAGGGCACAACAATTTCAGATTCTACGCTAAGAGGGTTTTTCTATAGATAGAAAAATAGGAGTTTGGAGTTAGGGTTTTCCCATATCTCTCCTCTCTCTCTCTCTCCCACTCTCTCAACTATTCTTCAGCGTTCTTTATCGTTCTTCACCAAATCGAGGAGTGAACACCACCCAAACCTCGGCGGATCGAAGTAAGAGTGTCGTGGACATGCCGCCAACGACCCTCGACCGATTCGAGGTAAGAGTTTTGGTTAATTTTTACACCTTCATTGATTTCTTGATTTTTCATCAAATTTTTCTTTTACATTCTAAAATTTTAGAATTAGGATGATGTCAAAACTAACACGACCATCTTCCGAGCCTCATTCTAAATCATATGTTTGATGTGTTCTTCATCGTTCGTTGTCTGAATTTTTGTATTCATAAAACGTTGATGGATCGTCGATCAAGGGTAGGAAATGTGAAGGCCTCTTCCCGAGGATCCTAAATCAACGTTCATATTTAAAAATGGGCCTCTAGAGTGGATTTGGCGGTCGACGGAAGGCTCGTCTCCAGCAAGGGGCGGTGGCCGGAGGTCGAGGTGGCGTAGCGGAGGAACCGGCCGGAGTTGCACTAGTAGGCGGAGAGGCGGCATTGAGGCATGGACAGTGTGGTGTGGTGGCATCCAGTGGAGGAGCCGAGTAGGACGGTGGTGGAAGGTGGCATCGGGCGGTGCAGCAGCGTCGGCGGGTCCGAGCGGCGGCCTCGGCCTGTCGCGGTCTAGAGGAATCGGCTGCCTAGGCGGGGAAGCGGGGAGGCCAGGCGGTCGTGGCGTGGGTGGCTTGTCATGGTGGTTCGCTCGGACAGTGGGGCAGGGGTGTCTCCCTCGGTGTGTCTTGGTTGGGAGGAGCCCTAAGGTCAGCACCTCAGGAGGGGGGGAATCTGCGGACAAGGACCTTCCATACGTGGGTCCTGCCGGTGCGGCGCGCGGACAACGATCGGCCAAGCGGTTGGTCTGTTTTGAAGAACTGGACACGAGGGGGGGTCTGGTGGTTTTGAGACGGGTCACGACCAGCGGTCCTCGGCGAGCTAGGCCTCGGGCCGGTAGTCTGGACCGGGCCAGCCAGTCTGGACTAGCCCAATTCTGGGCCCCTTGTGTTTCAAGGGGGTATCTTTTAAACATCACGTCTGTTTGATGCGCCGTCTGCGGCCACGGGTTCATTCCAGCTAGACGGAAATTTTGAAGTGGGTTTTGGGGTTATTGAGTTCTGCACTCGAAGGTGGGTTACCTGAAACTCTTTCATTTAATAATAATAAATTAATATTAAAGTTTTCAATGGACGTATTCACAAGCCAGACGTCTGTTCGACACGCCATCAGAGGCGCTATGGCCCTGGAGTTGAGACGGTACTTCCAAAGTTGGTTCAGAACCCTTGCGGTTTGGTTTCATTGCTTAGTGGCATGAAACACTTAATGCGAATAATTAATTAATTAATTAATTAACTAATTATTCTTGCGTCGGACCTAACTCCTGTTTGGATGTCCGATTGATGTGTCGTTAGTGGCAGTGCGACCCCAGTCCTCATACGGGATTTTTGAGATGCTTTCTGAAGCGTTCGGGTAGGAGACAATGTGCGGACCCCACATGGCCTGGTTCACACATTTTACGGTGAAACACCAGTTTTTTACCCGACATCCATTTTGGGTGTTTGAGAACTCATTTTTTGTGTTCTTCTAAGGGTATTACGACAGTGCAATCAGCCCGCCTAAATTCAGGCCCGAGGCCTGGGCCCCACGAGGTGACTTTCGGACGTATGCTGCGTTTTTACAACTTATGCTTCATAAGTCCATTCAGGGAAAATTAATATACTACACCTCATGGTTATCTTCAAGGAATGCAATGGTATGATCTGCATGACGTGTTTTAGGGTCGCGGTGTGGGCCCTAGAGGGGCCCGTTTTCATAACATGGGGAGTTGCAGCTTCTGTATTCGGAGACCGTTTTAGGCGTCGTTAGTAGCATTGTGACACTAGCATCGAGAAGAAGTTGACCAGGGTGGTTTTAGGCGTTGAAGTTGGAGTTGATGCATGGGCCCACATGCAGTCTTTTAAGTTGTGTGCAGCGTACTGTGACTTTTTCAACAGGCGTCTATTTGGGGTGAGTAAATAGTATATCTTTCGTGTTTTTCTGCGTGGATTGCTACGGTGTAATCTGTTTGGGCGTGCGAAGCCTCTTTCAAGATCTAATTAAATGTGGAAACATTAAAGGGTGTTGGTTGGAGGTTCCTTTGATGCACTCCGAACCAATGCACGATAGAGATGTTAGTGACACCCAGTGATGGAACAGGCAGTGCATAGTTATCAGACCAGTTCTGGGTTTACCCTCGAGTGGGGTTGGGAAGTGGGTTACCCACCAGCTTATCAGGGATTACCCTCCAGCGGGGCTGGGAAGTGGGTTACTCGTTGACCTTAGGGTTTACCCTCTAGCGGGTCTGGGTAGTGGCTTACCTATTGACCTTAGGGTTTTCCCTCCAGCGGGGCTGGGTAGTGGGTTACCCGTTGATCTTAGGGTTTACCCTCTAGTAGGGCTAGGTAGTGGGTTACATGTTGACCTTAGAGTTTAACCTCCAGCAATACTGGGCAGTGGGTTACCCAACAACCTCTTAGGATTTACCCTCCAGCTGGGTAAGGTAGTAGGTTACCCGTTGACCTTAGGGTTTAACCTTCAGCGGGGCTGGGCAGTGTGTTACTCGACAAACTCTTAGGGTTTATCCTTCAACTGGGCTAGGCAGTGGGTTACCCGATGAATTATTTCAGACTCATCCCTTTCTATAAAGCTATTCATGGACTTTTCTCCGTGATTACCGGAGTGGGACCCTTGGTTGTACGGTTCAGCGATGAGACAGCTTCGGCGTGCAGGAATTTTGAGCATCAGTGATGGATATCCTTAGAACTGTTGGTGAATTTCCTGGGATGATCTTGGAGATAGGGATCCCCTTACACACTCATTTTTGTTTCTTTTTTATCATATATATATATATATACAGCCTACTTTTGTTCCCACTCCTTGGGTTTGGTTACTCTCCTTCTAGGAGGTGTGAAGATGTGCGGGGTATGCCATGTTTTTTTCATGTCTAGCTCCTCTTGGATTGGATGAGTCTACTTCCTTTCTTTTGTTGGGTTGAGTTGAACTCTCTCTATTGTACTCTTACACTGTTATTTGTTCTTTCTACAGCTCACCATTTTAGTACCTCCTTTGTTTCTCCCTCGAGCTTTCGGAGCATCCTACTAAGTATCTTTATACTCACCCCTGCTTGGGGCTTTCTTGTACTTGGTGTTCCCTTGTAGACGATGGAAAGGTCGATACAGACTACGGAGGAGTGTAGAGGACATAGGTTCTTGGGCTATGTTCAGTGGTCTTAGTTCGATTTTCAGGTGTGAGACTCACCACTTGTTTACTTTCATTTACCTGTTTCTAGGTTGTGGCACTTTCTAGTTGGGCGCCTGTTTTTCCCTTTACTTTTCAATTTACTTTTCAGTCCACTTTTCAGCACTTTACTTGTTCTGTTTTTAGAGGTCGACGCATACTTTTTGGTTGGGATATTGTAGTCTATACTTTGGTTTACTCTTTACTATGTTCTTCTACATTGAGTGGGCTGTGTGTGTGTGTGTACATGTACTTAAGCAAAGGCCTCCCCGAGATTGTTACGCCTTCGGTGCTTGTCGCCAGCCCCTGGCCTATGGAGGCAGGCTTGGGGTAGTTTCGGCTCGATACCGGTAGGGTCGGGTTGTGACAAAGTGGTATTAGAGGTGGTTCATTCCTTGGGGCGTTGCTCAGACGTCCCTAAAAAGGAATTGGTTGCATTTTAGGTAAATAGTGTCAATGTGTCTCGAGAGCGGATCTCAGGCTAGGGAGTCCAGTAGTGGTGCGGTGGATGACATATCCATTCACGAGCACCTTGAATTCCTATTTGTCGACTCGGTGTGCTGAGACACTTATTACAGGGAACATTGGTTCATGCATCATATAGGATTGAGTCTTTGACTATCCTTTTTAAGTCAGCTCCCCATTGTTGTTGATATATTTATGCTCATTTGATCATGGTACTCCTTGATCGGATTCAGGATGTCTCTGCGATGATATCCAGCTAGGATACTAGCTCCGGTTAGTGATGATGATTTCATGAGTGACGATACCTCAGTTCAAGATCCATCATACAATTACCCTTTCTCTAGGAGGACTGGCAGTAGCACCTCCACCTGTGGAGTAGCAGATAGTACAGGTAGCGAAGGCCGATGACGAGCGTAGGCTGGGCGCACTATATGAGTTCTAGCATCAGAGACCGCTGAGGTTCTACGGTGATACATACCCTTAGAATGTAATGGATTGGCTAGAGTCAGTGGTTTTCCTCTTCAGGCTTGTTCGGACACTGATAGGTTGATGGTGGCTTTGACAGCTAGTTTTTTCACCAAGAATTTTGGCGTTAGTAGATCCAGGGTTACTCAGATGCACGATGAGTTGTTAATCTAGTGGGATGACTTCTAGTAGCTATTTTTTGAGGATTACTACCTCTCTTACTTATGCTTTATAAGGTTTCAGGAGCTGCTGGAGCTTCAGCGGGGAGTGATGGCAGTGTCTTAGTAGGCGACTAGGTTCTCAGACCATACTCGGTACTCTTTGAATGTGGTACATAATCGAAACTTCCGAGAACAGAATATAGAGCGAGGTCTCTGTAGAGGAGATTCATGCCAGCATATTTCCCTTCTGCATCCTCACCCATCTCAGGGTGCTGGAGTAGGCACTGGTGATAGAGAAACTTTTTTCAGACGGATGCCAATTGGCAGGGCCTCGACGCCGGAGGTCTCCCCTTAATGAGACTCATGCACATGGTTGGGGACAGCATAGAGCACCGAGTCATCCCAAGGAGGACTAGTGCTATGATTGTGATGTGCGAGGTCACGAGGCTGGAGACTGCTCGACCAAATGTGCTAAGTTTTCCAGATAGTTGGTAGATGCACCTCCATGACAGAGGTAGTGTCGTAATCAGAGGAATCCTAGGTGAGGATAGGGTGGTCCCCAGGGAGGTGTTGTTGGTAGAAGAGCAGGAAGAACTGTGGTTGGAAAACGACGTTTCAAGGTATTTCCACAACCGCTAGGTGGCCCATGTCAGGCTCAGGGAGCTCACGGACAGGGCCAGGGGAAGCTATGTGCTATGGATGTCTACAAATCCTACATCACATGAGATGATAAGAGATACAGTCTATGTCTTTTTCTACTTTTTTCAGTATAACTTGTTAGACACTTCGTGAGGTACACTTTTCGTCTAACTCCTTGTTCGAAGATTTACCAAGGGTGACGTAGGGTGTCGGTGTAACCTTGTGTTGGTGTTGTTCGACGTAGCTTTGAATGCATGAGAAATAGGGGTCCGTTCCCCACTAAGATGAATTTTTGTGATGCAATCAAAACCATGAGGGAGAGTCAGTAACACCGAGAGTAGATAGTATTGAGGTGTGGTGGATGAGTCGTTGTGACATGTGCATTCATGGTGGGGTTGTGCATTGGAGTGTCAGAGCAGGTTCTGGATTTTCAAGTGGGGATTTTCTACTTGACCTCCCTTTATTTGAGGTACCACTAGTGGGTTTGGAAGAGTTCATGTTTTGGGGATTATTCTCCTTCCAAGAGGGGCAAAGACACATGGGGTATGCCATGTGATTTTCGTGTCTAGCCTCTGGTGGTTGGATGAGTTTGCTCACCTTCCCTGTTCGTTGGTACCTTGTGTGCTCAACCTCAATCTTGATACCGTTATCAAGTATAGGTTGAGGTGATGAAAACCCCATAAACAAAACTATGTGATTCAATATGTGGTACTGGTAGTGGTAGTCTTTTCCCTGAGAATGTGGAGACGCTATCTTCTGGGAGAGCGCTTTGTGGTTTACTCAGACCACCAGTTTCTCAGGTGAGTCCTCACCCAAGGATACTTGAACCTAAGACGATGGTGCTAGTTGAAATGTTTGTAGGACTATGATTTAGAGGTAGTCTATGTTCTGGCAAAATGGCAGTGTTGTAGCAGGTTCCCTTAGCAGAAAGTCCCAGGCTTGTCAGGTGCGGGAAGTTTTGTGGTAATTAGCTTCTCTGCAGTTGACCCTGTTGGACCAGGAGGGTGAAAATTTTCTTCAATTGATGGTATTGACTCATCCACTTCTTGAGTGTGTAAGAGAATCTTGATTTTGATGCACACTGTGAAAACTTGTGTGACTGGATATCCTTGGGTGCTTCACCAGATGGGTATTCTGAAGGAGGGAATCACGAGACCATGTTCTAGGAAAAAACTGTGATTTCGGTTGCGATGTGGAATGTAGAGGTTCAGTCGGGGAAGTCCCGAGAGTTTATTTGGTCCATTCGGGAATCGTGCAAGAGATTGAGAGGTTTCCTACCATCTTTCCCTACCCTCCCAATAGTAGGAGTGGGCGCATGATGTCTTCCACATGTCACAAGTTATGAGGTGCATGCGTGTTCCTACGCATGTCATCGAAAGTAACAGACCTTATGAGTACGAACCATCCCTTTGGTTCGCGTTTTGTGCCAACATGGTGTTGTGAAAGTTTTCTTGGGCATGGGAGAGCTAGGTGTGAGCTCTATATCCCGAGTTGTTTTTCTTAATTTTTCTTTTTGGGGACAAAAGGATTGAATTAGGGAATGATGTAGAGACCCGGTTTTTTCCTTGTAAGACTTTGGAATATTTCTACATATATTTCCAGAGCTAGGAACTGAGACGGCGTGCGATTCCGAGGTCCGGTGTTCCCAGAATGAATTATACAAAAATATTAAGTGTTTTTATACTATTCACATAACGAAAATGGGATATATCTCAAACGGTAACTCGGATCAGAAATATGATTCCACAATTGAGCTTGGAGTGTGTCTTTTACCCTAGGAGGGGTATAAACTTTGTCAGTGCAGGACCGCTGTGAGAAAAGTCACATGAGGGAAAAATCGTCATTTTGAAATGACCACTTAGTGATTTTTATCACTGGCGTTATTTTTGAATAACTTTCAGAAGAAGTCTTGAAATAGAAATCCAAGACTTCCGTTGAATTTTAAATGAGGCATTTTACCTAGGCATGATATAAAATGAGTGGGCACGACATTTTTGGATTCTGCGCTAAGCGGGTTTTTCTATAAATAGAAAAACACGAGTTTGGAGTTAGGGTTTTCCCATCCCTCTCCTCTCTCTCTTTCTCTCTCCCACTCTCTCAATAGTTCTTCGATGTTCTTCATCGTTCTTCACCGAATCGAGGAGTGACCATTGCTGGAACCTTGGCGGATCGAAGCAGGAGCACTGTGGACATGCCGCCAACGATGCACGACCGATTCGAGGTAGGATTTTTGGTTGCTTTTTTCACCTTCGTCGATTTCTTGATTTTTCATCAAATTTGTCTTTTACATTCTAAAATTTTAGAATTAGGACAATGGAAAAATGAACACGTCCATCGTTCGAGCCCCGTTCTAAATCATATGTTCGATGCATTCTTCGTCGTTCGTCGTCCGAATTTTCAGATGTGCTAAAACCTTGATGGATTATCGATCGGGGGTAGTCAATGTGAAGGCCTCTTCTGGAGGATCATAAATCCAGATTCGGATTTGAAAATTGGCTGTCAGAGTGGTCGTGGCGGCCGACAAAAGGCGCGGCTTCGGCAAGGGGTGGTGGCTGCAGGTCAGGGTGGCATAACGGTGCAACTGGTTAGAGTTGCACCAGTAGGCAGAGATATGGCGTCAAGGTGTGGCTGGTGCGGTTTAGCGGCGTACGGCAGAGGAGCCAAGCAGGACGGCAGCGGACGGTGGCGTCGGGTGGTGCAACGCTGGCAGGTGGCGTCGGTGGGTCTGAGCGGTGGCATCATCCTGTCGCGGTCCGGAGGAGCCAGCTGCCCAGGCGGGGAAGCGGGGAGGCCAGCCGGCCTCGGCTCAGGTGGCCTATCGCAGCGGTGCGCTCGGTCGGTGGGGCGGGGGTGTCTCCCTCGACGTGTCATGGTCGGGAGGATCCCCGAGGTCAGTGCCTCGAGGGGTGGGGGGAAGCCGCGGACAAGGACCCGCCATACATGGTTCCTGGTGGTGCAGCACGCGGACAAACACTGGCCAAGAGGCCGGTCTGTTTTGAGGAACCAGACCCGAGGGGGGGGGGGGTCCGGTGGTTTTGAGGTGGTCCTCGGCCAGCAGGCTGCATCGAGCTGGGCCGGACCCGCGGCTGGGCCACAGGCTGGTGGTTTGGACCGGCCAAATTCTGGGCCCCTTGTGTTTCAAGGGGGGTATCTTTTAAACGGCGCGTCCGTTTTACATGGCTTCTGCAGCCAAGGGTTTGTGTCAGCGAGACGGACTTTTGAAAAGGGTTTTGGGGTTTTTGAGTTCTGTGATCGAAGGTGGGTCACCCGAAACACTTTTAGTTAATAATAATAAATTATTATCAAAGTATGCAACGGACTTATTCGGGAGCCAGACATCCATTCAACGCGCTGTCAGAAGCGCTATGGCCCTGGAGTTGAGACGGTCCTTCCAAAGTTGGTTTGTAACCCTTGCGGTTTGGTTTTGTTGCTCGGTGGCACGAAATGCTTAATGCGAATAATTAATTAATTATTTAATTAATTAATTATTCTTGCATCGGACCTAACATCAGTTTGGGATGTCCAATTGACGCATCGTTAGCGGTAGTGTGACCCAAATCCTCATGAGGACTTTTTGAGACGCTTTCCAAAGCATTCATGTTAGATACGAGGTGCGGGACCCACAGGTCCTGGTTCACACGCTTTACAGTGAAACACCACTTTTTCACCCAACACCTATTTGGGGTGTTTGAGAACTCATTTCTGTGTGTTCTTCCGAGGGGATTGCGACGGCGCAATCCGCCCGCCTAAATTTGGGCCCGAGGCATAGGCCCCATGAGGTGGCTTTCAAATGTATGATGAATTTTTACGACTTATGTTTCATAAGTCCATTCCGGGAAAATGAATAGCTTATGCCTCATGGTTATCTACAAGGTACTCAATGGTAGGATATACGTGACGTGTTTTGGGGTCGAGGTGTGTGCCCCACAGGGCCCCATTTGCATAATGCGGGGAGTTGCAGCTTCTGCATTCAGAATCTGTTTTAGGCGCTGTCAGCGGCATTGTGACCCTAGCATCAAGATGAAGTTGACCAGGTTGGTTTCAGGCGTTGATGCCAAAGTTGAGGCATGGTCCCCATGGGTTGTCTTTTACGTTGTGTGCAGCGTACTGTGGCTTTTTCATCAGACGTTCATTAGGGGTGAGTAAATAGTCTATCGTGTGTGTTTTCCCATGAGGATTACAACGGTGTAATCTGTTTGGGCATGTAGATCCTCTTTAGAGATCTCATTAAATGTGGAAACATGAAAGGGCATTGGTCGGAGGTTCCTTTGACGCACTCTGAACCAATGAAAAGCAGTGATGTTAGTGACACCTTGTGATGGCACGGGCAGTGCAGAGTTATCAGACTACTTCTGGGTTTACCCTCTAGTGGGGCTGGGCAGTGGGTTACCCACCGGCATATCAGGGTTTACCCTCCAGCGTGACTGGGCAGTGGGTCACCCATTGACCTTAGGGTTTACCCTCCAGCGGGGTTGGGTAGTGGGTTACCCATTGACCTTAGGGTTTACCCTCTAGCTGGGCTGAGTAGTGGGTTACCCATTGAGCTTAGGGTTTACCCTCCAGTGGGGCTGGGTAGTGGTTTATCCATTGACCTTAGGGTTTACCCTTCAGTAGGGCTAGGTAGTGGGTTACCCAATTATCTTAGGGTTTATTCTCCAGTGGGGCTAGGTAGTGGGTTACCCGTTGACCTTAGGGTTTACCATCCAGCGGGACTGGGCAGTGGGTTACCCGAAGACCTCTTAGGTTTTACCCTCCAGCTGGGCTAGGTAGTAGGTTACCCGATGACTTCTTTTAGACTCATCCCTTTTTATAAGGCTAGTCATGGAATTTTCTCTGTGATTACTGAAGAGGGACCCTTGGTTGTATGGTTCACCAATCAGACAGCTTTGGTGTGCAGGACTTTTGAGCATCAGTGATGGATATCCTTAGAACTGTTGGTGACATTTCCTGGTCTGATCTTGGAGATAGTGATCCCCTTACACACTCGTTCGGGTTTCTTGTTGAGCATATATATATATATACACCCTATTTTTTCACACTCCTTGGGCTCAGTTAATCTTCTTCTAGGAGGGGTGAAGACGCACGAGGTATGTCACGTGCTTTCCGTGTCTAGATCCTCTTAGATTGGACGAGTCTACTTTCTATCTTTTTTTGGGTTGAGTTGCACTCTCTCTATTGTACTATTACACTGTTCTTTGTTCTGTCTACTGCTCACCATTTTAGTACCTCCTTTGTTTCTCCCTTGATCTTTTGAGGCATCCTATTGTGTATCTTTATACTCACCCTTACTTAGGCTTTTACCGCACTTGGTGTACCCTTGAAAACAACAGACAGGTCAATCGAGACTATGGAGGAGCATAGAGGACACAGAAGCTTGGGTTGCATTCAGTGGTCGTAGTAGGATTTTTAGGTGTGAGACTCGCTAGCTGTTTACTTTCGTTTACCTATTGCCATGTTGTGGAACCTTTCTAGTTGGGTGCGTGTTTTTCCCTTTACTGTTTAGTTTACTTGTCAGTCCACTTTTCGGCACTTTACTTGTTCAATTTTTAGAGGTCGATGCATACTTTTTGTTTGGGATATTTTAGTCCATACCTTGGATTCCTTTTTAATCTGGGATTCTACATTGAGTGGTCTGTCTGTGTGTCTATGTGTGTGTACAGGTACTTAGTCAAAGGCCTCCCCGATATTTTTACACCTTCGGCGATTGTAGCCAACCCCTGGCCTATAGAGGTGGGTTGGGGTTGTTGTGGCTCGAGACCGATAGGGTCGGGTTGTGACACTACATGAATATTCATTTTCCACAATGGAAAATTATTCTCATTGAATTTTTTGTTCTCAAATTTTACTATCATCTAGACACGTCATTATTTCAAAACCTCCTTTGTTTCACAACGATGTGTATAACAGTCTCTATAAACTTTTTATGATGTGAAATATCAACCAGAGTGGCAATCACAGAGTATACTAAAATTTAAGAGAATTATTAATACCCAAGAATGTGAACAATATCGGGCAAGAACCTACCCTTTAATACCACTTGTTGGGACCTAAAAATTATTGTCCCATTGGTTAAGTGATAATCATGAGATAAAATAAAGCTAAAATGCATAAATAAAATAGACACCGGATATAATGTGGAAAACCCCACAAAATGGTAGGGTTAAAAAACTACAGGAAAATAGAAGGATCATTATGGGTAAAAGTGTGTACACACTCCCTCACTATTACAAGAAGAAAACTCTCACAAAATATTATCTCTTGAATATGTGGGGAAACTCCTCACAAATACCACTCAATTATGGACCATGGGTGATGATATAGTGAAGTTGAAAGTAATGAGAGATCTACTAGGATGATCCACATTTATATGATTTTCTCATCCCAACCCAGCGCCTCTCCCACTGAGGAATTTTGTGGGTTGGCCACCAACCACATACCACGCCTTCCTGCCTCCCTCTTCTTTGTCAACAGGGGCTACCACCATCCTTGAAGAATTATGTCTATATTCAAAGTTTATTCTGATCAAAGTGTAAGCATAGGGTGTGAAGTCAAAGTTGTAGTGTGTGAGTGGTTTTTTGTACATTGATCCATGATGGTGTGAAGACTGTGGATTTAATAAATTGAGAGTCATTTAAGAAGGTGTTTTCAATTTGATGAGGGTCTTAGCTTCAACAATTGATGCTAACAAGTGGTAGTGTTGGAAGGTATGGTTGAAGGTAAATTTTATAATGAAAGGGAAGTGACGGTAGTGTATAGAAAAATTACAATTTCAGTGATGAGTTCCAAGTGAGACTAGTAGAATAAGTTGGTGTGAATTTGAAAAATTAAAAGTGGAATCCATAGTTATTTTTAAAAGCATATTTTTTAAGAGATGAGAGCAGATAAAAATTCAGTGATTGACATTTTCTTTCTAGAAATTTTCTGGAGGGAGGGAATGTATGAGATACAAAAAGTTCACATATTAATTCCAAAGAAAATAATTAATGTAATACTTATTTTCTCCATCTCTTTTATTTGTTTTTGTTTTGTAGGCCTCATTTTTCTGATTAAAATATGATTTTTTTTCTTAATATTGAGGGGTGAAATTTGGTTTTACTTGTTTATATTTTTAAAATATTGTTTGTGAAATCATTTCTAAAATTATAAGCCAAATATTTTCTCTTCAAATATAAATATTTTTGTTCATGATTAACAATAAAATCATTAGATTTTTATTCAATCTACTTGATTGAAATTTTGACTACCTATTTGATTTTTTATTTCAATTAAATTTATAAAAATAAAGAAATTATTTATCCAGAAAATCTAAATTTACCTTCTATTTTGATCATATTATTACTCATTCAAATTTATTGCACAATTTTTATTATTACTTTCAACCAAATATATTAGTTTTTTTCCTTTAAAAATATCTTCATAATTATTTTTTTTTGTGCTTGTATTTTTATTTAGTTTTCCACTTTATTTCTTGGACTGCAACACTTCTTCCTTCCCTATAGACATGATACCATTCTTGATAAAATATAGTAGAATTAGGTTTAGAAATTGTGGTAATAAGAGACTTATACATCACTTCATAAGGGTAATGTAAATTTTATATATGTTTTGTAAAGTCACATAATTTTTTTTAAATATTATTTAAGGGTAGTCTTCTACTCGCTTAAGGGTAAGTAGATATTACAATCTGTTTCATAAGGGTAAGAGATCGGCATAAGGGTAAAACCCATTATCCTTATGTGATATTTATAATATATATAAATGTAAAACCATGTTATCCTTATGCAGTTCCATTTTTGGGAAAAATATTTTTAAGACCTTTTTTCTCATTTTTTTCTTCCAAAATAAACCCAAAACATGTTTTTAATGAACTTAAAATCATAAAATCATGGAAATACATTCCTTGAATCATTTAAAATATATGAAACATATTATGGGAGAATTTAACCACTTTTTAATTAAGAAATTATTAAATAAAAAATTAAATGATGGATTTAATTTGTGATTTTAATGTCAAAGACTTGTACACAGGTGGAATTCTTCTAAAATATCTAAACCTTTACTACCTTTATTTTTTTGATCCTTTTGAGTCTAAGGAGCCCATAAATTCATTAATTCATGATTTTTGTATCCTAATTAGATCAATCCAAATCCTTCTTCAAGCTTATAGGCATGGTAAAACCTTCTCTATTCTTTTCCTGGGTGCAACACTTGAAAGATATAAGTTCTTGGTAGGGATTTATATTTCATGTTCTCCTTGTTTCATGTAAAATTTGTTAAATAATATTTCTAGAGAAATGGTTGGATTAAATATTTAACCATAATAAACTATAATTATCAAATAATAATAAGTAAATACCATATTCATATATTGGATTATTCTAGAGAGATATAGTTTTATCACAGGTGGTTCTATAATTATTATTTAACAAAGAAATTTCTAGCACGTGCATTGGAATAATTTAATAGTTTTAGAAATTATTCAGGAGAGAGAAACTATTATCGCATGTGGGGTTTTTTCTTTTTGGAATTAAAATAGTTAGAATAATTTCTAGGAACCCTTGGTGAGCGGTTGAAACCAAATAATATGCGGACAAGATCCAAGTGATGATTCCTTAACGAACCATGAATATTCCACATCAATGACTTTGAGTTTGGAAGTTCTTTATCTTATAATTATCTCTTATAAATTTTTTTCTCTTGGTGTATTTCTTATGTTGACTTACCTTGATGACCATGCTAATTTAGATCGGATTTGGGTGTGTGTGTAGCCTATGAGACATGTTTATGATAATTGATTCCATGAGTATTTTTGTAGATTGTTTGTCCATGTGTGAGAATGATCACAAGTACGTGTGTTTCTAATTTATTCACATGATTATATTATTTCATTGTATGTTATTCCATGTTATGTATGTTACCTTACCTTTAAAGATATCGTTTTTCATGTGCAGAACTGGTGGTCTATCATGAAATGGTTATCCCTTAGAGGTGGAGTGTGAACGACTTGTGATGGTCGAGATGATGGACCTGAGAATAGGGTATAGGTATGATCATTCCATGGAGTTTGTGTTAAGGATAAACTTTTGGGTTCCTAGTAAATTCCAAGTACCAAGTTTCCTGATAATTCTTAGTAGATTCCAAGTAACATGGTTACTCAATGAATAACGGATGTCGAGTAGCATGACATACTAGACAACTAGAGGATATCGAGTTGCAAGTATGCATGATGCCATGAGGATGTCGAGTGACTTGTTAACTATCCCTTTGACTAGTTTTTTTACTCCTAACATCTCCTCGTTATAATTTCGGCATGGAAATAGAGTAGGTATGACTTTACTTTTGTTGAATCTTAGTTAGTGCATGATCACTCGATATGTGATTTTGTGCTATTTTTCTTGTTGATGCATTTATTATTATCATGGAATACACTAGTTTTACATGTGAACATTTATTAAGGATGCGTCAGTGGTGTATTGTTGGTTTTTATTACTCACACCCCACATGGTCATCCCAATGCACATGAAGACTTCATGTATAGGGATATGAGTAAGGGAAAGGGACTCATGGCCAATGGGTGAGCTGAGGAGTATGGAGCTGGTTATAGATTGGGATAGACTCCAGAGGACCCCACTATTTTATTTATTTATTTATCTCCCTCTTATATTACTCTAGTTTGTATTTCTACATTGGGAGCCTTTTTTTACATGTATGACTGATTTTCCTTCTTTTAGTTTTTTCATAATACTCTAATTATTCTATTTATTATATTTTTACTATAATTTTTGCTACAACATGATACTAAGTGTATAGTCTCTCCATAGTTTCCTTTAAGAGGTTTCCCTAAAGTCAATGTTTTTTAAATTTGGATACTATTTTCAATTTCATGTAATAACTTCTTTGAAAAAAATCATTATTTCTTATTTTTTTGGAAAACTTATACAGATTCCTCTAAATTATATATATTTTTTCTTATCTATATTATATCTTTGTAAATTAACTTTGTTATAAATTAATATAATGCTCTAATTTTATATTTATCTTGATCACCATGATCATTATAAATGAAATGAATATAATGTTCTAATTAAAATAATCATTAACTGGTATATGTATTTCTATTTTTTAATATATGATATTTGTTTATATTTCTTTTTGTAGCTACAAATTTTATTCATCTAATGCAGTGGTATAACTGAAAAATCTTTAATCACACGTCCTCTTTATTTTGAAATAATAGTTAAATTCAGAGTTAAATATTTTTAAATTATTGTTGTATTTTTTATACCCACTTTATGATCTAAACAAGTTCATTTTCAATAATATATAATGTTTTTATGATCTATAGATTCCTTTAATTATTAAAAATTCAAAATTTATTACAAATATGCATAAGTAAAATAACAACCCAAATTAGGCATTAAATTGTCTTCATTACTCATCTATTCAATTAAATATATTACATATAAGTAAATTATTTTATTATTTGTAATGTTAAAAAGTGTTTTTTTAATTTGGGATGTTTGGTTTGATTAGTCGATGGGGTTCTAAGAGGCATTTACTATTTTGGCTTCATTTTGGGTTGTAGTGGTATTTTTTTGTGTGAAATGAATCATAGGTTCGTTTCAAGCTTCTAGGTTTGGTTTAGATTCTTGTCACAGAAGTAGATCATTTGACATCCCAACCACTTCTGAAATTTCCTGGATTCTGTTTTCCACCTCTCCTTTTCCAACTGTTCTGAAGGGGTTCTTTTCATGAAGCTATATGATTTGATTTTTGAGCGATCGTTGAGGTTTAAGGTGGCTTGTCTACATCGCCTCTGTCCTATTCTTCTTTGGTTCTAAATTCTAGCTCTGATGGGGTTTCATTGATGAAGACAATGATTCTCTCTCTGACGATGTGTTTTTAAATGATGTTTTTGTTTCATTATTTGTGGTTTTTTTGGTTTTTTTTGATGTTTGATGTTCATTCTATGAAGATTGTGTGTCTAATTTCTATGTTTCTCATTTTATGAGTGATGAAGAAGATGGTAAAGTGGGAAATTTTGTTGATGTTGTGTGGAATTGGTCAATGGGCCTCTGGGTGATGCAGTGTTGATGAACGTAGTTAATGGTTTTTTGGAGATGGTGGTTCATGTTGTGTCTTAGGATCCAGTGGGGTTGGATCTTCAGCAACATCGGGAGTGGACGACGGTGACGTCGTGGATGGTGTAGTGACTTGACAATGATAGTGATAATGCAGTATGTGATGCAGGATTTCCCAGGTGGTTGTGTGATTTGTGGGATCTGTATTAAAGCATTGTTTCACGTGGAGGCATTTGGAATTTCAATTTCATTTTTTTTGTTTGAATTTTTAATGGTGTTATTCTATTGGGTGAAATTTTATCATATGTGGTTCCGAGTTTCCCCTTAAAGTGGATTTTTTATGAAAATAACAAAAAAGGATTTTTGAAGTCTCTCCACTAATGAACTTAGACCCATCCTACTAGTAATTATCATCTTTCATACATGGAGGTATGCATGAGGCCATGTGGTACTCTGTTTTCGACATAGTATTTTGGGTCGGGGCATGACAATTTCACTGTAAAAAATGACTTATTTTTTATAATGTTTCTGTAGTGTTTGAAAAAAAAATAATCAATTCAATTTTTGTTATTATATATTAAAATTTATGAAATATATCATATTTGAATTATTTATTTTTTAATAATCATAATAAATGTTTTAATATTCCATGATATTTTGGATATAGCTAAGATTTTAGGTAGAATGGTGAAATTTTATTCTTTATCCAAAATAACCCAAATTTTCACAATTCAAACCCATGAAAAGGATGTATTTAATCACAAAAAAAATAATTTTAATGAGTAATTGGATTCAAAAAATAAAAAATCTTGTTATTAAAATTTCAAAAAATAATGTTTAGAAAATTTTAAATTCTAAAAAACTGGAATTTAAAAATTTTGATTCATCTTTCATTGAAAATAATGTAAACTTTTAAAATTAATTTTAAAAATATTAGGTAGATTATATAAATCATAATGGGAAAATGTTAATAATTTTATTTTGGAATTTCCAAATTTTTTTATGTGTATTACCAATGATGGGGTGAAAATATTATATTTGGTGATCCATTTGAGGGAGTAATAGAAAGACTGGTTTTTATTATCTTTTATTATAATTTCATGCATTGATTCTTAGGAGGTCAAATCACATCTTTGAATATTATATTTTTAAACCTAAAACCACCAAACTAAATCCCTTACATAACCCATGAAAAAACCCTTATAACTGAGCAAAAAATTTGTATTTGAGTGTGGATTTAGGTACATTGCATTATTATACAAAGTTTTCATGAACTCAAGAAGATGAAAACGTGTAAGCATGTATTCTTGAGTAAGGGAGATTCATTTCTATAGGAGTTTTTAATTAATTTTAACTCAAATATTCACCCATAATTTCATTATTTTATCACATTTTTTAGTGTTTTAGAATACTTTGGATTTAAAATGTTCAATCGATTAATTTCATGATTTATATTGTTTTATTAATTTGAGAATATTCCAACACTTTTTAATGGGATTTTCATTGATTTTAAGGTGTAAAGAGTAGCTAAAAATGATTTATTAGGAACTCATGGGTTTTGGATGAATAAAATGAGAAATTATCACTCGTGTGTGATTAAAGTAAATTTTGGTCAACTCACATCTTATAAAATACACTCCAATCAATTAAGTAATATTTAATCACATTTCCAAGGATCGTGAGGGATTAAAGATAAGATAAAATCAAAAAAATGATGCAAAAGACATGAAATTTCAAATGATATTCATTAAAAATAAGTTTGGAATTTCATACCTTTGATTTTGAGGTTGGATTTTTTCCAAAATGTTCGATTTCGACTATAGAGAACCTTTAGTTCTATAAGATCTTGAGTGTGGCATGAGGATGAGATGATATGATTGGGTTATTTTATAAAAAGGGTTAAGGGTTTTATTAGTGCTAATGGAAAATCATTGATAGAAGTTTATTTTATCGGGACTAAAAACATAAAAGCTGAGAAATACCACTTTTTTCAACACTTATATGTTTTAGCACTAAAAAAATATAATTTTATTATTGTTTGACCTCGAACTTCCAAAAATGTAAAAAAATGAATACAGATGAATTAATGCATAATATTAATTATATAAATAATAAATTTATTCAAAATAAACTATACCAACAATTAAAATTACAAAAATATAAAAAAATACATTTAAATAAATTAATTATGTAAATTAAAAACATAGAGAAAATATTAAAACATAATAGAAAAATATCTATAAATAAATATTAAAAAATGATTTAATTATGAAAATATTAAAAATTCATAAATAAAATTGAATTAAAGAATATTAAAAATAAATAATTAAATATTAATGAATTAAAAAAATATTAAATAAATAGGATTCAGAATATTAATTAAATAATTTAAAAACACATAAAATGAATAAAAATGAACAGATGAAAAATATTAATTATATAAATAACAAAATTACTAAAAATTAATAATATTAACTATATAAAATAAAACAATTAAAAAAATACATTTAAATATATTAATTTTATAAATTTAAAACATATAAACAATATTAAAAGTTTATAAATACCAAATATTAGTAAATAATATTGAATTAATTAATATTAAAAATGATTAAAATATTGAATAAATTAAAAAAAATAAAAAATTGAATTCATAACATGAATTACATAAATTAAAAACACATAAAAATGAATAAAATGAATAAATAAATAATAGGGATGATGTGAACCACGGATTTAGAACCCACAGTCCTAAAAAATTGTAATTAAAAATAGAGTACACAAGAAGAACAGAATAGGCTTCAATGTTAGAGAAGTGGCGTGGACAATGCCACCATAAACACCTAACCATCTAGCGATCACCTTTTTTGTTTCTATTTCCCCTTCCAAGAGAACCACTTTTACCCTTTGGTTATCTATATCTCTTTTATTACTTAGGATTCTAGAAAATTTCATTATGATTAGCCATTCCCAATGATTCATATTCTTCATTATGAGGCTGCATTTCTTGACCTCCAGTCAAATCGTGTTTTGATGCCAAAATTTGTGAATCTTTATTAGAGCCATCCTGATTTGGGACATCGTCATTAAGTAATTCCTTATTAGTAAGGGGCCTATCTCTAGGCATGTCTTGAGAGGTTTCATTATCCCCAAATGAGGAATTTCCAGAATGGGAAGCCACCACATGAAGATCTTTATTTGAATCTTATATAGTCTGAAAAGGAGAAAAATATGCATTGGAGGTAGAGTTTATCTTGCACCTAATACCTTTACTCTTGTGTCTCTCAAGATAAAGAGAATCAACATCCAGTTTATTGATAGATTACAGCATGGAAAAGAATTTGGGTAAAAAACACCCTTCTTTTCACTTCTTCCAAACTCAACAACCTATGAATTCAGCTCTGAAAATACAACCCCTATAGAAGGGGCATGTACTTCATTTATACTAGTTTTCATCACATCCACTACCTTTGAAACTTCTATTCCTGACTACCCCAAGGAAGAAGCTTCAGAGACAACCAAAATAAGAGCATGTACAATATTCTTAACACCTATATTAGTGGAAAAACTTTATTTTCACCCTAATCTAGAGAAGATTCAAACTCTATTTCCCAAGTGTCCCCAAATGCTTCCTCGTTCTGATTCACATCCACAACGAGGAAGATATTATAGGCTTATAGAACCTCTAAACAAGATCCCTTGGGATTAAATGTGCTAACAGAGAGTTTTACTTTGGAAAAAGTATTTATCCTCAATTAAAAAAGTAGATTCCCCCTCAATATCATTGTCATGGTCTTGATTTTATAGGAATTCATCCATATCAGTACATTTAGATAGAGAAGCCTCCCCTTAGACCATAGTACCAACATGAGGCAAGGAATTACTCACTGATTGAATTCCATGATTTGAAGAAGATGGTACATGTCAACCACCTACCACATCAACAAAGAATATTAGACCATTATTACGTTAAGGACCCCAATTGGTCTCAACTTGCTCACTTTTTTCTTTGGCCTCATTATTGGCGTTATCAATAGGCAGTTTAAATATTTATTTTCCCACATGGTGTCCATTCTTATTATAGTTTCCAGAAATACAATTCTTATCAAATTGGTCATTTGAATTTCTATTTTGAGAGATTTGTTTTTGCAAAATAATGTTTCCAATCAAACTAAATTGAGAGTTTGAGCCTATAATTTCTTGAAACAAAAAAGAAAAATAGTCTCAATCAAAGGTTCAAATAAGTATACTTCAATAAATATCCTTTCAATGCAGCTATATCTAGCACACTCATTCTCTAAATTAATATTAATAGAAATTCCCACCACATATGAAATATACCAAAGGATTTTCATGTTTCATAAGAACAAACCAAGGCCCCTAATCCGGATCAAAACATGTATAATTGAATTTTTGACCTTTGTTGGTTCGATAAGAGGACCCCAATCCTACAATATTCAGTTTCTCAGTTTTTGGGAAAGGAAACAACAACCCTAATACCTAGATTAAGATCCTTTGAAGTGAAGAAGAACTAAAAAAAATCTCTTACCAATCGAGATCATGCTCTATCAGTCGGAGCCCAAAACCTTTTGAATCGTCTTTCAAAGATCCTTTACCTTTCATTGGTGATCATTCAATTCCATTGTGACCCTCCAAATTATTGAATGCTTACATTCATTAAGGTGCCCCTTCAAGATTCTATGATTTGCCTCAAGGAGGGCCAACAAACCATTTCTTACAATATTCTTGAATGCCTTAGGTTCTCCCTTTAAATCAGATAATAGTCAATGATTAATCATCTTCTCAGCAAAATAGGATTGATTTAAATCCCAAATCTAAGTCAAGTGCATCTAAATCGCATCTACTCCCACAGAGTCCTCTGAACAATTAATGTTCTTCTTTCTTGGAGAGACTGCATCAACCATGATCTTGGAGGGGCCAATGAATAAACCTTTTGGATCAAAAAACCCATCAATATTGAGTGCCATGGAATCATAACCCTATTCGTCATTGTGATTTAGAGACTCTTGAATCCTTGTAACCTCCATCGCTATCACTTTATTAGGTCAAACATAAATAAATAATATTAATAATATAAATAACAATGTTACTAAAAATGAATAATATTAACTATTTAGATTTAAAAAAAATATGAAAAAACAAATAAAAATAAAAATATTATATAAATTTGAGACATATTAAAAATATGAAAATATAATAAGAAAAAATGGATAAATATTATTAACATAAATTTAAAAAATACTAAAAATATTGAAACATACTAAATAAGTATGTATAAATTAATATTAAAAATTAAATAAATTTTAAAAAATAAAAAACATAAAAAATATTAAAAACTAATAAATAATATTAAATGAAAAAATAATAAAAATAAATATATAGAATTTAATAGATTACAAAAAAAGTTAAATAAAAACTTTGAAAAATTAATTACATGACTTGTAAATGTATACAAAAATGAATAATAATGAATAAATTAACAATATAAACTATAAAAATAAAAAAAAATAATCAATTATATTAAATATTTATATTACAAAAAATATTAAAAAATCCATTTAAAAAATAATTACATAAATTTCAAAGAGTTTAAAAATATTATAACTTAATAAATAAAATTGAATAAATATTAATCATATAAATTACATGCGTATTGAAAATATTAAGAGTTAGTAAATAAATATACATAATTATTTATTATAAAATGAATAAATTATAAAAATATTAAAAATTAAAAAAATTTAAAAATGAATAAATTATATTAAATAAATGAATGTTGAAAATGAATAGATAAATGTGTATAAATTACAAACATAAAAATAAAAATTGAATTATAAATATTAATTACATGAATTAAAAACACATTTAAAATGATAAAAAATGAATAAATAAATAATATTAATTATATAAATAAATTATATTAAAAATAAATTATATTAACTATAAAAAACATTAAAATTAAAATACCTATAAAAAATAAATTATATAAACTTCAAAAATATCAAAAGTATTAAAATTTAATAAATAAAAATGATTTAATATTAATCTTATAAATTACAAACATAATTAAAATATTAAAACATAGTAAATAAATGTGTATAAATTTTAGAAAAATGAATAAGTTTCATAAATATAAAAATATAAAAAATAATAAATTAAATAATATTAAAAACAAATAAATAAACTTAAATAAACTACTAAAAATATTTTTTAAAAAAGTAAATTCATAACATTAATTATATGAATTGAAAAAACATAAAAATGAATAAAAATGATTAAATAAATAATAATATTTGTAATCTATAATCATATTACGATTAGTGCCTCCAAGTACACATATCCTCATTCCCAAACCATAGCACATGTGTCAATGTTTTCACACTCCCCACCTTTGCTGCTCATCTCTGCTCTCATTTCTATTTCTACACTCCCCTTCCCCATTTCCTTTCCATATTTTCCTTTTTCTCGCTGCCTCTATCTCCTTTTCCCATTCTGTTTACCTCCTTATCCATGTCACTTCAACCTTCCTTTATCTTCCTCCTCACCTCCACCTTCTTCTCACAATTTAATTAGGGTTCCATATACCCCTAATATCCTATATTCCTCTATTTTGAATCGCTAATCATGAAGAGAGATGAATGGAGGAATAAAATGGAAGAAAAATGGGCCTTATTTCAACTTGAATAAATCTTAAAAAATCTCTATCTCTATACCTCTATCTCTCTCACACATGGATCTCTTTCGACTCTCAAATAATAGAGCTCTCTCACTCAGATGATTATTGTTAAAGCTCCCTTGGACCTACTTATATAGTCATGGTGAGAAGAGTCAAGTTTGAAAAAACTTCCACCAACCCCCCTCCAACCATTTCACTTCCAAAAAGCGTATCCGCCAACTATTGACAACTTTCATGGCTACCAAAATAATAGTTAATACACATGAAAAATGTGTAGCATCAAGGTTTGAAGTCTTCAGTAGAAGGAGGTTGGTGCACCACCTTTGAAAAGGTGGTGTTCATCTAGACATTTCCTTTATCCTAACCCTTATAATTCTAGCCCAATAATTTCTATAATTAAAATCAACCACCATTCACCACACCTAAATTGAACACAACTTCATGCACCCTTCATATAGTGAGTGACCCCCAAATAGATCACAGATGATTATGAATAATTGATTCATAAAGATCTCCCCAAAATCATTTACGTATATTCCATTCATAATGGGATCTTCAAAAACATTTTCAAATTAGATCCCCTAATCAATGATCAATTTTTATATCGCATTCCTCTAACATTTTTTTTGATTGATCCATTTTAATTTTACCAATGAATCTCACCTCATATCTTCAACTTTCCCTAATTTTTAAAGCTCCTTCAAGGCTAAAAGTTTTGAATGTGGCTGCCAGGACGACCCAATTCTACACAAAAAACCATTAACTCTTTCTTGGGTCTCTACTAGTCCATGCACCAATTTCAATGGAAAGAATACGATTATGATATCCATTATTCTTGTGATATATCCTCATACTCAAGTTAAAATGTTGTTCACTATATATTTCTCACGTTGATATTTCATATTATATATTTTATTCATGATTAATTTTTTAATATAAACTCAGTTTCCATATAATAGGTAGTTATTCTAACATTCTATAATTCTAGATGTTTCCATAATCTCTTCAAGTCTCTATTTCCAGGGCAGTAATAACTAAATATTAATTTTATCCGACTAAAATCTATTCCCATAATTACAGGTATTATATGATTTTTTAATACCTTCTCAAGAGACCAAATTTACTTAACTAAATAATTTATATTTTACATATTTTTGTTAAAATCCATTTTCCATTTTCAATGTTCCTTGAAAAATCCCTAGAAAGTTTCCCAAAAGTCAAAGTTTCTTAAATTTTGTTACTATTTTCGATTACATGTAATAACTTATTTGAAAGAAATTATTTATTTATTTTTTTTAAAAAAACTTGTACAGATTCCTCTCAATTATATATATTTTTTACTATCTATATGATTACTATGTACATTCACTTTTTTAGAAATGAATATAATGATCAAATTGTATATTCATCTTGATCACCATGATTATTATAAATGAAATGAATATAATGTTCTAATTAAAAGCAGCATTGACAGGTATATGTATTCTTATTTTTTTAATATTTGATATTTTTTCATATTTCTTTTAGTAGCTATAAGTTTTAATCATCTAATGAAGTGGTATAACCGACAAATCCTTAATCACAAGTACTCTATATTTTGACATAATTGTTAAATTCATAGTTGAGTATTTTTAAACTATTTTTGTATTTTTTTTATACCCACTTATAGGATCTAAAAAATTTCAGTTTCAACAATATATAATTTTTTTATACTCTACATATTCCATTCATTATTAAAAATTTACAATTTATTATATATTTACACAAGTAAAATAACATCTTAAATCATGCATCACATTGTGTTCATTATTCATCCATTCAATTAAATATATTAAATATAAGTAACTTATTTCATTATTTGTAATTTTAAAAAGTTTTTTGTAATATGATAATTTAATATTAATTTCCATTAATATATTAATTTTAAACAATGAAAAACTATTTTTTTTTGTATCTCATGTAAGTTAAGAAAACACCATGTGTTAACATCTCAAAAAATATGTACCAACTTATTAAATTTGAATTTAAATTTTTAACATTTCATAATTTTTCTCTAATTTTTAATTAGTTTTAATATATTATCTAAGGGATACTTGTGGTAAATTATTTAAACAATTTTCTACAAGGATATATGGAATTAAATACCTTTACACTACATTATCTTGTGCCTTTATATTGTTTATTCTAATTGAAACATTACTTTATCATATTTTGTTTATTTTTTTTCTAATAATTATGCACTGTATGTTTTCCCATATTGTATAATATGAATTATTCATTAAATTAAATAACATATTTCAAAAATTTCTAACTTTATCTGTATTTTCATCACTGGTACTAATTACTTATAATTTTCACTGTTTTTTAATCATTTGTTTTCAATGAAATATTTTATCATGTTCTTCATATATTATGTTTTCCACGGATCCCATTTTTATATATGATTCCTAATAGAAAATAGGTAATTTATTATCATCCTTATATTTAGTTCAATCAAAGGGTTCTGGTACTTTAAACCATATAGTAGCTTTTTTGTTGGAATATATGTTAACATGTTGTATATGTGTTTCCATTCAAATCTTAGTATGTTTTATTTATTGTATTAATTGTATAAATATTCATGTTGTATATTTTTCTCACTATAATATTAGTATGCTGTATTCATTGGTAATATGTTTTATTTGTGTATATGATTTAATGAATGTATAGTTGTTCAAATAGTATTTTCTATGATAAAATTACATTGACTCCAAAATTTTTATAATTATGTGTTATAAGAATGCATTAATTGGTTTCACCTATCTTAATCTTCCATATGTTTTAATCAAAAAAAATACATTTTAATTAGTATCTAGTTATGAAAATGTCTCCAAATAAATAACTCAGGGGTTGAATCATGAATTTATTTAATTTATGCTTCATTTGAAGTCTCAAATATGAAATATTGATTTTCATTTTTTTAACTATTTATTACTGTGAAGATTCAGTTTTACTTATTATAAATTTTTAACCAAAAAACATATTATATTTTATTATTAAGGTATTCATTTTCATGATATCATAGGTATTTTTATATAATTTAAATTCATATTTTTTCTGAATTATTTATTTGGGGGGGCTGACATAGTTGAATCATAAGTTTAAATACAGGAATTAGAAAAGAGTTTAGGTTCCTTATAATCAATTGTGAGCAATAATGGATAATTTTTAAGAAAAAATTAATTAATTTGGAAAGTGGTCCTCTATAATTATTTGAATATCTTCCTAAGAACACTTGCACATATACCTGCTGAATCCCATTTATTTATCAAATGAAAATGTTTCTTAATAAAAATATATAATAAAAAACACATGTTTATTTCCTTATATTAATCAAACAAAAAATTTATAATTATTATGATTATTTTTTATTTTTTTTAGAAAAATTTTAATTGATTTTTATCTTAAAATATTTTAAATTTATAAAAGATTATTTATCCTCAAGTGTTTTAAATTTTTGTTTAATTTATCTATAGAATAATTAATCTCTGTTATTCAGTATTTTAAAAAAATAAATTTATACCCATTTTATCTCATCTATTTTGAAAACATATTTATCTTTATGATTTAAAAACATAATTTCCAAGAAATTACTTAAATGTGTAAATATGGGACATGAGTGTCTAGTTTTATCAACATGTCAAGATGGTGACAGTGAAACAATCTTAGAATTTTTTCAAGAAGGGTTATGGGTAACACTAATTCACATCTATTTGTGCTACATTTATTCACATGTATTTTTAATACATGAAAAAGAAATTTTTAGTATGTTAAAACTTACAATTATTAATTTATTTACAAGAAAAGGTGCATTAAATTTTAATAGACTCATGTTTCTACTATATAAAAAAGTGTTTGTAATGAATGGTTTCATTAGTGTTTATACTGCATTATATCTTAAAGTTATACATTGATGCTATAAATGTTTCATATTTAGATGGTTGAAATAAAGAATTCAATGATTAACATGTGTTTGTAAAACATGACAAGGTTACTAAAGAGGGAAAAAATAAGGTTGAACTAACATTCATATACTCAATATGTTTCTGTAAGTATCATATAGGCAGGACTAATTTTAATAGCCTATGTTTAACCATTTAATGAGTCAAATTATATTTTTTTCTATAATTTATTTTTTATAGAATTTTTTATCATTTCTTCCATATATTATGTTTTCCATGGACCCTATTTTTACATATGATTCCCAATAAGAATCAGGTACTTTAAGATCATCCTTATATTTTCTTCACTAAAAGGGTTATGATGCTTGAAATCATATGGGAACTTAGTATGTTTTCATATATATTATCATGTTTTATATTTGTTTCCGTTAAATTTTATTATGTTATATATATAGTATTCATTCTATATAGTTCCATGCTAAATATGTGTTTCCATTCACTATTAGTATATTATATTCACTGGTTGGATATTATACATGTGTAGATGTTTCAATGAATGTATAGTCATTGCAATAGTTTTTCTCTATAAAGAATTACACTTTCTTCCAATGTTTTTATAGTCATGTGTTATAATAATGCATTCAATGTTTTCACCAACCTTAATCTGTCATATTTTTTTTACAGATTAAAAAACCAGCAATTTAATTTGTATTTGGTGACGAACATATCTCCAAATCAAAAACATAGGGGTTGAATCATGAAGGTATGCAATTTCTACTTCAATTGAAGTCTCAAATATGAACCAATTATTTATATTTTAAAATGATAGATTATTATGAGGATTTAGTTATTATTATCATAAATTTCTAACTATACAACACATTCTATGTCACTATGAAGGTGTGAATTGTCATTATATCATAAATTTTTTCATATTATATTAAATTCATATTTTACCATAATTTTTTTTATTTTTAGGGTTGAAATAGTGGAATAATAAGATTAAATATAGGAATTTTCAAGGATTTTAGGATCTTTTAATCAATTGAGTGTCAAAATGGAGGATTTCCAATAAAAAATTAAGTAATTTGGTTATATATCCTTTATAAATTGACTATCATATCCATAACACATGCACACACACCTACTAATTTCCTTTTATTTACCAAATGAATATTTTCTTATTAACAATATGCAGGCAAAAACAACTGTTAATTTCCTTAAATTAGTCAAACAAAAAAAATTCTAATTAATAGGATTCAGTTTTAATTTTTTATAAAAATGTTATTAAATTGTTATATTAGAATATAAGAAACTTATACAAGATTATACATCCTTAATTATTTATAAAAAAATTAATTTTTTTATAGAACAATTAATCTTAGGTAGTCAGTCTATTTATCAAAATATGTACCCCTTTTATCTCATCTATTTGAAAAAAAATATTTTTCTTTAGGATTTTAAATCGAAACTTCCAATATATTACACAGAGTTGAGTTCCTGATTTTATTTGCAGGTGAAGATGATGATAGTCAAACAATCACTGAATATTTTCTAGATGGTTAATAAAAAACATTAATTCACATGTGTTTGTACCACTACTAGAAAAACAGGTATTTACGACAGGATCCCGTCGCAAATGGCTTTTGGCGACGAGGTCCCGTCGCAAATGACCCGTTGCTGAAAACGGTGTCGCAATAGAATTTTTTTGCGACGGGCCCGTCGCTAAAGCCCTTATCCGTGACGGGGAGAATCCCCGTCGCAACTAGTACTCCGTATATTTGTAAAAAAACTAGTTGCGATGGGGCCCGTCACAACAGGTATTTGGGACGGGCCCCGTCGCAAAAACTATTTTTTAACAAATAAAAAAATAATACTACTATTTGCGACGGGAATAGTATCCCGTCAAAAATACTATAAAAAAAATAAAAAAAATAAATTGTTAATAAATTATTTTAATTAATATAATAATAATCCAATTATAAATCAAAAATAAAAAATAATAAAATATTAATAAATGATTTTAATTAATATAATAATAGAATTATAATTCACAAATAAAAATAATAAATTATTTTAATTAATATAATAATAAAAGAATTATAATTCAAAAATAAAAAATAATAGAATATTAATAAATATTTTATAATGAGACAAAAACTACGAATAGAAAAAAAAATTATATTTTGATTTCACAAATTTTATAAAATAAATACAAACTCTAATCTGAAGGAGGGGGGAGGGGGGATCTGCAGATGGTGGTGGAGGAAACTCCATCCCTAAAGCATGAGTGAGTCGGCGCATGTACTCCATCTGCTCCTGATGCTGCTGCTGCCACCGACTCGTCTGCTCCTCCTACAGCTGCTGCTGGCGTCGACGCTCCTCCTCATGCTGCTGACGCATCTGCTCCTGCTCCTGTCGGAGACTCTCTATCAGTGCAGTCTGAGATCGCAACTGATCCTCATACTGTGTAGTAGAAGAAGATGCACGAGCTCCTCTCGAGCTGGACGCCGACATCGCAGCACTGCCATAATAATCTCCGGGAGTCAGTCGAGAGCTGATACCAACTACACGGCCCTTCTCGAAGGCATACGGGGTGGCCTGCATTCATGCCACCTCATCAAACTGACGGCCAGTGGTCTGATCTGATGACTCGGCCTGACTCTCAGGCCGGGCCTGTGATGCTGCGGCCTCATACGACTCCTGTAGTTGCAATTTAAAATTAAAATTGTGAATATATTATATACAGTTAATTTTTAAACTTGAAAACAAATAATACTAACCACGATGTGATGCTGACGATCACCTCTAAGGTCCCCAGTAGCAGGATCACTATACATCCTCCGATATACGTCGTACTCCGTAATATCGGGGTGCTCGACAGCCTATAAGAATAAAAAATAAACTGTTAATATTTATAGTTATATAAAATATTTATAAATAATGTACGTACCAGATGTTGTCTATGAGTACTGAAAGAACGACTCCCAGCTCGATTAGTCACCTCCTGTCTCCCCCGATTCTGTCTCCCCACCGATGATCTCCTCTAAAAGGCACCACTCAAACTGTGCACACATAATCCATCCCGTACATGGGATGAAATGTACTCTGGTCGGTGTGCTCTACATGACTCGTCAAAATATGACACTCCTGCTTTCTTCATCGCAGCTTTTCTTAAATTGTGCAAAAACTGACGAAGGCGACCATGCATGGCCACCTCCCATGTCTCGTGGATGGTGTCACGCATGGTATCCTCGATCGGATACCATAAACCCTACAAATAAATCAAAATATCAAGTTAGAAATGAAATAATTTTCAAAATAAAAATTATTTATTTACGTACGTACCAACCAATGGCCGAACATGGCCTGCTGCACATCAATGGGAATCTGCTCCCATGTGGTCCACGGCTGAGAGAAATAGTTGCGCAAAATAGCGCTGCCCTGTCCGACTGCTATATGCGGAAAACTATAAAAATAATAAACATTTATTATGTGAATAGATTAATGAAATCTTAGTCAAATCAACAGGTTATCACACAGGTTATCACACCTCCGTGTGCATGGATCAAACCCAAGACGTGGACGTCGCTCGGGGACGGGGTCAGGAATCATCAATCGTGCAAGACTGCGCCATCTCCGCGTACTCCCTGGAGCGCCTGCAGGCTGAGGGTCATCTGGCAGCAACTCATCCGCATAGAAAGTCAGGTCAGCATCCGCCAACTCACGAAATGTGGCGTCGTCCATCTGAAATACAAAATGTTAATGTTGTTAGAAAATAATTCATAATTACTATTATATATACATATATACATATTATGATTGTATATAAATACCATGGAATTCTATCAGTGTTCATCTTCATCATCATCTTCATATATGCCAATGTCATCTTCATATTCCTCCTCAACATCATCGATATGCATTCGAGTTACAGTTTCTTCATCTCTTACCATTTCAAATTCATATGTGACATCATTAACATCATCGTCATCACCGACTCTTAAATGTGGGGTGTTGTCATCGATACTCATGTCTCTTTGCAAAAAAGATTGATTTTGAGTACTCTCTTTAAAAACTTCAATTCTTTGCACATCAGTGAAAGCACATTCACTTTGACTAAACTGATTGTCTCGAATTTTGATTTTTAATACACTCCACCAATCAATCAAGTATCTTGATGTAGCACAGTACTTTGCATAATAAACTTGATGTGCCTGTTGAGCCAATAAGAATGGTTCATTTACTGCGAGAACACTTTTACATTTAATATCGATGATTCCATGAGTCGGATGAACACGCACGCCTCTCTCTGTATCCAACCACCGACATTTGAACACGGTTATGTAATTTTGTCCAAGATAACAGAGTTCAATGATTTCATCAAGTATGCCATAAAATTCAACTTCATTTTCTTGATGATGATATCCTCTCAAGCTAACTCCACTGTTCATTGTTTTTTTCGATTCCCCATATGTATGTGTGTGGAATCTAAATCCATTCACCACATATGCATTATAAGTTTTAACAAGTTTGGAAGGTGGGTTACTCAATACACACAGCCGTTTGTCAATTTTATCAGCATGTCGAGACACCTGAAAATATGTGAAATAATAATCAATATAGTAAACTATACATTGAATGAGTTGCTAAAAGATAAAGAATTTATGTTACCAGTTTTTGAAACCACTGAGAGAAATTTTTCAGTCGACGTTTTTCGAGAGCAGCTGCTGTAATTTGTGGAATTTGTTTCTTGATATGATTATCATACAACCTATAAAAACCAAAGTTATTTACTGTAACATAAATGATAGAATAAGTGATATAAACACTTACAGTACAACTGATGTCATCTCTTCACAGTTGAGCAGAACATACGTATGAGCTCTATGATGTTCATCATCTGAAAGCCAGCGTTCATAAACTCCACCAAAACCAAGCTCTGACTGGTTGAAAACAGATAATTGATTGTCGATTTCATCAATATTCCTCTCGTTCCGTCCCATTCGGTTTTGTTTTGAAGGATACTCAGATTCAAAATAATGGGAGCATAAAAAAGATATTTCCTCTTGCAAATAAGCTTATGCAATAGATCCTTCAACAGATGCTTTTTTACGTACTTTTCTTTTCAATTTTTGCATGAATCATTCAAATGGGTACATCCATCGAAACTGTACTGGACCTCCACATTTGGCTTCATATGGAAAATGTAACATCAAATGTTCCATTGAGTCGAAGAAAGTCAGCGGAAATATTTTTTCCAGTTTACATATAATTACAACAACATCTTTTTCATGTTTGCCTAGAGCATCATAATCTGCTATAGCCGTACAAATTTCTCGAAAAAATTGAGACATGTCTGTTATGGAATCCCAAATCACAGAATTCAATAGACCTCTTAATCCAATGGGTAGAAGTCTTTACATTATAACATGACAATCATTACTTTTTAATCCAGTAATATGACCATTCTTTACACATCTACCCAAATTGGAAGCACAACCATCTGGAAGTCTCAAATCTGCAATCCACTGACAAAATAATAAACGGTTTTCTTTAGACAGTGTATAAGCTGCTTTTGGTTTCAGTAACCTTTCTGTTCTGACATTCTCAAATAGTTCCAATTCTGGATACCTGCAAATTTGGGCAAGATATAAACGTGTATTTACATTGTCTTTTCTCTTTCCTGGCGTATCCAAAACTGTATGAAACAAATTATCAAAACAGTTCTTCTCAATATGCATGACATCTAACATGTGTCAGACCAACAAATCAGACCAATATGGCAAATCCCAAAATATGCTACGTTTAATCCAATTGTGTTCTTTCCCAAAACCAGAAATTTTCTTTTGGTTTATTGTGGGTCCAAAAGTGATGGGAGGTAATAAATGTACAACTGATTTTAACTCCGAACCTGATAGCTTTTTTGGAGGTCCTTCCCTTTCAACTGTTCCTTTTCTGAAATGAGATCTGTTTCTGCGAAAAGGATGATCAGCTGGAAGAAACCTGAGATGACACTCAAAATAACAAGGTTTCTTTCCATAAATGAGCATAAATGCTTTGTTCTCTCCCATACAGTAAGGACATGATTTCTGACCATGTGTACTCCAGCCAGATAACATCCCATAAGCCGGGAAGTCACTTATTGTCCACATCAATGCTACTCTCAGTATGAAATTCTGTTTCGTTGCAACATCATATGTACTGACACCAGTACTCCACAATAAATTTAATTCATCAATCAATGGTTTCAAATAAACATCAATATTTTTCTTCGGATGTCCTGGAATTAGTAAAGTCAAAAAGATATATGGCTCCTTCATCAACATCCATGGAGGTAAATTGTACTGAGTTAAAAAAACAGGCCAACATGAATATTGACTACCATAAGATCCAAACGGACAGAAACCATCAGTGGAAATCCCTAGTCGAACATTTCTAGCTTCTAAAGCAAAGGATGGATGCACTCTATCAAAATGTTTTCTATGAATCACCATCGGCTGGATGATTCAAGATTTTATCGGTTGAAATATTCTCTTTATGCCATGACATCATTTTCGCTGTATTCTTAGACATGAATAAACGCTGGAGTCTGGATGTAATCGGAAAATATCTCAACTATTTTACAGGAATCAAACCAGACTTCCCGTGTTGTCCTTCTTTATATCTCAGTTGCCCACATGTGGGACAACTATCCAACGACTCATTTTCCCCAGAATATAAAATGCAGTCATTTGAACATGCATGAATCTTCTGACAAGTAAGTCCCAAATTTCAAACCGGCCTCTTACTCTCATAGTAATTTGCAGGTAAAACATTTCCTTCAGGTAATAGTGTTTTAAGCAAAGAAAATATCTGGTCAAAATAGGTGTTTGACATTCCGTTATCTGATTTGATAGCCATAAATTTTTCTACTGCTTATAATTTGCTCATCTTGCAGCCAGGATATAATGCATCCTCAGCAGACTTCAACAACTCATAAAATTCAGACGGTGCCAACTCAGGATTTGAAGCTATATCAGCTGGAGTTTCTGTATGTTGAACAGATGAACCTGCAACATCATGTACTAAATCTTGAAACCGGGATGGATCCGGAATCAAGTTGGTATCACCTGCTCTGGAACTGCGTTCACCGTGTTGATACAAAAATACATAATCTGGTTGAAAACCAAAACGCAAGAGATGTTCTCCCACTTTGTCAAACGTGTCAAACATTCTCAATGCACATTTTCTGCAAGGGCATTTTATTTTGTCTTCTGAAACAAATTCTTGATTTGATGCCACAAATGATAAAAAAGTCTCTACACCCTCTACATATACTGGATTTAAACCAGAACCGTTTGGATTTCTACGTTGACTTATCCATATACGGTCACCTAATAATGATTGTTGACGACCTCGTTGTTCCATATGTCTCTATAAAATATAAAATCATAACTGGTTTTGAATAATTTGTTAGAAAAAACACTCAAGCTAGGATAATTATAGAGTTTAGATCATACACGACTGACGCAAACTTTTTTTTGAGATAGACCTAATTATTACTAATTATTACTAATTATTACTAATTATTGGTAATTATTACGAATTATTACTAATTATCGGTAATTATTGGTAATTATTGGTAATTATTACTAATTATTGGTAATTATTACTAATTATTGGTAATTATTACTAATTATTGGTAATTATTAATAATTAATGGTAATTATTGGTAATTATTTCTAATTATTGTTAAGTATTACTAATTATTGGTAAATATTACTAATTATTGTTAAGTATTACTAATTATTGGTAATTATTGGTAATTATTACTAATTATTACTAATTATTGGTAATTATTACTAATTATTACTAATTATTGGTAATTATTACTAATAATTGGTATTTATTACTAATTATTGTTAATTATTACTAATTCTTGGTAATTATTACTAATTATTACTAATTATTACTAATTATTGGTAATTATTACTAATTATTAACAATTATTGGTAATTATTACTAATTATTACTAATTATTACTAATTATTGGTAATTATTGGTAATTATTACTAATTATTGGTAATTATTACTAATTATTGGTAATTATTACTAATTATTACTAATTATTGGTAATTATTACTAATTATTGGTAATTATTACGAATTATTTCTAATTATTGGTAATTATAACAAATTATTGGTAATTATTACTAATTATTCTTAATTATTACTAATTATTCTTAATTATTACTAATTATTCTTAATTATTACTAATTATTGGTAATTATTACTAATTATTGGTAATTATTACTAATTATTGGTAATTATTACTAATTATTGGTAATTATTACTGATTATTACTAATTATTACTAATTATTACTAATTATTGGTAATTATTACTAATTATTACTAATTATTGGTAATTATTACGAATTATTACTAATTATTGGTAATTATTACTAATAATTGGTAATTATTACTAATTATTGGTAATTATTACTAATTATTGGTAATTATTACTAATTATTACTAATTATTACTAATTATTGGTAATTATTACTAATTATTACAAATTTTTGGTAATTATTACTAATTATTACTAATTATTACTAATTATTGGTAATTATTGGTAATTATTACTAATTATTGGTAATTATTACTAATTATTGTTAATTATTACTAATTATTGGTAATTATTACTAATTATTACTAATTATTGGTAATTATTACTAATTATTGGTAATTATTACTAATTATTACTAATTATTGGTAATTATTACTAATTATAGGTAATTATTACGAATTATTCTTAATTATTACTAATTATTCTTAATTATTACTAATTATTCTTAATTATTAATAATTATTGGTAATTATTACTAATTATTGGTAATTATTACTAATTATTGTTAATTATTACTAATTATTGATAATTATTACTAATTATTACTAATTATTACTAATTATTACTAATTGTTGGTAATTATTACTAATTATTACTAATTATTGGTAATTATTCCAAATTATTACTAGTTATTGGTAATTATTACTAATTATTGGTAATTATTACTAATTATTTGTAATTATTACTAATTATTGGTAATTATTACTAATTATTACTAATTGTTACTAATTATTACTAATTGTTACTAATTATTGGTAATTATTACTAATTTTTACTAATTATTGGTAATTATTGGAATTTATTGGTAATTATTAATAATTATTGGTAATTATTACTAATTATTGGTAATTATTACTAATTATTGGTAATTATTTCTTATTATTGGTAATTATTTCTAAATATTGTTAATTATTACTAACTATTGGTAATTATTGGTAATTATTTCTAATTATTGGTAATTATTTCTAATTATTAGTAATTATTTCTAATTATTGGTAATTATTACTATTTATTGGTAATTATTACTAATTATTGGTAATTATTACTAATTATTACTAATTACCGGTAATTATTTCTATTTATTACTAATTATTTATATTTACCGATAATTATTGGTAATTATTACAAATTATTGGTAATTATTACTAATTGTTGATAATTATGACTAATTATTGGTAATTATTACTAATTATTGGTAATTATTACTAATTATTGGTTATTATTACTAATTATTACTAATTGTTACTAATTATTACTAATTGTTACTAATTATTGGTAATTATTACTAATTATTACTAATTATTACTAATTATTGGTAATTATTACTAATTATTAGTAATTATTGGTAATTATTACTAATTATTACTAATTATTACTAATTATTGGTAATTATTGGTAATTATTACTAATTATTGGAAATTATTACTAATTATTAGTAATTATTACTAATTATTACTAATTATTGGTAATTATTGGTAATTATTACTAATTATTGGTAAGTATTACTAATTATTGGTAATTATTACTAATTATTGGTAATTATTACTAATTATGACTAATTATTACGAATTATTGGTAATTATTACTAATTATTGGTAATTATTAATAATTATTGGTAATTATTAATAATTATTGGTAATTATTACTAATTATTGGTAATTATTACTAATTATTACTAATTATTACGAATTATTGGTAATTATTACTAATTATTGGTAATTATTACTAATTATTGGTAATTATTACTAATTATTGGTAATTATTACTAATTATTGGTAATTATTACTAATTATTGGTAATTATTACTAAGTATTACCAATTATTGGTAATTGTTGGTAATTGTTCTTAATTATGACTAAATAAATGAATAATTACCAATAATTAGGAATAATTACCAATAATTATGAATATTAACATTATTAGTATATTTTATTATTAATATTAAAATAATATAATTTTCTAATTTATATACAGTTCTCCTTTCATCTGTGTGTTTTCTATCTCCATATACAAATAATACAAGTGAAGACAGCAAACACACAGATGAAAAGAGAACTGTATATATATATAAAATTATATTATTTTAATATTAATAATAAAATATATTAATAATTAAATAATGTTATTATTCCTAATTATTAGTATTTATTACTAATTATTAAGTTATAAAACAATGTAAACAATATTAAATTACAACTAATTAAGAATAATTAAAACTAATAAAACATTAAAAATAAATATGAAATTAAAATAAATATAAATACCTTGAAAATTGATATGAGGTTGTTCTCTGATCGTTCTTCAAAACTTCAATATCAACTCCGGAGAAAAAAATTAAACTTGAGAAAAACTGAATTGTAGAAATAAAATCTTGAGAGAAGAAGAAGATGGAATTTGAGAATGATTTGAAAAAAACGGATGGGGGTATTAATAGGTTAGATTAGTTGCGACGGGAACCGTCGCAAATACCTTAGCCAGCATTTATTACGGTCAACGGTTAAATAGTTATTTACGACGGGTCCCGTCGCAAATAACCACCTGCCGACATACTATTTGCGACGGAGGAATATTCACGTCGCAAATACCTTTTACCGCCACCGGTTATTTGCGACGGGGGAATATTCCCGTCGCAAATAGTTTTCCTGCGATTTGGCGCACAAAGGGCGCCAGTCCTTTTGCAACGGGATATCCTTCCCCGTCGCAAAAGGCTACTTATTTGCGACGGGCAAATACCCCCGTCGCAAATACCCATTTTTTCCGTAGTGTACTACATTGATTCATAAATATTTTTGTTGCCTGAAAATTTGTATATACTTTATTATAACATACAATGTTGCATTGATTTAGTGAAAAGGTGCAGTAAATCTTAATATTCTAGTGTTTATACTATATGAAAATGTGTTTCTACTAAATTTCCTCATTAGTATTTTCATTGCATTATAAGTTCTATATTGATGCTCTAAACGTTTCTTATTATAGTGAAACATTCATTAATTAATATGTATTTTTAAAATAAGATAAGGTCAATAAAATGGTATTAAAAAAGGAAAAACTACCATCCATATACTCAGTATTCTTTTTTAAGTATCAGAAAGGTGGTCCTAATTTTAGTAGCATATGATTGACCATCTAATGAGTTAGATTTCTTATATATTTTTTCTATCATTTTTTATGGATTTTATTGATGTGTTCCATATATTATGCTTTCCAAGGACTCCATTTTTACATATGATTCCAGATAGGAATCTGGTACTTCAGGATCATCCTTATTTTTTCTTCACTCAAAAGGTTGTTCTGCATTAAAGTATATCATAACTTATTATTAGCTGTTAGAAAATTGTCATGGAAAACTTCTAAGTGATTTTTATTGTACATGTAATTAACCTGATCTCTTATAAGAAAATTCCTACATGTACTTTCAATGATTATTCATAATATTTAGCAATGGTGAACTATACCTAGTTTGAAATAAACTTTAAACTGCAAGGTTAAATATTATTCTTCAATAGTTTTTTCACCCTTTTCTAGAAATTACACTAAAAACTTTTATAATGAATGGAAATGAAATTACCACTTTATAAATAGTATGCATACATTATCTATTATATGAAATTATAGTATTCATATCTTCTATATATAGTATAGTATTCCTCTTATGCCTTATATAGATCACAAAATTGCAGGCAATATGCATACAATGTTTGATATTACATACACTTATATCCATACAATATAAACATTGTTTAAGTTTATCTAAACGTATAAAAATAAATGAACACTATTTAAAAAACACCAGTATCTATACACTTATCTGAATAAAATATATATACAGCCACATATTATAAGGTTCTATCCTTAAGCAATATATATTCTAGTGTTTTTGAACTAGAATTCACTTTATAATAATTATATGGACTTTTTGGTTTATAGATTTAGATAATTGTGAAAAACATCTTACAAAGTAAATCCATACATTACAAGTGGACAATTATACTCAGTATTTATTTTTTCCACAAAAAAAAACCCTTTTAAAAAAACATTATTTCTTTTCATGATAAATACTCACAATTTTTATTTTGACCTCATCTTTGTCCTGAATCTTCCTTAAACCCTGTGAAAATAATTTTAAAATATGGGATGAGTACAAAACTCTCAGTAAGGGAAATAAATAGAAAAAAACAAATATTCTCGTGAAAAACATAAAAACCCATCAAATAATTACCTTAATCACATTATTCTTTGAGATTATATAATTAATAATTTTTTTATGAAAAACTTTCACTTTTTTTCAAATAAAAATTATAAAACCCACAGTAAACATATATAGAACATGTTGGAAGCATGGATCATCATTGGAAAAACCACCACAATAACTTAGAGAAGAGCTTTCCTATTAACTTTTGATCATTTCCTTAGACTAACCATCATAGCTAATCATGATTAATAATCATATTTGATCTTGGAATGACCATCTCAATATATTCCCATTATCTATTAAGAGAAACATAATCGGTTAACTTTGTATCATATATGGAATAACTATATGGTTGAATTTGATCTTTATAGAACCCAATGTATTGGATATAATAACATAATCACCCTTCCTTAGTGTATCATGGAACCACCTGTCTTTGGTTAATAACATAACCACCAATATTTGGTTTATAATAGAACCAACCATCATTATAAAAATTCCCAAGAACAATAATATGAACATAAATCCTGAAATCGTTCACTATAAAAATAGTTTTAAAGAAAATAATCTTTTCATTTCGAAAAAACATATTTCTTAGAAAAAATCTACAAATAAAAAGGGAAATTTTTTATTTGAAAATAAAAATGTAAACTTTCAAAGGAATATTTATAGAATTAAGGCATTATTATGGTGAGAAAATCCTATAATATTGTCACGAACCAACTCGTGTACCCTCGTAACCCGATAACCGAGTCGGTCCTGACATATCTTGAAGGAAATTCCTGATCCCTAAGGGTTGGTGAAAAACACCTGGCATAATACAAACTAAAAGTGGGAATGATTTTTACCACTTATAGTGAGGAAAGAAAATAAAACAAGGCAGTATGCATATCAATGGAAAACTCCACTAGGAGTAAAGTACCATAAGTTAAACACACACAGTTTCCAAAGTACTACAATCGAAGTACTAAAGAGGGAAAATAGCCCAAAGTCCCTATGGGCACAACTCAACAATACCACAGATCAAAAGAATTATCAACTTCTAAGAGATCATTTTCCTTTGCCTAATCTTGAAAGGAGATAATCTACAAACACATGAAGGCACAAGTAGGGTTTGATCCAAAGCCCAGTAGGATTTCAACCAAGGATTCCGTAACAGATTCCAATATCAATTTAACCAAAATGTAATTTCAATTTTAAAACAAATAGGTTTGGAATTAAAAATAATTTTTAAACAAATAATTATATATAGTTTAAAAGATGGAAATACCATTAGAAAATCATTCTATACATTTCAAATGATGGAAAACATTTAAAAAGATGTAAGTTTCGTTTAATCAAAGGATACAATTCTTAATCATAAATTCTCACAAATGTCTTAAACAATACTTTATATAAATAGTTCATATAAATTCTCAAGGCGTGTAAAATAGTTTATAACAATGAAATATATATGCATTCAAAAATTTAAACAAGCGAATAATATGTTCATATGCCAAATAGGTACGATAGTACTAGGATATAGGGATCCAAAACTATGACTGACAATGTATGTACATTCACCTCTATATAACTAAGGTAAAGGGATTCATCACCATCGTCTAAGGAATGGGATCTATTGATATGATGTTTTAGAAAATTTTTGAATTATAAATTTCCACCCAAATAACTCACTAACTACCTAATGCTTTCATGTGATCAAGTACAAATCAAGGATGGGAAATTCATTTTATAATAGAAAATAAAATTCATCACATTAGCCATTTCAAATAAGCCAACTTTCTCTTTAAAACCCAAAATGGGTTTTTAGTCAAAAACATTCTTTTTCACCAAGATGAGACCAAAAGGTTTCCATAAAAACATTTTAATCCATTTTTCACAAAACCAGGATTTGAAACCAAATCATGAAATTTCACAATCTATTTCACATTTGAATTCCATAATTCCATTATTTTCTTCCCAAACACCCAAATCACTTAAATAGGGTTTTTTACAAACTATCCATCAAATAAATATTTCTTCAAGTAAAATAAACATTTAAATTGATTCATTTCCCATAAAAAACAAAATTCAAATTAAACAACTTAAATCTCACCAAATTCCAATTCCAAGCCAGAAACAAATTTTTCCTCAAAAACCTCAATTCATCAGAATTGGGTTTTTTTCTAAAAAAAATATTGAAATCCATTTGATTCAAATATAAACAATTTCATTTAAATCCAAAAAATTGAAATTCAAAAAAAATCAATTAGGTTTAATAAAAATTAGGCATTGTAACAGAACCACCTACTGAAAACATTGGAACTCACAACACCACGCCAAAATTGGGATTTATCCACAAAGAACAATGATCACACAAATAGGAATAAAACCTAGGTTTAAGATCCCAAAACAAGGGGTATTATATCCAAAAATCAATACCAATATCTATGGAACCCTAAGGAGAAAGAGGGAGAATGTGGGAGGAAGAGAACAAAAGGAGGAAACAAATCAGATTGAGATCAAAGGTCATTCCTCTATATTTATATCCCATTAGAGTGGGGTTTAAGGCACCAAAAAATTTCCTTGGGAGCTCTGAGGAAGTTAGAAATGTTTTAGGGTCTAAGGAGGTCTGTTTGGGACCAAAAAGGGGGGCTCGAGAAATTGTTTTTTTTAAACGGATCTGGAAAACATCGTTTGCACGGTTATATGGAAAACTATGCATGGTTAGGTCAAACCATAAATAGGCCATGTGGAGCCTAATTCCCAAACATTTCCTTGGCCCATGGTTTTCCCTAACCATGCACAGGCCGTGTGAAAACCATTCCCCTGCCCAAAAACCTCCAGAATTCTCAAAAATTTACCTTGAATGACCCCAAACGAATCCCAACCAAAGCCCAAACAAGAGGGGGTTTTAGGAATACCTAAAAATTGTAAAGTTATGTTACACATACCACTTATGTTAAAAAATATTCCCTTTTTACTTTTTTAAAAAATGAAAATGGATCTTTAAAAGTGGTTTTTTTTAAACAAAGTCTCTTAACTTTAGTTTAACTCATCACATACATTATTTATCTTCATAAATAATAAATTTAGGTTAGTTATTTAATTTTTTAATAACTCATTTTAGTTTTATTATTCCTTTTATATCACTTAATACCATTTTAATTACTTAACCATTTAAATCCACATCGAGTGTTTTGACGATATTCGGTACATAAGCCCAAAATGAATTTGGTCGGTTGAATATGGTAAAAGAGGTTATAATTACATCATACACAAATAATATTAATGAAATAATAATAAATTTTATAGATAAATTATACTTTTAATTTGAAACAGTAATTATGGTTATGACAAATGAACTATGTTACAATCATAGAGACGGTTGGCCGCATGTATGCACGAGTAACGTTTCCATTTTTCAATGATCGTTATAGAAAGAATGTAATTATTATTTATCATTAAACATTGATCATAATATCATATATATATATTATTATTAATTCTTTAAATATAATTATATATATCTTCAATGTTATTTAGTGATGAAAAATGAATCGCATCACTTCGTGGTGGTGGTAGTCCACACATACACACGAACAAAGTTATCATTTTTCTCTGTATAGAATTTTAAGAATGTAAATGATATATTAACTTTTAAAAATGATAAATATGTCATTAATATAATATATAAACATTAATTCCATCATTATAACCAGTATTGAGGGATATTGATGGAAAATGAATTACATTGGTTCGTAAGGTGATAGTCCTCCATACACACAGGCAATGAATTCACTCCCCATTTGATGAAAGATGAGATGGATATTGGTTATTCCCAAAATTAAATAACATCTTATTATATGAAGGATACAATACTTATTATTATATCATGTTTGAAGAATATTTGAATTATGTGGAATAAGTAATAAAACTAAAACGTGTAGTTGAAAAACTATACCTCTTATTTAGAAAACCTCCTTTTCTTAACAACTTAGTCCCTATAAGTTTGGTATAAGGAATAAAACTAGACATATAGAATTTTGGGATGGATTTTAGGAATTTATTTTTTTCATTTATTAGTAAAAAAATTAACTATGAATAAATGAGAAGAAGATGTTCCCTTTTCTAAGAGAGGGAAGGGTCACTCTTGGAACTTCTAAAAATAATTAATTAATATAAAATAATTTTTAAGACCAAATGGAACCAAAATTATTAAAATTTAAGATAAGATAAGTATGGGTATAAATACACTAATAAAATAGAAATAATATAAGTTTTTACAATATTTATACCCTTATTTTTTTGATTTAACCCATATTTAACCCCTTTAATAGTTACGGTGACAACATTGATTTTTACACATTGAGAGTTAATATAGTTAATATAAAATGAAACAAATCTAATAAATGGAACATTGTTGATATTTTAAACCCTATAACAAGAACTTGGCTTAATTTAATATTTCTAGTAATTTTATATCATTTAATAAAATATAATTCATTATAAAATATCAATAATGTCAATTTTTAGAACTATTCATTACATTGACTATAATAATATCAAGATAACGCTTATAATTTAGAAAAAATATTTTATTATATTTATGACGTGTAAATATCAAATAAAAAATTATCACATTAATTTTCTAAAATTATATTTATTTTAATATTTTTAATACCATTTATTTGACTTTCCCCTAAATCAAATATATATCGCATCAGCGTTGGGAAAACATTTAAGGAAATTATTTCATTACTAAAAATTTAAAAAAATAACATGGTGAATATAAATCAATTATATTTCAAAATAATATTTATTTTTGAACATAACTTCTAGATAACACCTCATTTAAAATATTACACTTATTAAAAACAAGAGTGTGATATGTTTGAAATTTCTTTAAAAAAATACTGTAAATGTCATAATCTTATCAAAGGGGCCAAAAAAGGTCATAAATTTGATCCTTGGATTATTATGGTCTATATTCACTCATAAAATAAAATTTAGGTAAGTTTTTCTACCATTTTATGATTATTATCATTTTATTTTCAACCTAAATTACCAAATTTACCCTTTATCATGGTATTCAAAATTTCCAAAGTTACTATTCATGTTGATAAAAAATAAAAGGGGCCTATTTACTAAATTTGAACCTCATTAATCCAATTATGGAAAAAAAATTTAAAAATTCCAAATACAGATGTTTCAGGATTTAATTTAAAATTAAACAGGCAAAATGCAACAAAAACCAGTTTTTATGAAAAATTCCCTTTCAAAATATAAAATGTTTTTAATACTAAATTCAATTATAAAATAAAATTAAATACCCAAAATTATACTAATTTAAATACAATTTAAATAATTAAAATTTAAAACTAATCCAAAACATAATTTTACCTTGTAAAGAAAATACAAATTTCAATAAAAACTTGTATTTTTTACTATTCATTAAAAATCAATATTCTGAGAAAATTATCAAAAATTCAATTTAAGATAATATTTTGTGATAAATTCAAAATTTTAATTAATTTTCTGAAATAAATTTTCCATAAATTTTTAAAATTTATAATATTCACTCATAAAAAAAAGACAAATAAATTTTTAAAGAAAACATATTTTTGAAGAATAAAATGACTTTACTAAATATTGTGTGATTATTTTCTAAGAACATACCAATAAAATCATATCGAGTTTTAATTTTTTAATTATTTGATAAATTGTATATTTATATTCAAACCTTCTAATTTAAGGACTTGTTTATAATGGTCTCATTTAAAAAATAATATTCAATTATTCATTTAAGATCGATGTGGCATATTTTGTACGCTATTAATCATAGTGTTTCCTTTTAAAATATCTGGATGCTACACATATAATAGAAACTAAATGTTATCTATTACATTTTATTTATTTAATATTCATTATAACATTAATTTCAATCTCTATATTTTATCAACATGTATTTTTTATAAATGAATGTTATTTTTTTAGTTTCATAAGATATTGCATCCCATGAAATGCATGGGCAAGGGATACTAGTTATTCCTAATGATTGATGTATATATTGTATTTATTGTATATAAAAATATAATTTATTTTTAAACTTTATAATTTTCTATAATAATTTAAAATATTATTATTTATTTAAATTTATAAATACTTAAAAATGTATAAATAACTTTAATAATTGAATATATTACAAAAATATTAAATGAATATATATTACAAATGAATAAATTAGATAAAATACTAAAAATAGAGAAATATTAAAAATGAATAAATAATATTTAATGAACAAACACACAAACAGATACACAAACATGTACTACACGTCCCCATGCACAAATACATATACATACATGTATTCTTACACTTACGCGTACGCCAGCATGTATACGTGTGCCTACACCTAAACATACACCTACACCTAAACATACACCTACACCTACACATACACCTAAACCTATAGGTACACATACACATACACATACACCTCCATATAATTACATATATATGCATGCGGATACACACATGCATGCACACACATGCATGCACACACACACACACATGCACACACGCGCATGCATACACACACAAACACACACACACAAACATACATGAACATGCATATATGCATATATAAATACACATAAAAACGCATACACATACATGAATATACATACATATACACATATATAAAATTAAATACACGTACATGAACATACATATAAATACATATGCATACATGTGTAACGTCCCGGATCCAGATGTCGCCCAAAGGTGCCCCATACCGAGTTGACCACATGGCCTCAAGCACATTTTCCCAAATGGAATAGGATTTTAACTAGAAGTGAGAGCCTAGATTTGATAGTGGTAAAACTATTCCCTCATTGGCATAGTATAACACAACAGATTATAATAATATAACAATAGCAGAAGCAATAATACCATTCAACAGAAGTAAACAAGAGAAGTTTGATAATATAAATAACTAGATGATATAGCATACTAATATGATGATGCATGTTACATGTTCTGGGAAAATAGCCAAAATAGGTCACAATGCAGTAACACAAGATATAAGTACCAAAAGAACAAAATAAGCTAAGAAGCATCATAGGCCTCATCTTGGTACCATTATATCCTACTCCTAAATAGAATATCAAGTACATGGGGAAGGGTTCTTGCCCTTATCAACACCTGCAACAACATAATCTATTTAGACCGAAAAACATGACCCAAATAGGGTGTGAGACTAAATTCTAGTAGGAAACCAGCCAAGGTATGTGCCAATCTACCAATGAATATATATAGCAGGCAGTGTGAAATAATGAATGTAGTAAACTATGAAGTAATCAAAAGTAAACAATCATAAAATAACTAGTTATCATTTATATTCATTTCATGTTCCCTTAACATTCAATTACATTGAATTATACATGTCTCAATATCCATCCTAAGCCTGATGATCTCCATATAAAATCAAGCACAACAAATGTCTCAAAAGGCCATCTAAATAAGTGAAATTGAAGGTTGAATCAAAGATTGTTCTTTGGCATGGTAGACGCATCATAAGTCATTCCATTTCAATATCAAATTATAATTAAATTTCAACTCATGACATATAAAAATATTTCAATATATCCCATCCTTGGTATCCCTCGTTAGATTCAAGATTCTCTTGACATTTAATAAAGTATCTATTAGACCGAACACTACATTCATGGATCACTCATGAATTATCATGATAATACCCTCTTGAGTCCATCCATGGTATTTTAACTAAGGCTCTAGTTCACCCAAGGTATAAGGTGAAATAGTAGTATGAGCCTAACCTTTCCTTTTAACCCGAGACTATGGATCACCCATTTCTATTTACACCTTTATCATTTTATATAAGAATAAACACAAGTAAATTAAACTATTAAATATCTTAAACATCAATCACTCATGTGGGAAAATTCATCTCACAAGAAACATGTGTAAATTAAACTATTAAATGTCTTAGAATTTAATAAACCTCATTTTAAACAACCCAATAAGGGAATTCAAGGCATGCCTCATAGGTATCCTAGTCCAAACAGCCATAAACCGCCATTCATAGGAAACACACCCATGGGGTGGCCCTTAATCAAGGTAAAAAACCATGAAAATGATTTAAAACCCTTAATAAATTACCTAAAAACAATAGGCAAAATAAATAGACAATATTAATTCAAGGTGACACCCTAATAATGGATGTGTGGCACTCTGGAACATATATTCAACTTGAAAATTAGTGAAAAGGAACGAGATGACCTGCCTTTTACTAGTATGACTCTTCTCATCCAGCATCGACCTAGAACAGAGTAGATCTACAAAATTAGAATAAACTCTTGAGTCTCGATAACTTGGTCGAGAGAATAAATCATCAATAATGACTCAAGAGGAATAAAAATCTCACTGACGGGATTCCAACAAATCCAACATTATTTAAAATGGAGGGTGGATAATGAAACAGTAAGCCACCCTATTCTTAGATTGCATGGGTGCGCTATTAGTAAAAGAGGAGTTAGTTCTATACATTTATTTACAAAAAAACAATGTTACTGCTTGATTTAATGGAAAAAAGAAAAGTACACGGTGTGTACTAGAAACTACATGCCTTGTTCATATAAAACCTGGACAGACCATTACATGGAATATACTGGTAGTATACGGCGTGTAGTCCCAATTACATGGAGTGGACCTAGGTTACAAAGTGGGTAAACCTCTTTTTCCTCCACTTACTTAAGCACAACCTAAAAAAGGTATGATCTATACCTCAAGGGAAGAACAAGGTTCTTACAAACTTTCCCCCTTAAAGCAATTCATCCATGAATTTCCCATCCAAGGGTGGATAAGATTTTTCTGATAACAACTCTGGCCACTGAGCATGTACATTGGCCTCCCACTCCCAGGTCTCATACTATAAACGATCGTGCTACCATAGCACCCATACCTGAGGAACTGAAATTTCTTGAAGAACCTTCACACTCTTATCAATGATACATATCATATTCTCCTCAAAAGACACATCAACCTGATCTCAACATCCTTGGGCTAAAAACAATGGGATGGGTCTAAGTGATAGTGACGCAAATAAGATATGTGGAAGATGTCATACATGGCTCGGTACCTTTAAGGTAACTACAACCGATAGGCAAATGACTGACTCCCGCTAGAATCTTGAATGGGCTAACATATCTCGGTGAAATATTACCTTTTCTTCTGATATTCTTGTGTCCTACCCTCAGTGAAACATGTAATAAAACCTGATCCCCAACCTCAAAATCTATAGGTCATCTATGGTGATCGAGATATGATTTCTATCAAGATCGCGCAGTATCCATCCACTTCTGAATCAACTGGACATGCTCAGAATTATCCTACATGAGATTTGGTCCTAGTAAAGCTGCCTTACTTGACTCTAACTAGAACTGGGGAGAGTGGCATGGACTACTGTATAAGGCCTCTTAAGGTTTCATATGAATCATCGCATGATAACTATTACTTTAGGGTAATTCGACTAGGGGAATATAATTCTCCTAAGATCCCCCAAAATCTAGTACGCACACTCACAGCATATCCTCTAGCACCTATATCATTTGATTTGACCAACCATCTATCTAAGGGTGGTATGATGTGCTCAGAAGCACCTGTATACCCAACACCCATAGAAAAATCTACCAGAAATGAGATGTAAAATGGGCGTCCCTATCTGAAATGATAATGCATGGGACCCTATCTAGTTATACCACCTCTTTAATATACAACCTCCCTATATCATCCAAAATGAAGGTTTCCTTGATTAGAAAGGAATGGGAGACCTTTTTAAGCCTATAAACAACAGCCCAAATAGAATTGTTACCTCTATGAAACCTCAATAAACCAGTCACGAAAACTATTGCGACATCATCCCATTTTCCACTCCAAAATGGGTAGGTACTATAAATTTCTGGTTCGTCGCTGGTGTTCTACCTTCACCTACTGATAGGTGGAACATATCATGAAAAAACTAGAAACATACATTTTCATACCTAGCCACCAATACAGGCAATGAAAATCACGATACATCTTGATGACACCAGGATGCACTGCCTATACATAGACATGAAAGTCCCACATCAGCTCCTCTCACATGTTAGCTGAAACCCATACATGACTATATAACTACAGAACTTCATCCTCTCCTACGTTCAAACTAGGAGGAGGTCCCTCACTTTCCACACTATTCTATATAAATAGGCCTTTGGAATCTGAAATCTACCTCATCCTCACTCTATCTAGTAGGGTAGAGGTAACAACTAAAGATGAAATAAAATTATTTTCCTAACTATCATGAACCTCCAAGTGCATCTTGGAGAACAACGCCATAAGTTTCCACATTCCACTGGACTACTACACTGCATATATCTAAGTCCCCCTACTCAAAGTATCGACCACTACATTACCTTTACCAGGTATGTAAGAAAGATTGAATTCAAAATATTGAAGGTATTACACCCTCCTTCGCTATCTCAAATTAATATCACACTGCGTAAATATGTACTTGAGACTTTTGTGGTCCGTGTACACCACAAAATGATCTCCTAATAAGTAATGTATCCAACATCTAAAGAATGAACAACTGCAGCTAACTCGAGATCGTGCGTCAGGAAATTCCTTTCATGTGGCCTTAAGTGTCGAGACCCATATGCAATGACTCATTCCCCTATATAAACACTACTCATAGCCCGATACCTGATGTGTTGAAGTACACAATGTAACTTTTTCCCAACATTAGTAAAATCAGTATCGGTGTTGAAGTAAATCTCCCTTTCAAATCCTGAAAGGATATCCCATATGAATCTATCCATATATACTTCACACCCCTTTCAGTCAGGCATATCAGTGGTGCTGAGAAATTTGAAGAGACTTATATAATTTTCCTGTAGTAACCATCTATCCCCAAGAAAATTTTATATCCAAGATGTTCTTGGTTTGTTCCCAAGAAACTACTAATCTCACCTTATATGGGTCCATTGATACTCTTGTCTCTGATAAGATGTAACCCAAAAAGTGAATCTAATTCATCCAGAAGGGGCACTTTGTGATCTTAGGATATAATTGATTCTCTCTCAGTGTACTCAAAATGATCTCAAGATGTGTGTCATGGTCATGTATATTGTGAGAATACACAATGATATCATCCACAAAAACCACAACAAATGAGTCAAGATAAGGATAAAAATATCAATTCATCAGCTCTATAAAGACTATTGGCGTGTTTATGAGACCGAACAGCATGACCAATTACTCATATGGTCCATACCTTCTCTAAAAGGATGTGTGAGGTATGTCTGATGATCTAACATGAACCTGATGATAACTGGATCTCAAATCAATATTAGAGAATACCAAATCTCTTTGGAGCTGATCAAATAGATCATCTATTCATAGTAGAGGATATCATTTCTTAATCGTCAACTGGTTCATTTTATGGAAATCCACGCAAATCTAGAGGGTATTATCCATCTTTTTTATAAAATGGAACGACGAACCCCGAGGAGAAGTACTCGGTCAGATGAAACCCTTAGCTTCCATATCCTCTATCTGCCGCTTCAGCTCTTGCCACTTCATCACAGCCATCCTGTAAAGAGGAATAGATACTGGTGCATCTCCTAGGACTAGCTCGATAGAGAACTCCACCTATATCACTAGAGGTAGGCCTGAAAATTCATCCGAGAAGACATCCCTAAAACTATCAACTACTAGAGGAAAATACATCTAACATGTTCCTTGTTCATCCAAATATAAAATCACAATCTAGGAAATCATCATGCCCAACCCATAATTCTGGGGTCCGTCTCAGCTCCCCTGGACACCCCATTCACCTTTGTGTTGAAACGATCTACCCTCTGGTGTTGTAAAACACACCCTGTTGTGATAGCAATTAAAAAAGCCTTGAAAAGAGACCAACCAGACCATTTTGATAATGAAATCAAAACCTATCATCTCTAAGACATAGAGATCCCATAGGAAGTGACACCTTCCAACCCCAAGGGGCACTCCTTTCACTGATTCAATCCTACTATTTCAATCCTTAACAGAGTTTCTAGATCCATAACATCATCATAATTAACAACACAAAGCCCTAGGCTTTGCACAATGGGCATAGATATGAAATTTTTTGAATCCCCAGTATCAGAAAGTGAAGAAGATAAAACAGATGAGGCTAAAATAGTACCTATGACAATAGAGGTTTCTGGATCCTTCTTCAATTGGGTTTCTTGCACTGCATAAGTCTAACCAATACTGCAACCCTGTGACACAGCCTGGCTACCCTGAGCTGGTCCACCCTGTTGTCCCAACAAACCTAGGGTATGGCTAACATGTCCACGAACACCACATCATCCTGAATGGCCCGATGCATTCCAGTTACCTAACTAGAAAGAAGCTAATAACACTTCTCCTGAATGTGGAGTCAATTCAGACCCTCTCTCACTAGCTACTGGTGGAAACATCATGTAGAAGTTCTATAGATGTCCCATCTTTTCATAAGATCAAAACTTGAATGGCACCATCAGACAATGTGGTCTTATATGCCCAATTAATCCACATTGGTAGCACCTCACATGGCTACCTGAATATATGTCCTAACTACTAGAATCAGCATGAGAAAGCTCTAGACGATGCTTTCTACTTCCAGTTGAAATAGTTCCAATTCTTGTTGTCGAACTGCTAAGGATTGCACATCCATATTCTCTTAGATTATGCTCGGTAATCAGAGATTGGTTCACTATAGTAGATACAATAGTCAGTCCTAACTGTGATCAGATTTCGTACCTAATACCATCCTCAAAATTTATATCATTTTACAGATCATCACCCATCAGAATAGGTGTGAAGCACTGGAGCTTGATAAAGCAGTCTAAGTAATCCATAACCGATAAATTCTCCTACAACAAATCCATAAACTCATGGGCTTTTTCGACCCTCAACATCTTAGGAAAGAAGTAATCCTAGAATAATGTATGAAAATATTCCCAAGATATATCTAGATGATGTTCCATCTAAGAGATAACATCCCACTATCTCTTGGAGGAATCACACATCATATATGTAGCAAGCTTGACCCTCATCTTAGGAGGTATCTCCAGATGGTAAAATATTGATAACATGGACTCTATCCATAAATCTACAACATGTGGTCCACCATCCCCTAAAAATGTGGGAAGATACTACTACTATAACACTCTTTCCAGCTCTACCATAGATGTGGTAGGGTGTGGGGTTCCGTAAAAGGTTTTCATGAACCTTATAAATCCTTCACGGAACTGTGCATCAGTACCTACGTCCGGTTTAAAATTTGGTGCCTCAACTGGATGGACTAGAGGATCCACTGATAACCCAGGACCTACCACCTTTAGTACATGATCATTTCCAATCACATGGCATACAAATAGAGTTCATCATGGAGGCCTGACTCAACAAGGTCAAGCATAAACCTCAGTTCATGTTCATTTTCAAGGTTCTCAGTTCAAGGGTGCAAGAACTAAATAGGAGAATAAAACCTTTAAAGGTTACAATGAAAGGATTACATGGTGTGTACCCTCAATCTCTTACCCAAGCATGTACTTCCACCATCACGGGCTTGTAACCATCCCAGGTACACTGCATGTAAGAATGGTACATAGCATGTACTAAAGTATTATCTTCTAGACATGTGATTTTATATGGCTATAACTACATGGGTTTTTCCTAAGTAACTCTTCATAGGGTGTGCCTATATTTCACTGTGTGGACTGGACCAAAACCATAATTTCTTCTTCTCCTTCACACAGTCAATTACCACATGGCGTATACTTAAGAAAATTTTTCTTCCTGAACATAATAACATGTGGCATGTGTTCATAGCATCACACACCATGTTATTGGAGTTTCTAGGCAGTAAACCTATGAAACTTCTCGAGAACCCCTATTTTTGAAAAGTAAGCCAATCGTATACCAAATTCTGATTCATGAGGGCACATACTCCCTGTGAATCAAAGTTTTTCATTCACATATAGCACATCCTAAACAATTTAAGGTCGAAACATGATCCACTAAATTCTGATCCAGGTTGGCCCATACACCTCAGGGATCAAATCTTGGCATCCATCAAATTCGAACAATAACACATACCAATAAACCTATCAAAATAGTAGGTATATCTATCATTGTACTTATCAAAACAACATGAATATCTAGCATGGAATATATTACAACAGCATGAAATCAGTAATGCTCTCTAAAAGGAATAGCAAGAGTGCATGACATGTGGTTTCTAAAAAGTCCCTATTTGATGAATGAGATGAAATACCCTCATCTCATTGAGTTACAAAAATAATAATATAACCACAATAATATCAATAATAATAGCACAATACAAGTTCATCACACAATGGTGAAATCGAATCAACTATAATAACTCAAAATCCAAAAATCATAATTCAATTCGTGGCAATTTGATTTTTCCATGTACATGGGGAATCTACTCTCAAGTATAGTTTATTACCAAAATCTATTTCCTACTGATCCCTATATAATGTCTTCAAATAGTAAGGCAAACACGAAAAGAACATCATCTGATACCACTTTTTAATGTCCCAGATACGAAGTCCACCCAAAGGTGACCCGTACCCAGTTGGCGACGTGGCCTCAAGCACATTTCCCCAAACACCAGAGGTTGCTGACTAATAGTGAAGGCCTAGGTGTGATAGTGGGGAAACTATTCCCTCATTGGAAGAGTATAACATAGTGGAACACAATAATATAATAATAACGGAAGCAGTAATATCATTCAACAGAAGTAAATAGAAGAAGGCTGATAATATAAATAACCAGATGTCATAGCATTCTAATACAGTGATTCATGTTACATGTTCTAGGAAAAAAGAAAAAAACATGTCACACTATAGTAATACAAGATATAAGTACCAAAATCACAAAAGAACAAAATAATCTAAGAAGCGTCACAAACCTTGGCTCGGTCACATGCTCTCCTACTCTTAAACAGTATATCAAGTACCCAGAGAAGGGTTCTTACCCTTATTAACACCTACAACAATATAATATATTTTGGTCCCAAAAACATGACCCAAACAGGGTGTGAGACTAAATCCCAATAGGAAACCACGCAATTTCTATGCCAATATATCAATGAATATATATAATAGGCAGTGTACAATAATTAAAGAAATAAAATATGAAGTACTCAAAAGTGAACAATCCTACAAGCACTGGTTCTCATTTATATTAATTTTATGTTCCCTTACCATTCAATTAAATTGAATTATATATGTATCGAGACTCAGACCAAGCCTGAAGATCCCTGTATAAAAGTAAACACAACATATGTCTCAAAAGAACATATAAATAAGTGTAAGTGAAGACTGAATCCAATATTGTGCTTTGTCTTGGAAGAAGCATCATAAGTCATTCTATTTCAATATTAAATTATAAGTAAATTTCAACCCATAACATATAAACAGCTGCCAATAGATCCTATCCTTGGTGTCCCTCATTGGATTCAAGAATCACTTGGCATTTAATAAAGTCTCCATGATCCCGACCACTATGGCTGTGTCTCGCTCATGACTTATCATGATAAGCCTCTTGAGTCCATCCATGGTCTTTTAACTGAGTCCATAGTTCACACAAGGTATAAGATTCAATAGTAGTATGATCCCAACCTTTTATTTTAACCTTATTTTATGGCTCACCCATTGATATTTACCACTTTATCATTTTATATTAGAATAAATACATGAAAATTATACTATTATAGGGCTTAAATATCAATAAATCACATGGTAAAATTCATCTCATAAGAAAAGCATGTAAATTAAACTATTACATAGATTATAATTTAATCAACCTCATTTTAAAAAACCCAAGAAGGGAATTAAAGGCATTCCTCGTAGTCATCCTGGTCCAAACGGCCATAAAAATTAATTCATGGGAAATGCACCCATGGGGTGGACCTTAATCAAGGTAAACAACCCTAAACATGATTTAAACCCTTAATAAATTACCTAAAAACAATAGGAAATAGAAATAGACAATATTCATTCAAGTAGACACCCTAATAATGGGTGTGTGAAACTCCGGCACATATATTCAACTTGAAAATTAGTGAAAGTCATGAGTCGACCTAGCTCATGCTAGTATGACTCACCTCATCTAGATTTAGCCTCTAAATCATCCTAGAATAGAGTAGATATACAGAATGATCCTAAACTCTCAATCTTAAATAACTAGATCGATATAACAAATGATCAATAATGACTCAAGAGTAATAGAGAGCTCACCGAGGTGATTCCAACACATCCAACGGTGTTTGAATGAGAGGTTGGATGACGAAACGGGAGGCCACCCTATTCTTGGATCACCTGAGCACACTATTATTTAAATAGGAGTTATTTTTGTATATTTTTATTAAAAAAAATAAGATACTTCATGATTTAAAGAAAAAAATAAAATTGCATGGTTTGTACTGGAAACTGCACGCCGTGTCTGAACAGAACTTGGACAGATTATTACATGGCATTTACTGGGATTATATGTCATGTAACCCTAATTACATAGCATGAACATGGGTCACATGGCATGTAACCCTCTTTTTCCTCCACTAACTTAAGCACAAACTAAAAAGAGAAGATTTGTACCTCACGGGAAGAACCGGGTTCTTAAAACATGCATATTGTAAGGACCTCGACCATAGTATCCTAGAGCTAGTGTCATACCTTATTATATTGTCTTGATTACAAGGAATCACATCCAGAAGGACCAAATAGTTTAGTAGTCTTCGAAAACTAGATAGATGCGGAGTAAGGGAAATCATACAATATAATCTATCATAAATAAACATAAATAATATGGAATAGTAAATATTTAAAAACACATTCCATGAAAAAATAATCTTGAGTGTAATATGGCAGGAACAAAACCTGATCAAATAATGTCATATAAATAATCATATGAAAATGAAACATATCCATGGATATTATACTAGTCAAATGATCCCATGGAATATCAATAACTAATCTCATAATGAGGGAATGTATAATTCAGGACATCTAAAACAAATTATCATGGCCTCGTCTAATAATTATACATAAATGGGTAAGTCCTTGGCCAAAACCTTGTCTTGTTTGTATCATGATACCTAACAATACATCGAGGGGCTATAGAGGAATTCACATGAAACTTAATAAGTCCATTAAATTTATCTTATTAAAGGGTTGAAACATAATCAATATATACATTCATATTGAAACTATAACATGAAATAACTTTCCCCAAAAAATAATCATAAACCATCTGATCGAATATGATGAATGGTGTCCAAACAGCACATCCACAATAAAACTGATCATAAAAAATTAAATAAAATATGGTATATGGTATCATAATTGATCAAAATAAATTAAGCATAATATCCAACAAAGGGTGTTGAGATAGATGTAAATTCTTTAATAAAGACATTAATAAATTTTTGAGGGAAATACTACTTTACTTTGAAATCATTTATTTAAAAAAGTCATTAAATTATAAAATTAAAAAAGTCTTTAAAGATAAATTTATAAAATTGTAAAGGATTTATTAATACATTAAGTAATCATGAAAGTGGGATAATTTTCACATTTCGTATAACTAAAAAAAACATTTCCTCTAAACTTTGAAGAAAATGAAACATTTAAAACATTGTTTTTAAAATAAAGTGTGAGCGCTAACCAAATGAATATATTATGTATATAATATCTAAATAAAAATAAGAAAATTTAAAATACAACATAATATAATAAAAAATAATTTTAAAAATATTCATAGCTTTACATAATCAATGTAGTGGATGTTTAACCAAAGTAATCGAAATTGGGTTAACAATTCCCTTACCACTATGGAAACAGTCAAACCATATGCCCCATAAAATTATTGATATTCAAATGAAACATTGAATACCATAAATATAATAATATTAATGATATGATATTTCAAATTTTAGTATACATACATCACACATAATAAATCAGTAGGGAATGAGGCATATCTCACAGAAATAAAAGTGAGATGAGAAAAGTCTTAAGTTAATTCCTGCTTAATTTTTCCACATTAACACCACCTGGATAAAAAAATAATACTTATTAAAAAAATTATCTAGAAGTAAATTATAGTCATTTATATAAATATTTCTCAATTATAATCATTGTATTATATTTCTTAATTTTTTTTGATGAAATTTAAGCGTGTTAATATCATGTTTTACTTAAACATTTCCCATTTTACAAAGATTTTTCTATTTTATTAAACGTATTTTATACATTAGTATAATTAATTATATAGGAATATATTGAATATAATTTTATGTTTACATATTTTATAATATCTACCCTCTATGAGGATTATATTAGTTGACATGGAAATGTCTATATAGGTGATTAACTGACCTTCGATAGGACATTATCAAGAGAGCAGAAAGAAGAAGTTTTAAAATTATATATATATATATATATATATATTATTATGATACTTAAATTATGTTAAAATCATTATTATAATGTTAAATTACTTCCTAATTAATCCCATTAATGTTTGGTTGTGATAGGGTTGGTGAAAAAATAAAGAGAAGAGGAAGAATAATTAAAAAGGGAGAGAAGTTGATCAAAACTTACTTAATACTCGGTGTAGATTATCTTGTACAACACTATAAATCCTTTATGATTGCAATAGAATTGGTCCAAAACATCCCTATATGTTCTAAGAGGCTTAATAGAGATGATTGTGGTAGATATTTGGAAATTCAATGGGATAGCGGAGTGGTTTTCTAGGGGAATTGAGAGGGGTTATTTATACTTGAGGAAGGGGATATTTTTAGAATAAAATAATATATGAAAGGTAAAACTTGAAAGAGATATTTTTTTTACAATATAAATTATATATTAATATAATATAATGAGTTTAAGACTTTAAAACCCTTTTATGATTTGAATTCACTAGTTTATTAAAAAATAAAGTGGAAAGAAAGAAAATTTATTATTTTAAGGAATCACTTTCAACTTTAGCTTTTGGAAAGTTATTTTTTGGTTTAGAAAAATATTTTATTTTATTTTATGGAAAATTTTATGAAATTAAATGTACCATGGAAAAAACTAATGTTCTATAAAGTATTATGTCATTATTACATCATGAGTGATGTAATTTGAGTTACATCGGTTATGTAAAAAATTGTATTTTTATAATTCACTTGAAAATTAAGTTATTCGAGAAAATTACCAAAAAACAACTCGTGGATAATTTTGAAATATTTATTTTAAACATGGAATACATTTAATGGAAATAATTTTCTAAATATGGGAAATTTAATTTTTTAATTAAAATCATCATTTATTAAAAAAAATACTAATTTTAATATTATAACTAATTTTATGAGAAATTGAAAAATTAATTATAGTATCATAAAATTATCTTATAATTATAATAAAGAAAGATACTAATTTATGATTCAATTTTTTGAAAATAAAGTTTCTTTTAAATTATTATATTAAATATAAAGTTATAAATAAACATTTACGTTTCACAAAAATACCAACACTTAATATATCATTTTTACAAAAAAAAATTAATTAGTCCATGATGTAAATATATCATCTTTTCATACCTAAATTTTATTTATACTTTAATGGGTGATTTTATTATTCTAATGGCCATATTACTATTTCTAACGGTCACATTACTATTTTAACTGTCATGTTAATATTTAATATATAACATGGTTCGTTTAAGTTTGGTGTTGCGTGAAACATAAACTATGAAATAAATTGAATTTTTTTAAGAAGATACATACCATAAAATCTTGGGGTGTTACATTCTCCCCTCCTTCAATAAATGTCATTATTGAAACTTAAACTTGTGATTGGTAATCATGAAGTTGTCATTTTAAAATACCCTTGTGTAAATCCCACATCTTCAACAAGGTTAATAAAACGTAAAATTAAATGGAGGGAAGGGAAATGTGATGGACCCCACAAAACAAGGTTTCCCAATACGATAACATTAGTGGGAAGTAAAAACATTGGCCTGAAAAAAAAATAACTATCAAGTTCTGATAGATATTGATATAGAACATGGTAATTAGAATGTCTACCATCACAAATCCATAAATTTTCGATCAGTTAAAATATCATTGATTTATTAGAAAGAAAAGTAAACAGATGAGGTTTTTGTTCCAAAATCCTTTTCCTAGAGTTGAGGGTTTATTTTACTATCTGTAGAATCATTTTATTAAATAAAATTACTTGATTAATTTCCATAGCATACAAATATTCTCATCCTTTTCTTATGCTTAGATCTATTTTCGCTTCATCCCTTACACTGGGAAATGAATTTTTTTATCCCTAAATCACTTTAATGAATAATAAGGTCTATAGGTAATTCCATTTCTTTAAATTTTTACTAAAACCAAAAATTATATCACATGTTTTCAAAAAAATAATATCAAAAGTTTAACTTAATTCATTCCACAAGTACTTAATCTTAAGACTCGCCCAAAACATGTTTTTCCATGTTCAACCACCAAAATTTTTAGAAGGAAGGTCACTAAATTTATAAAATCAACTTAGCATAAGATTTCCCCAAATAATGAACCTCTTATTCTCACATAAAAAATATATTAATATCTTAATCTCCTTTAAAACTTTATGAAAACAGGCATGCTTCCAAGAGTAAAATCTTAGGATATTGAATATATTCCTTAAGTCCAAACATCTAATAATACTAGCATAACACAAACCATCATATCACTAACCACCTTTGTGGTCACAAATATTACCGTATAAACATCTATTTATTACTATCTCAAAATCAAGAACATATTTAGGTTTATCTTTCCGAGTTCATGTATTTCAAAAAAAATCAACTTGCAACAGAATAACTTCTCTTGATTAGTGGGGAAATTCATCACATACTTACAATTATTTAAAGAAGAAGTAGTACAATACAATTCTTATATATATCATGATTCTTATAACTAGAGAATTATTGATAAAAATTATCAAATAACATAATTATTGAATACGAACATAGAAATATAAATCATTCTTCTTTATCTGGGTTAGTAGCACAAGCTTGAACATGTTCCATTATCGTCTTTTGGGGAAAATTTATTGATTTTATAGACATTTATTTGTATAGTATCCCATATCCATGCATTTGATGCATTTCACATTGGAAACCATTTTATTTCCCTTAAAATCACAAGAATTATGGCCTTTCTCTATACACTTGTAGTAAACTCTCATTCCTTTTAAGAAAGTAATAGGTTGTTTCTTTCCAAAACTATCACAGGTGGGAAAATACTACTTTCCCTTATTTCATTTATCCATATTTTTCCTAGTCGTACTCTTGTCCTCTTTTTTCCCCATGAATAAATAATAATTATATAATTATTTAACTTTCTCATTATCATATGATATTACATCCTTTTATTATGAGAATGTTTGGGACACTTGTTCCCTTCGAATGACTAGAATAAGAACTTAAAATATTTGATCCGCCTTACTCTTTGGGACATTTACATTGGTGAGGTTCCAATTCCTTCTATGAGGTACCATTTCTAAATGATGACATACACTATATTAGATAATATAATTATGGAAAAAATGTATAATCCCAAAATAAGTAAAATACTTACCCTATATCAAAAAATTTATGCATACCTAATCTCACAAATGTGGTTTGTTTGGGATGTTATTTTATAGTTATCCTCAAATAATATCTTAGGGTTATGTTCCATAAACAAAGATTTTTTAAATCAATATTATAAAGTTCCAACTAAACTTTCTATGATACCAACTCTAAAGACCCCGACCCCAGTAGCCCGAAGTCAGTGCCTTACTTTATTACATTGGCATGATTACAACTAATCCCAGCTTGAAGGAAAAAATATTTTAGTAATCTTGTAAAACTAGATACATATTAGAGATTAAAAAGACATTTTAGACATAAAATATAATAAAAATATTTTCATTAATAAAATCATTATTATCCTTAGTGAAACACAAAATATCAATAATAATAAACTTCCTAGCATCTTAGAGAAAAATAAAACATATGAAAGGGGTTAGGTCGGATGCTCGGTAAAGAAAATTATATAGAGTGATATATCATAAATAAACATAAATAATAATTCATAGTGAATAACTAAAAAACATTCCATTAAAATATAATCTTGAGTGTAATATGGTAGGAATAAAAGCTGATCAAATAATGCCATATAAATAATCACATGATAATAAAACTTAACCATGGATATTATACAAGTTGAATAATACCACAGAATGTCAATAACTAATTTCATAATGAGGTAATGCATAATGTGGGATGTCTAAAACATACCAACATGGCCTTATCCAATAATTCTACATAAATGGGTAACTTCTTGGCTAAAACTCAGTCTAATTTGTCTCATGAGACCTACCGATGCATAGAGGGGCTCGAGCAGGCCCTCCCAAGAGTTTATATGTCCAATTCATTCCTCTTAAGAAAAGGGTGAAACATAATCAACCTATACATTAATATTGAAACTATCATATGAAATAACTTTACCCAAACATTAATAATAAACCATCCATTGAAATATGATGAATGGTATCAAAATAGCACATCCATAGTAAAAGTGATCATAAACAATTAAATAAAATATGGTTGATGGTATCATAAGAGACAAAAAATAGTTAATCATACGATCCAATAAAGGTTTTTGACATATATATAGAAAAACTCTAATAAATGTTTTGAGAAATTATTGAAGGAAATAACACTTTACTTGGAAATCATTTATTTAAAAAGCAGTGAAATTATAAAATAAAACCTTTTATTTGAAAATAACCATATAAATTTTTAAAATATTCTTTATGAAATTAAGGTGGCATGAAATCAGAAAAATTAACTCATGTCGTATATGTTAAAAAAACATTTCCATTAAACATTGAAAAAAATAAACATTTAAAATATTATTTTTAAAAGAAAGTGTGAGCATTAACCAAATTAATAGATTGTATGTATCTGCTATAAATCCATATAAACAGTGTAAATACAACATAAGATAATCAAAATTAATTTTACAAAAAATCATAGAATGATATAATCAATGGAGTATATGTTTAACCTAAGGAACAGAAATTTGGTTAAGAATTCCCTTACCATTATGCAAACCATCAAATCGTATGCCTCATAAAATTAATGATTACCAAATGAAACATTTAATAACATGAAGATAAATATATTCATGATATTATATATCAAAGCACATTATACATATACCACACACAATAACTAAGTGGTGAATAAGGAATATATCACAGAAATAAAAGTGAGATGAGAAAACCCTTAGCTAAATTCCCAATTAATTTTTCTGCGTTAGCGTCTCTTAAATAATAAAATTATATTTATTAAAAAAATAATTCATAAGTTAATTATAGTAATTTATATAACTATTTATCAATTATAATCATTTTATTATATTTCTTAACTTTTTTGATGAAATTAAAGAGTTTTCACTTAAAAATTTCCCATTTTGCAATGATTTTTCTATTTTATTAAATGTAATTTATACCTTAGTGTAATTAATTTTAAGAAGTATATAATTAATATAATTAATTTTTTAAAAAATTTATAATATCTAACCTGGATTATTATTATATGAGTTAACATGGAAATATCTCCATAGGTGGTTAACCTACCTTCAACGGGACATTATCAGGAGAGTAGGAAGAAGAAGATTTAAAATTGTATATATATATATATAGTATGATACTTATTGTATCATAACATCATTAATATAATTTTAACTTAATAAATAATTAATCCTTTTAAAGTTTGGTTGTGAAAGGTTTGGTGGAAAAATAAATAGAAGATGAAGAAAAATTAAAAAGAGAGAGAACTAGATTGAAGCTTTCTTAATCCTTGGGGTAGATTCTATTGTATGACACTATAAATCCTAGGTAATTGGAGTTTTATTTCTTTAGAACATATCTATAGGTTATATAAGGCTTAATGGGGAATATTTTGGTAGATATTTTGCATTGTAATGTGTGGGAGGAGTGGTTTTTCAAGGGAAGGGAGAGGGGTTATATATACTTTAGGAGAGGTGTATTTTTAGAGTAAAATATTGAATAAAATAATATATCAAAGGTAAATCTGGAAATAGTGATGATTTTAAAGTATAAACATATATTAAAATAATATAATGATTTTAATACTTTAAATACCATTTATAATTCTTATTCCTTAGTTTAATAAAAAAGAAATTGAAAAGAAAGAAAAACTGTTATTTTAAGGAATCAATTCATAATTTAGGTTTTGGAAAGATCTTTTTAGGTTTGGAAATTGAGTTTAATGAAATTTAATAAAATATTTATGAAATTATATATACCACAGACTAACCTTATTTTATATAAAGCATTATGTAATTATTAAATTAGGATTGATGTAATTTGAGTTACATCAATTTTGTGAAAAAATGTATTTTTACTATTCACCTAAAAATTGAAGTATTTTAGAAAAATATCAAAGAATCGACCTTGTATAATTTTAATGTACTAATTTCAAAAATGGACTCTATTTTAGAGAAATAATTTTATAAATATGATAAATTTAATTTTTTTAATTAAAATCATCATTTCTTCAAAAAATATTGATTTTGATATTATTACTGATATTATGACCCATTAAAAAATTAATTATGGTCTCATAAAATTGTCTTATAATAATAATAAAGAAATATACAAAATTATGAATATATTTTATGAAAATATTTTTTTTAAATCATTATATTAATTATAATATTGTGAATAAACATTTACATTTCATAAAAATACCAACACTTAATGTATCATTTTTAAAACATTTATTTACTTATTCCAAGATATAAATATATCATATTTTCATACATAAATTTTATTTATACTTTCATGGGTGAGGTTTTTATTTTAATGGACAGATTACTGTTCCTAATTGTCACATTATTATTTCAATGTTTATGTTAATATTTAATAGTATAACATGGTACATTTAAGTTTGGTGTTCTGTGCAACATAAACTATAGAATAAATTGAGTTTATTTAAAAAGATACATATCATAAAATATTGGGGTGTTACACATATACTAAATATGGAAAGTAAACATACACATGTCATATACATGCACTTACGTACATACACATACACTAACACATGCATACACATACACATATATACACATCCATGTACATATCCACATACACACATACCCATACACACATATACATACGCACACATACATACATATAAGAATTCAAATCCACATAAAACAACACACACACACAACAAAACACATATGTATACAGATACAACACATACATACAAGCATATACAAAGATACACATACATCCACATGCATAAACATTCATATAAATACATATTCATATATTTTAAATTATTTAATATTAATATAAATATATAAATTCAAAAATGAATTACATATTTAAATAAAAATATTCATTTAAATATTTATATAATTTTTTAAATAAAATATTAATATATCATATTTATATTTATATATACATTTTGTAATTATTCTATATAAATATACTATTAAGCATTTTTATTTATTCATATAGATTTGGAAACAAATTTATATAAAATTATGAAAACATGATTGACAATAATTTTTATTATAATATAGTTATATATATCATATTTATATGTTATATTTATATGTTATATTTATATATATACTTGTTGTTATATAATTTTTTTTAAAATATATAAATATACATATATAAATTAATTTATTCTTCATTCTCTTTATGATCTATTTTTTCATTGTTAAGGGTGGAGATTTTATCAACCCTTCTAGTTAGGACTAATAAAAATCTTTTCTCTATCAACACTTTTTGTTTAGCACTGATAAATGTTAGCTTTAAATATCACACAATCTGTAGTAGTGAGGTTTTAAATTTCTAAACCTACTTCACCCACATTGTCAAAAAAATCCAATATACAATATCTTGGTTGTAATAAGGACCTTTAGGTGGGTGTGGGTAGTAGTGATGGCAAGGGTTCAATATTTAAAAGGGAAGGTGTGAAACCCCAATTTAGAGGAGAACTCAGGCTTGGAATATGATGACTTAGAATGTGGATAGAGGGCAGCCTTGGGATGTTGGGATGGCCATAGGCTGGCATGACGCTGATGGGTGCATGGTCTGGGATCCCAGTGGAACTGTTGATAGAGGCCTGAGGGTGGGCGGATGGTAACGACAATGTGATGACAGCGGCTGGCAGTTTGGGATCCTATTGGATCTGATGAAAGTGTACGGAAACAATACAGGGAAATGGTTAGCATACAAGAGGGTGGTGATGGGGGACCGTGTGATGATGAAGATAGTAGTGACCTCAGGTATTGTGATGACTTCGGGTTGTAGGGAGCGGAGACCTCAGGATGGGGGAGGGACAAATCTTGAGTATGGGATAGCACTGCTAGCTAGAGTTCTTTGGTGAAATGTACTAATTTTGATAGTGGGAAGAGAATGGATCATGGGCCTTCGAAACCAGACTAGGTGTGGTGCGATGTTTGGGTTTTGTGTCTTGGGCCCAAAACATTTGGTCTTTATAGGAATCTTATTTTGGTTGGTCAAGGCCAATTAAAAAGGGTCATGGGGGGGTTTTTGTGGATGAAGTTATCACTTTCATTAGTGTTTTTGGGTGGTTTTGGGTTACCACTATCATGTTTAGTGGTACTTTCTTGTACCACATCCTTTGTGTGGGTGAACTTTTATTTTCTTTAATAAATTTTATGAGAGAATGTGCTCGCCTCCTAAAATTTTATGGTGTGTGTGTGTGTGTAATTATAAAAATATATATAATTATAAAAATATATTTATAATTATATACAAATATTTATAAATATATTTATTTATAATTATAAATATTTATATTTATATTTATATACTTTTAAATAATTTTATATATATAAAATTATCAAATTTATATTAGTCAAAATGTTTAATAATTTATTTATATACAATGATTACAAAATATGTATACAATTAAAATAAATGTAATATATTAAAAAAAATTACACAATTATATAATTTATAAATAAATATATTTATTTATATATATATATCTAAATATATATTAAATAATTTAATGTATATACACATGTATAACTGTATGTATGTATATGTATATGTGTGTATACATGTGTGTGTGTGTTTATGTGTATGCGTACATATGGATGTTTTTAATGCATGTAAATGTTATGATTTTACTTTTTAATATTTTTTTAATTTATTTAATTTAATTTGTCCATTTTTTATCATGAATTCATTGATAATGTTAAATTTTTATTTAATCATATTGTAATATTTAATTATATATTTATTTATTTACTATATACATGTAATATTTTCAATATTTTTGTAATTTATTTAAATAATATTTATTCATTTTTATTTATTAAGTTTTAACATTTCAAATATGTTTGAAATTTATATAATCAACCTATTTAAATGATTTTTTAAAATCTTTTTAATTTAAATATTTAATTATACAATTATAAATATATATATTTTTTTAAAACTAGTATTTAGGGAATTATAAATATATATATATATATATTAAAATAATTATAAAATTATGATAAATATATTTATTATATTTAGAAATATATATTAATAAATATATATTTATATAATATATTTATAATTATGAATAAATACCTTTTAAATATATTTATTCATAATTATAATTATAAAAAATTAATACATATTTAAATAATTATAAAACTAAAATAAATATATTTAAATAATAAATATATTTATTATATTCATGAATAAATATTAATAATTACATATAAATACTTTTTAAATAAATTTATTTATAATTATAATGATAAATATATATATATATATAATTATAAAATTATAATAAATATATTTAAATCATAAATATAGTTATAAAATTTATAATTATACATATTTATATATAAATAAAAATATATATAATTATATAAATATAAAAAATAGTGTGGACCATAAGGTATAATTATATAAAATATATTTATAATTATATAGAAATATATTTATATATATTTATTTATAATTATATAAATATATTTATAATTATATAGAAATATTTCTAAATGTATTTATTTATAATTATAATTATATATATATATATATTAGTTCGATAAAATTACAATAAATATATTTATTATTATTTTATAAATATATATATTAATATATATATATATATATTTATATAATTTTTTAAATATATATATTAACATAATTAAATTATTAAGATTAGATCTTTATCAGTTCTTTTTTAGTGCTGATAAAGATACCCCATTATCAGTGTTAAAAAAGAAGTGACAAAACTACTCTTTGTCAGCGCTATAATTTTAGCAATGATAAAGATGTGTTTTACACATGTTTTTTAGCACTCATAAAAGGGGAATCTTTATCATATGTAGAAATACAATAATAAACCATAGTTTTATTAGCACTTTCTATTTTACCCCTTAAAATTACTCTTTATCAGCGCTTTTTAGAAAGCATTGATAAAAACATTACCTGATCTTATAAAATAACCCTAACCAGAGGCTTCTCTCTCGCACCTTCAAGCTCTCACAGAACCCTACTGATATCGCCTCTCTTGTCTAACCCAACTCCCACTGCTTCTTTTGATCTTCAGTGCCTTTCTTGACGAATCATTCATCTCCAAATCTAAGTTATTTAATGAATCTTTTCTCTACATTACACTCTTACACCACATCACACCACCCATGCACCACAACATACACCCGCCCCACATCGCACAACCCCTACTTGCCTATTTTCGGAATGAGAACCATCCCGTGAGGGGTGGTGGGTGCTCCATGTGAGTTTGGGTGACCGTGGGAGGGATCCATAATCAACAGCATGGCTAGAGTGTCTATGTAAAGGATTAGGGAAATGAAATCATGTAACTATGTTAGCATATCACATGATTATGATGCAGTCAAGAAATCTCAAAATTAGAAGTTTTTCTTTTGATTGCATGGTTGGAATAAGATGACGTGATCACGCAACTAAAGCATGCAGTCAATGGTTCCTGATTCCCATCATCCTTCAACCCATATAAGTTTCCAAAATATATATTACTTCTCTGATATTGTTTAATTATATGAAATTTTTTATTATAGTTAAATTTTTGTTTTTACAGATTAAATTGAATTTACTATTGCATAATTTTTTAAAGAAACAAAATAATTATAGTGAATTAAAATTTAGTTTGATGAAATCAAATATGTTTGATATAAAACATCTAAATGATAAAAATAAACCATAAATAAAAATATATATCTTTTTTTCTACATGTTTATTTATTTTAACCAATAATTTAATAAACTATGTTTATATTTTCTATTATATACTATGGATATATATTTTTTAAAATCTTTCTAAAATTTTAAAACAAATGTTATTGTCGGATCATTGTATTATTGAATTGAATATATTTTCATCATATTAAATATATGAATAAAATAAAAGAAGTTTCAACTAAAATAAAATACCAATAAGTGTTATATTATATGTTTTTTAATGGAACTCTTAACTAAATTTTGAAATCTTTTATAACATTATATGTTTTAATCAAATGTACCTTTTTATTTATCATTAAATCTTGTTATATATTTTCAAACTCTGTATAATGAATATTATTATTTAATTATATGTAAAAGGATTGGAAGAAAATTTTAGTAATATAAAATTCAATTAAACATTAATTTCGTTTACTTAAAAAGTTAATTGATAAAGGAACATCTACAAAAAGTAACAAAAATTATTATTGATTCTAAAATTTAGGTTAATATTTCTTAATATATTTAAATAATTATTAAACTCCAATTAAATTAGATCCTCTAGGACTTTTATTCTAAAATATCAATCATATTTTAAGATTGATAAACCTTTACATTTTTCCTCCACAGTATGTCCATTAATCCAAGGTGTGGCCGACTCTTCACATAAAATAGTAAATGGAATGAACCTTATTCTTCTCCATTAATTAATGAAAATAAATTTTATTTATCACCACTTATTAGTGGAAATGGATCTTGCATACCACCCAATGAACTTTATGTAATCTCCATATTCACACTTACATCACAGTGTGGTTACATACTTTTCTAATGTTATTCATTTATAAATTTATATACTTTGATAAATTTTATATTATATAATATTTACATATCTAGTTTAAATATAAAATTTTATTAATTATTTATACTTTTATAGTTTTCTATAATTATAAATTAATATACAATTATATTTTTATTCATTAAAAATTATTATACTTTTATACTTTCATAAATTTCACTTTTATATATTATCATTTTATACTTTTAAACATTTATATAACTATATACGTCTATAAATTAAGTATACTTTTATAATATATATGTACATTTATAGTGTTTTATAAATAAATATAAATATATATATATATTATGTATATTTCTTTAAAATATAAATTCTTTTATAAAATATATATAATTTCATAATTCTATATATGTCTATAATTTTATATACTAATATAAATATATATACATTTATAATTTACAAATTTATACTTGTATAATTTTTTAAATTTATCAATAGTTTAATACTTTTATACTTTCATAAATTTTATTTCTATAAATTATATTTTTATGTTTTTATAATTTTGTAATATGATTATTATTTTTTCAAAAAAAACATTTGGATAATTAAGAATTATTTTACTATATGAAATATTTTGTGTTTTAAATCATAATGGATAGAAGTAGGATTTATGATTTTAATTGAGTATGAGTTTCAAAGTTAGCTTTGATATTTTTTGGATTTCATGTTCAACAATGTATCTAAGGGAGGACTTATTTGATTCATTTTTATAATTGAATGAGTAGACCATGGTTTACTCATAAAGAATTAATTTATCATAACACTAGAGTTGGATTTCAAACCAATTGTGAGGTATGGAACAATAATAGATAAATAGTTCAATAACTTCAAAATTTTGATAGACCTAAGAGGTGTGATGTGAAATATTTGATATTTGATCAGTTTTATTTTATTTCATAATCTGAGTAATAACTTAATGACTGGAAATTCAATGTTAGTGTAGAAATTATTTTAAAAAATATAATAATTTCTTTTTTTATTTTTGAAACCATTATTATAATCTGTAGTCATATTTTTTAGCATGAAAATGGGTTTCAAATAATATTTATTTTATTTTATTTTTCCATTATTATATTCAATATGTGTATTTTAATTGGTTTTTATAATGTAAAAGTGATTTTAAGGGTAAATGATTTGTTTTAAAGTTAATAAATTGGAATTTAATGATGTTTTATAATGAAGATGATATATTGTATTTCAATGATGATCAAAATAAATGATCTTTTAAATTTCGCATCGACTTTAAAGTAGAGTTTTATGATTTGAATTTCAAGTGAATTGATTTATTGGTTTTTTTATAATGTAGTATGCTCTTTACATATAATTTGTGGTATCAATATTTATAAATGCAAACATGTGTAAGGAAAATGGTTTTATCTATATTTATATGATCATATTAACTTTCAGAGACCAATTAGATATATAGAATCTAACCTCATACATAATATAGATTGATAATAACACCATGGAAAGTGAATTTCACTTACTATACCCAACCTATAGGTTATTTATCATGACCTCACTCTCACAAAAGATGAATTAATGTTGAAACCCCATTGAAACTCCAAAACCTACTTTTCATCCAACACCACCTGTATGGTTTTAAATAGGGTATTCCTCCACAACTACATCTTATCTCTGATTTGGTGTTATCTTCTAAGGGGATGAGTCTTAGGAAACAAAATGCAGTAATTACTCTCATCCTCATTAGATTCATCTTCTAAAGAATTATTGTTGCATTTTGTTTCCTAAGACTCATCCCCAATATCTTCTAGACATGAACTTATGTTTCTTGAACTACTATGAGTAGTAATCATCCCATACCAGGTATTAGTGAGCATTGTGGATGAATTTAGAGGATAACGTCAACCACAGGGGAAGTAATTCTTTTCTTAAATACAATTACCTAGTTCCTAAAATGTATAATGTAATTATTTGAAACATTGAAATGTTGGGTTCCATATATTTTAAAGTCCAATTTTATGCATTTTTTTTAACTTTAATATTACTTAATCAAATAGGATGCATATGAATAGAAAATGCATGGATTCCAATCATATAACAAAATATTATAAAGATAGGGTGAAATAGTTCATCAATTTTGAAAGAGATCATGTATATAACCCTTATTAAATTATTTTCCCATGTTTATGATATTTTTATCCAAGAATAATTAGTCTAGAGGAGTGAAAAGAACACTTGATCTATCACGAAATAGATCAAATTTATAGATTTTCTAATAAACAGAGGGAAAAAATAATTTAGCTAGTGACTGGGATATAACTATGTTTTATGGATCATCTGATATGATTATAAGTGTGGAAAATGAATAATACTATATCGAGATTTGATTATAGGTATAAATGATAATGGAGATTATATTGATGAAATGACAATGATATTTTAAGATGAACTTTTTGATTATCCAAAATTGTTTGAGAAGTTAAAGAGTTGTGAAAAAATATCATTGTGTGTTAGTTACACTAAATATACAACATCGTCATCCACACCGAAACAATATAATTCAAAAGATGGAAATGGATGGAGTGATTCCAGTTTTACTTAACTAATTTCTCTCTTGAATGATATGATCCCAGAACATAATGAGCTTTTTAGATGAACATATGATGCTAAACGAATGCAATGTTCAATGAGTATGATCTATGAAATAATACAATACTATACAAATGAATGTATACTATTTCATAAGTACAATAAATCACTTAAATAATCCCAAAATTGTGGTTCTTCTGAATACAAGAAAGAATAATTGAATCCTACAAAAGTTGTATGGTACTTTCCAATCATTCCAAGGTTTAGGAACCTATATGGAAATGAGAAGACTAAAAGTAAATTGATGTAGCATGTATATATAAGGAATAGATATGGGAAATATCATCACTCAATCGGCTCTCCTTAGTTGAAGAGAATTGATCATGAGTATCTTGAATTTGGAAATGAGCTGAGAAACCTTCATCCTACACTATCTATAGATGAGTGAATCCTTTTAGTTTTCATAGTAGCACACGCGGTACATGGCCGATTTTTTTGGTAAATTATGAATTGAAAAACATGGTTGTTCAGGAAAAACAATACATTATGATATCTATACTTATATCAGGACCAAAACAACCAGGTAATGATATTGATGTTTATTTGGTTCCATTGATCGAAAATTTGAAATTATCGTGGGATTTAGGTGTTTTATTGTATGATACTTACATAAATAAAGATTTCAAAATGAGATCCATGTTTTATGAGATGATAAATGACTTTTCTAATTATGAATTTTGTTTAGGATATAGAATTAAAGGGACTCAAGGGTGTCCCGTTTTCTAACATGGTACACATTCAATTAGGTTGAAACATTCATCGAAGACTATGTTACTAGGACATCACATATTTCCACACCAACAGAATAAGTATAGATCTTGGATGAAAACATTTTATGGGAGTTTAGAAGAACATACAGCACCATATCCACTAATAGGTGATCAAATGTTTGAGAAATTAAAATATATGGCCACTAATTTTGGTAAAGATTTTTCGAAAAAAATATATGAACACTGATTGGTAAACGAGATCATTTTTTTGAACTACCACAATGGAATTGTCTATATGTCAGAAATTTTCTTAATGTTATGCGTGTTGAAGAAAATATATGTCATAGTGTCATTGGAAGGTTGAAAATTTCACCTATAAAAATATATAATTGAATTAAGGCGAGGTTGTACATGATTCAAATGGGAATGTGGGAAGATTTGATGTCGATGAAGGGTGGAAAACATACTTTTATTCCTCTAGTTGAATACACTCTATCCAGGTATGAGAGATATTTGTTTTTCAACATCTTGAATGATGTAAAGGTTCCACATAAGTACTAATTAAATATCAAGAATATTGCTTCAATTACGGATTTAATGTTAAAGGCTCTTAAATCACATGACCATCATGTTTTGATGAAATATCTAATATTTTTAGATTTATGTTTCATTTTTTCCAAGAATTATAGGCATACAGTAACCAAGCTTTGTTTCTTTTTTAAATATATATGAAAAAAAATTAGACCTAAAAAAATTTCCAACTATAGAAAAGGAAATTGTATTCATATTATGTGAATTGGAAATTTTCTTCCCATCATAAATCTTTGATATGATGGTTTACTTGATGGTTCATGTAGAGACCTGGTTTTTTTCTTGTAAGAAATTGAAATATTTATACATATATTTCCATACCCAGCCACTAATATGACATGTGATTCCAAGGCCCAGTGTTCCCAGAATTCATTTTATAAAAATACTAAATATATCTTGTATTACGTGTGCATGTGGTTTCTTAAAGAAAATGGGATGACTCTTTAATTAAATCTTATATTATAAATTTAAGACCATGACTGAGTCTGAAACATAATGTTTACCCTATGTGTGACTTGCATGAGTAGTTTGGATATCTCTCCCATTGGCGGTATGTTCAGTGGATTAAATAATTAATTAAATTCATTAATTTATTTAACCTAAGATATTTTCATATAAATCTATTGTTTTTTGTAATTTCCTAGGGTTAGCCTCATATTCCGGGGAGAATTTAAAGATTCTTCCTCCTCTCCTTCTGTTGAAGGATCATAACAAACAACAACGAAACTTTGGATCCGAGCAGATCAGGATGCAGCGAAACAAAGGACATACCTAAACCATTGGTGAGCATGTTCTTCGATGACGAATGATCCTATATCTAGGTAAAAATTGTAATTTTTTGTATTATGACCATTTTTATTAAATTGATATAGCAGATCAATCCCCTCCTTTGATCAGTTCCAATTGTGACTCTTACATGCACCTATGTACTAGATATTTAATTATACTTTGTTTTTTCTAACCCTTGGATATTCTTGTTCTTGATTATTGGCCAAGAATGATTGGAAAATATTTTTAAACCTTTTTTCTTGTGCCTCCCTCCCTCGATTTCTTTATGTTATTCACTAATAAGACCTCATGTTCCCGTTTTGACATTTATGGGCACTACCAAGTCCGATATGACCCCTAGAATCATGAAAAAACAAAATTCGAGGGATCGATCAACAAACCGAAGATATGTCTGGGATATTTGCATGTTATGGGAGATCTTTTCAAAAATAAGTTGATGAATTATAATTCACAAAGGACTACACAATATATAAGTTGAGTGATGAACCTCTGAGGGCTGACAAAACTGATTTTCATCCACCAGATGGTTAGAAACAAATGATCTGGACTAGATCCACTGATTGGAGATGGTGTTGAGGAAAGATCTATGGAGGAACGGATATATTAAAAGCATGTAATGTTGATCTGATGTTTTGTGAAAAATATAACTACACCACATGTACCATGATGAACACATGGTGTGTATCACCTATGTTGTGGTGGTTAGGGTTTCTAAAATTTATAAGGATGTCATGCCATTTAGACTCCCTACACACCATGTACTATGTCCCCAGGTGGACGAACCATGTGGTGGAGAACATGGGAAGAATCCCATGTGGGATTACATGACTAGGCACATGGATGTGTACTGAAGTATAGGGACATGGCATGAGTACATGGATATGGAGTAAAGTACCCGGACATGGGATGAAAACCTGGACAAGGCCAAGCACACTAGTGATACCCTAAGTGGCATGGACACACTATGTATATCTTATAAAAATTATGTATACCTACATATTAGGTGATCCATGTACCCATAGGAAAATAGAAAGGTGATGGAGTAGGACCACATGTTGTGTGGGTCCCCTCGCACACCGTGCTCCCCTTGGCTTCATTTGAAGAAACTTTATTATTCAATATCTCCTTTATTTGAACTTGGATTTTGGCCCTCGAGTAGCCTATCCTAGGTATTTTTTCACATAGAATGCAATGGTTCTCTTGGTTGTGTCTTTTTGGATACGATGTGAGATGTTACATGCTTAGTTCTTGTTTAGGAAATGCTAGCCGATGGTAGTGATCTTGAAGAGGATCACAAGTAACGCTAGATTAGAACCCCCCCCCCCATAAGCTTGGGTCTGGGTCCTCTACCTACAGAGTGGAACACCCCACCCCCCATATGATATGTTCTAGTTCCTTGATGAGCATATTGGAATCCTCTGTCACACCAGGACGTGGGTCCTCGACCTATAGAATGAAACCCCCCATTAGCTTGGGCATGGTTCTTCTACCTATCTAGTGTAATACTCTATCATATAAGGTATGGGTACTTATGAAACTAGATTAGAACCCCCCCCCATCATCATGTGTGTGGGTCCTCTATGAATACTTATAGATTGGAACCCCCCATCAGTGTGGGTGTGGGTCCTATACAGATACTTATAGATTAGAACCTCCCTGACACACTAGAGCATGGGTCCACTACTTGGAGTTTGTCCCCTGTTGGTTGTGTGGTATAGTTATGTGGCATGGGCCTTCGCATGATTACTTCTGAGTAGATGTGTGAGATATTGGGCATCTATTGATGGACTTATGGAACTATCTATGACTCTTTTCCCATGTAGATCTATGATATGGAGATCCCCTTACTCTCTCATTTGGGTTACTTTATTAGAGAATATATATATATAAATTTGTATCCATACCTTTGGATTTGGTTACTCTCTATCCGTGGGTTTTGAAGATGTGAGAGGTATTTCGTGTTCTTTCCTTTTTTATATTCTCATTGCTGAATGAGTTTACTATCCTGTTATGGATGGAAAAGTCTCGACATGTAGTGTATCTACACACCATATTGATCCCCCTATGTTTGGATTAGGTTACTCTCTCTCTTTATTTGGGTTGAGCTACATCATGTTTACTATCTTCTGTCTTTTTGTTCCTATTGTATCTCTTACTGATCCCCCTTCAGCTTTTGGGACATCCTACTGGGTATGTATATACTCACCCTTGCATGGGATTTTCCCGCACATATCATGTGTTATGCAGATGATGGATAATTTGGTGGTGAATCCAGAGGAGTATAGGGATACTAGATTATTTTGACCATGTATGGTGGTTGTTTCTTGGAGATGAGGAGTTGGGCTCTATTACTATTTTACATTCAATTTTTTGTTAGGTTGGGACACATTTCTGGTTGGGCGTGTATTTTTTCCATTTACTTTTTATTTTACACTTTCATACTCTTGTACACCCTAGAGGTTTGTCATACAAGGTTTAATTTCTAGATATTACATATTTTCACTATTATTCCTCCACACTTATGTATTGAGAAGGTTGGGTGTGTGCGTATAGGTAAATTAGGAAAAGACCTCCCATTTAGGATATTCCTTTCGGTGCTTGTCGCCACCCCTGGCCTAAGGACGTGGGCTTGGAGTTGTTTTGGATTGAGCCCCATTTAGGGTCATATAACACCCCAAGATTTTAAATTTTATATCTTCTTAAATAAATTCATTTTATTCAATAGTTTACATTGAAAAAACAAATCATGATATACTATTAAATATTAACATGATTATTAGAATAGTAATGCAACCGTCATGAATAGTAATGTGGCCATTAGCATAAAAACATCACTTAGGAAATTATTAATAAAATTTGGGTATCTTATAAATGAAAATATTATATATTCATATCATTCAATAAGTAAATAAATGTTTTATAAACGATAAATTAAGTGTTGGTATTTTTGTGGAACGCAAATGTTTATTTAAAATTTTATAATTAATATAATGATTTAAAAGAAAATTTATTTTTATAAAACCGATTCATAAATTAATTGTTTTTGAATTATAATTAAAATGTGAATTTATGCGGCCATAATTAATTTTCCAATGTGTTGTAAAATCCCTTATATTATTAAAATTGATATTTTTTAATAAATGATTATTTTAATAAAAAACTAAATTTATCACATTTATAAATTTATTTTCATAAAATGGATTCCATTTTTCAAATCTAAACATTGAAAAATGATTAGGTTTAATTTTTGGGATTTTTCTAAAATAATTGAATTTTTGGTGAATAGTGAAATACGATAATTTACGGTATGAGTAAAAATGAATTATTGAGTCATGGATGATGTAAGGATGAGGTAAGAATCCATTATGTTGTAATCACATGCTCTAGTTAATATACTTATTCATAATAATCAACACTATTTATAGTCTTGAACCAAAATTATAAACTAATGAATAAAATAAAAAAACATCTCTCCTCCATTATAAATACCAACCCTTATCCTCACATATTTTAAGACTTGTATCTTGATAATATTGTATCAAACTACCTTTTCAAGCCTATTACCCATGTACAAGACCTTCTGTTCTTACTAAAATACCAAATCCAAGTGTATTAAGGAGGTTCCCAATGAGATGATATTCAAGAGGTAAAATACTCCTTCATTCTCTTTTAATTTCTTTTATTTTCTCATCCTATACTTTCCACCATTATCCAAAGTGGAATGATAACTCTAGTATCTTATATATACTTTAATTTTATTATGTTAACTTAATTTCCATCATTAATTCTCTTCTATTCTCTTTTTATTCTAAAAATGAAAACATCATCTGTGAGGTGTCGATTTATCGCCTTCATGGACAACGAGTTTTAATTTTTCATTACCACCTTCAAGTTTGGTCATAAAATAATTTATATGTTTAAAAAATTTTATAATAAGTTTATTAAAACTTATTTAATTTTTTTAACAAGTATATAAACACAATATTATATAAAATGATACAAGTTTGTGATGGTCAGAAAAACTGCCAAAATAAACTAATCATTTTTCATTAATGTTCTATCTAATGAATCGTCCTCATACCATATAACTAATTGATATATGAGAAAATTTTAAGATCTTAGAAGTATATTAATATCAGTGCATTCCACTTCTATATTTTTTCGTCCATTTGACAATATCTCCCATAATTATACACAAAGGAACCAACCATAAAACCATGAAACGGATGCTCCCATAATAATGAAATTAAATATTATAACCCATGAGAATTTACATAAATGAACTTAATAAAATTATAATAAATAAAATATATATTGGGGAGGTTTTTATTAAGTAATTAATTAATCAAATTTTATTATCCAGGACATTAAGTACAAGTATATAATACTTTCAAACATAAGGTAAGGGATTTCATCTCAATTTCCATTTCATTTAGAATTACTTGGTATTATGATCGTTATCAATTTTGTGTTGTGTATCTACTACCAATTTGAGAAAAAATTCAATTGATATTATATTAAAATTAAATATATATATATTTATTTATTTTATCATAGATATGATTAAAATCTATGCATTATACCATTTTTATATACGGTGTTTATTTTGAATGTTATGTTAACTCGGAAAATATTGATAAATCCATATCCTCTAATCAATAAAAATATTTTGATAAGGAATATTGTTCATGAATTAAATATATATATATATATATATAATGATTTCGACTTTCAGTGATGGGTGAGACTCGATATTATATAGCCCCTCAATGTATCGACTGGTCTCACGAGACAAAAAACGTTAGTGACAAACCCTTCACATTTGTTTCCAAGAAGAATCAAATTGGTTTCTACCCACAGACATAAATCATCTTATGAAAGGTCTTTACGGTATTGTTTCATGTTCTAGATACATGATGTCCAATAATTAAGCATTTTCTTCCTTAAGTATTCATTTATTACTATCTATGAGATATTCACTTTGACAAAATCTATGGATGCATTTCCTTTATCATTTTATTGATTAAATGGCATATTTTTTCAGTTATTTGACTTTATATATTGATTATTCCTTATTGATTATGCTTCACCTATTATTGATTCATGTTTTGGTTGTATATAACCCTTAATGATCATTTGATCTCAACCTTTTATTTTTTTTCCTTCCCCATGTTATGAAGATGAATTTTTTTAATAAGTTTCATGGAAGAAGTTTATTTTCCTTTGTTATGTTTTATGTTTAATTACTAATGTAATAAGGAAACCATGTATTTATCTAGTTATTTAATAATATAAAACTGGTCAATCCTTGGTGATGTGATCTCTTATATCAATTCCATTATAATAAAATAACAACTGACTCTGGGCTATTGGGGTCACGGTTGTTACAGGTCGGGTCATGAAAGATTGGTATCAAAGAAGTTCATTCATTGGGGAGTTGTTTGGAGTAGTCCTCATACAAGGATTTTGGTTGGGATTAGTGCAATAGTTTAAAATTGTCTTGAGTGAGGCGCTCAGTACAGGGAATCCATTAATGGTATGGGCAGTTAATGTATCCATTCACCGGGACCTTTACTACTTGCTTATCAAATCAACATGTCGGGACATTGGTTGCAGGGATTAATGGTACATGCATCATATAGGATTGAGTCTTTGAATTCCATTATTGAGTTATCTCCGAATTGAAATGCATATATATGATCATTTGATTGTGGTACGTCTCGATCACTTTCAAGATGCCTCTGTGAAGACAGTCATCCAGTTTATCGATTTCATGATCATAGTGACAATCCGATGAGAGATGAGGCCTCATTTTGGGGTCCATCTTGTGAGATCTCTTCCTCCAGGAATATAGGTAGTAGCACCCCCACCTATCGAGTAGCATTCATTACCTGCATAGAAAGATGAGGATGTGAACACTCTTAGTGCACCCAGTGAGTTCCAATTCTAGAGGCCACTATGGTTCCATAGGATCAATATACCCATGTGGTAGATGTTTCTATTTAGTTGGTGATTGGAGTTTTTAGACTTGTATATATCCTGGATGATCTGATAGTTGTACTTTCAACTAGTACTCTTTGTAGAGTAGTATTTGGTTTTGGTGGTACCATCAGATGATTCACCTTTTCTAAGGGCATATTTTAAGTTCTAGAAATAAAGGTTTCCTAGGTATCGTTTTGATCCAGACTCCATTCTCAAGTTGTTGAGGTCAGGTCCAATCATGTGGTTTAGATATCCTATTTGGACAGGACCCCTTTCAATGGTGATCCTCATGGTGAGACCTCTCTAGGATGACACTAAGTGTCATTAGCGTCATGTGATAGAGATTTTTTTGTGTGGCATTATACATTTGAGGAAATGGGATGCTTCCCCCATTTATATGCATCTTTGTTGTGTGATTCAAAACCATAAGGGTGAGTTAGTGAAACCTACAATGGATAGTTTCAAAGTGTGGTGGATGAGTCCCTTTGACTTGTGTGTTCAGGATGTGAGAATATTATGGGGTGTTATAGTAGGATCTATTTAAGGAGAGCAGGTGGGAAGTGGAAAGGATGAGTTCTCAGTTGATGAGACATCTGGATGGGAGGCTCAGTATGGTATGGGGTACGACCTATGTCACTACTGCTCTAGATGTAGTTTTTATCATGGAGTAGAAAGCTAATTTTTCCAATGAGTATCTCAGGTTTGAGACCTAGCAATACTATAGGAGACCCTTTTGCTCGATGCCTGTGTTGGGGGTTGTCATGACATGATCCATGTCGGGGCTCGAGCTGTAACTACAATAAGCCTGCCTCCATAGGTTAAGGGTGGCGACAATAGACTAAATGTATATCCTAAATGGGAGATCTTTGCAAAAGTACCTATAATAACACACCCTACCATTTAAATGTAGAATCCCAGAGGAATAATCATAAAAATATGCAATAGCCAAAAATTAAACAAAACATGAGAAACCTCTAGGGTGTATAAGAGTACATTAGTGCAAACTAAAATGTAACGGGGAAAAATACATACCCAACCATAAATATGTCCCAACCCAAAAAAAACAAGAAAAGTAAAATTATGAGAGATACTATCTCCTCATCTACAAGATGTTACCACCATACGTCGTCCAATGTAATAGGTATCCTTAAGCTCCTCTAAAGTCACCATCAACATTCCTGTCATCTGTATAAGATATGAAAAATGTTTTAAAGGCCCATGTAGTTGTGATTATATACATACATAGTATGACACCCTTAAAAATTATGGGGTATTAGTAAGTAATTCAATAGGAATAGAAATACAGTATATAGTATAGAGGATGTAAGATACAGTGAAACAGAACATATAAACACAAACCAAGAGTGGAAGTAACCTCATCCAAACATAAGGGGCCAAACATGATTATTAGATGAACTACACATCGAGTCTTCTACACCTATAGTAGGAAAATATACTCATCCAATCATGAAAAGATAAACATGAAAAAATGTGGTATACCATGTGAATCTTTGCCTCTTATGGAAAGAGAGTAACCAAATCCAAAGGTAAGGATGTATAATTTATATATATATTCAGTAAAAGAATCCCAAATGATAGAGTAATGGTATCTATATCTCATAGCTCATACCAAGATGAAGTGTCTCCAATAGTTCCAAAATTACATCAATGATTCCCAACATCTCACACATGTACCCGAAAGTAACCATCCAAGTTAAGCCATGCCTCCTCACTATACCAAATAGTTTAGGGGATAAAATCTATAGGTAGATGCCCCACTCCCTAGTACAATATGAGGGTTCTACTATGATAGTCAATGGAGGACTCATGCCCTGTTCAGCGGGAGGGTTCCACTCTGGTGGTAGAGGACACATGCCAAGCCTAGATGAAGGGTTCTATTCTACAAGTCTAAGGAGGACCCAAGTCCTACCCAACATGAGGGTTCCACTCCAGTGGGAGAGGAACCATGGATAGCACAAATGGAGGGTTCCACTCTAGAAGTCATTGAGTATCGATGTCTAACTCAACTAGATAGTTCTACTCAGGATGTCTATGGAGGACCCATTCCCTATGCTGGTAGAAGGGTTCCACTCTAGTCATCAATGACCCATGCCCAACTCAACTAGATGGTCCCGATAAGAAAGTTTTTATAGGACCCATTCCCTATGCTGATAGGAGGGTTCCACTCTAGTCAATGAGGACCCATTCCCAACTCAACAGGATGGTTCCACTCAGGTTGCTATCAAAGACCCATTCCTAACTCAACCGGATAGTTACATTTAAGAAGTATTTATAGAAACCATTCCTTGTGTTGATAGGAGGGTTTACTCTAGTATTAGTTAGTGGACCCATTCCCAACTCAGCTAGAGGTATCCACACTAAAATTCATTGAGTACCCATGCCTATCCAAGTTGAAGGGATCCATTTGGGATGCCATTGGTAATATCTCATGATCACTATCATCATCGAGTTTCGTCTAACCAACCGTGGTGCCTAGAGTATTCCAAATTGTATCCCAAAATACACAACTAAGGGAACAATCATGTTTTACATAGATAAAAAATCAGAATAGGCTACTCGTGGACCAAAATCTGGGACCCACACGGCATACGATCCCGCTCTACTTCCTAGCCATATCTTTAGATAGCACACAAATCCCAGTCCATTTTGAATCACATGTCATGTAGGTGGACTACACAACATTTCCTATCTATCTAGGAGTTGTCCGTGTCCTTTTAAAAATATCTTTGTACTCAAGTTTTGTCTATGTACTTAGGTATACTATTATGTACCTTGGTCGTGTACTCCCACATGAATTCCTGCTCATGTGATCTACCACAAGGCTTGTCCATCTGGGGATGAGGTATATGGAATTTATGAGGGATACACATTGTTCCATCCTTATAAAAACACAAAACCCTAACTGCCACAACCAAGGGCCTGTATGATGTGTGTTCATCCTTGTACATGGCATGTAGTTGGGTTTTTCATAGATTCTCAAATATTTAATCTGAAACCTAAATCATATCTTCTCCTTTGATTTCAACCTTATCTATCACTAATATTTGTGGATCAGACTCCGACCAATGTATTATAACCCTTCGATGGCTGGAAAACCAAATCTCGAAGCCTCATATGCATCATTCTCACTGGTCATTTCATAGGTTTCTCCATTCAGTGATGATTCAATCTCCAGTCATCAAAAAATTCAACATTTTCTTGCAAACATCCCACATCTATGCTTGATTTATTGATATTTCCCTCATGCATGAATCCATTTCGATTTAGGTGGTTTGATCGGTCTCAGTACTTCCTGAATACATTGAACCAGGACTGTAGGGTCCAATTGGTGAAGAATGCAAATAAATAGAGGGAGAACGGTACAAGAAAAAAGGTTTAACCATCATTGTCCAAGCGTTCTTTTCCAATGATCAAAAGTTGGGATAATCTCAGGGAGAAAACTAAATAAACATTTAAATTTTGTATATGGGATCATGAGAAGGTTGTAATTGGTGTAAATCCAAGAAAGGGATTAATCTACTCAATCAATTTAATCAAAAAGGGAATAAACTGAAAATTGATGAATCCTACCTATATATTGGATTATTCTTCATTTAAGAACATTCTTTCCAATGATTGAAGTAATTCATTTTATTCATTGTGTCTAAATCTACTCTAATATGTTGTTTCATCATTGTCTAACATGATTCTCCAATAGAAGGAGGGGAAGAATCTATAGAATCATCTGATGATTTAGGTGGATAACCATAATAGATTCTCCATAATGATTAGTTTTTATAAATTTAATTTACATATATAATTAATTAATGAATTAATTAACTAATTAATTAATCCAATGAACATACCGCCAATGGGAATGATGTCTGAACTCATTGCGCCAACCTATTTTATGTCACACCTAGGGTAAACAATGTGTTATGAAATCAACCATGGTATCATGTTCATTATCCAAGAATCCTTTTAAGAGTTATCCTATTTTATTTAAGAAACTATGTTTGCGAAATATTATATATATTTAATATTTTTATAAAATTAATTCTTAGAACACCGGGCATCAGAATCACATGTCGTCTCAGCACCTAACTCTAGAAATATATATAGAAATATTTCATTTTCTTACATGAAAAAATTGGGTCTCTATATCATTCCCTCCTTCAATATTTTCATCCTCAAAAGAAAAACTAAACAAACAACTCGGGATACTAAGCCCACACTTGGATCTCCCACTCCCCGGAGCTCTTCTGCACATCCCATGCTGCAACAAAACTCAAACCAACGGGTTGTCCCATCCATGTAGGGTCCTCTCCTATCAATCATAGATCTCTACCATTTGCTCTGAAAATGTGGCTCCATTCTCGATGTCCATCTCACCCCAATCAATGAATTGTGTAGGGTATTACACATATCTTCTCTGATGTGACATGTGGATGGCATAATGCACCCACTCTAGATGTGGGGGTAGGGAGAGGTGATAAGAAAACTCTCCAACACTCTACATGATATCGAATGACCCAATTAACCTTAGGGATAGATTTTCACCCAGTAATAACATCTACAATCCTCTCTATGTGGATAATCTTAGGAAAATGTGGTCTTCCTGATTGAACACAAAGGTCCAACAATGGTGATTTGTGTAAGATATATGCCTGCTCTAAGTTGTCCTCATCCACTCATGGATAGCCTAGAACTTCTCTGTAATCACCTGCACCATATGTGGACCCACAAGAGATGTCTCACAAATCTCTATAAATCATAAGGGTGACCTTAATAGTATCTCGTACAAGGACTCAAAAGGTTTCATGCTGATAGTAGAGTGGTAGGTGTTAATCTACGCAAACTCTACTAAGGGAAAGTGATCCTTCCAGATCCGGCCAAAGTGTAACCTAAAAACCATAACCATATCCTCTAACACCTAGATATTTCACTCTATATTCCCATCTTTATATGGTTTAAATCCTATACTCATCCCTATTTGGGTCTCAAATTCCTCTTGCAAGACTCTCTACAATCATGATGTAAATTGCATGTCATGATCAAATACAATCATAAAGGGAACCCCATGAAGGTGAACAATCTTACACAAGTACAAATACCCCCAAAATATTCAATAAACTCTAATACTTTATAGAAAGTAAGTGTTATGACTTTTTTATTCAATAAAATATCACCCAGATGCTATCATGGTGCTTCTCTATGCATGGATATGCCATCCAATTTCCACTATGGGATCCCAAGGGGATGGAACAAACCTACTAGAAAAAGGTACTCAACATTCATATTCAAATAGGTGAGGCACTGAGAGATGCACTTGGTATGATTAATCTCATTTTGGACCACCAAAACTACCATTTAAGGTCTCTATGCATCTTCCCTACACGGGGATGTACATCTAGATGAGAAGTGTGTAAATATCACATCACCTCATCCAATATTCTGACTAGGACTGATGTCCTTACCTATAAAAGGATGTTGTGATTCCCTCCTTCAGAATATCCATCTGGTGAGTCCCCCGTGGATATATAGTCATGTAAGACCTCATAGTAGATGTATCATAGTTTGGAATCTCTTACACGCTCGAGCAATGGAGGATTCAACACCGTTGAGTGTAAAAAAATTACCCTGCTAATTCACCAGGGTTAGCTGCAGAGAGAAAAAATACTCTGAAGCCTCATGAACCAAGAAATAATGGTACTTACTACTAAGATAATACTCTACCACATTTCCCTTTCCCATAGTATAGACTATTTAAATTTATAGTCATGTAGGAAATCCAACCAATTTCGTTGTCCCAAGTTCAAGTCTCTCTGTGTGAATATATACCTAAGACTCTGATGGTTAGAGTAAACCACAAAGTGCACCCCTGGAAAGTAGTTCCTTCACATCCTTGAGAAAAATAATTGTGTTTCCATCTCTAGGTCATGATTCACATACATCTTCTTATGGGGTCTAACCTTCCTTGACCTATATGTGATAACTTCTTACCACTGCATCAACACATAGATGATCATAGATCCTAAGGCATTGCAATATATTAATAACTCTACACCTTCCTTTGGTAGTCTCAACATAGGATCACTTATCATACTCACCCTCAACTTTTCAAAGGACCTCTAGCACTACTCAATCTAGGTAAATGTATTCCCTTTTTCTGCCAGGGGGGTTAAAGGGGTTGAGATCCTAGAGAATCCATCCTCGTATATCCTATAGTACCCTGCCAATCAAACAAGTATCCAAACCTATAAAATTCTCTTGGTTGGATCCCAAGAAAGTACTTATATGATATTCACTAGGTCCATGGATAAACCTTGTTGAGAAATGACATGCCCTAGAAAGTGGAACTCATGAATACTGAACTGGAACTTTGAGATATTCTCATAAATATGGTTCTCTTAAAGAAAATATATGACCATACTCAATTTCTTTTCATGTTCCTCCTCAAAAGTAGAGTATATGAGTATGTTGTTGATGAAGATAATGATAAAATGGTCTAAGAACAGCTGGAAAACATGGTTTATCAAATCTATAAACATGGTGGAGGAATTAATCATACCAAAAAGAATCACTAGGAAATCAAAGTGTTCGTAGAGACATTGGATTTCCAAATTTAGAATATTGGCCTCATGAACCCTCAACTAGTGGTAGAAGAATTTAAGATCGATCTTTTATAACCATCTCCCACCTCTCAAATGGTCAAAGAGGTCATCAATCCTTGGAAATGGGTACTTTTTCTTTATCGTGGCCTTGTTCAGGCGATGATAATACATGAAAAGCTACAATCTCCCATCCACCTTTTTCAAGAAAAACACTAGAGCTTCCCAAGCAGACACACTAGGTCTGATGAAACCCTTCTCTCAAAGGTCCTCCAACTGCAACCACAGCTCCAACACCTTGGTAGGGGCCATATGATATGCCATAGAATATATTAGAGTGGTTTTTTGATGTAAGTAAATGAAAAAAAATCCATCTAATTCCTCAAAGGTAGTCTTGGAATATCTTCGAGGAAGATATACACATAATTCTCCATAAGTGAATGAATCCGGATTCTTAAAGAGACTATTGCACCAGGGTATACTTTCAAACTGATGGGTGATGGGCTATATCTTCATTCTCACAACACTCACTTGTCCTGCCATGAGATATCTTTTTCCCATATAGGTGAATCTCATCCCATCTGTGCAAAGGAACCTAAATCATCTACGATGACAGTTGATCTAGTCTTAGACCATGTAGAGCCAATACATACCCAATATTGTGTCATGGGGTTCCATCAGGAAGACCAAAAGGTCACACGTGAACCTATCTACACAAAATGATATCTTTCACTACTAGAAGATGAAAGATACAGAAGAAGAATTCCTTGTAGGATCTTCAAGATGAAATTTTTGGGCTAGTTCCTTAGCTGGGATCCTTATCTCTTGCACCAGGAGTATAGAGATGAAGGAATGACTCGAACCTTTTCCTATTAATACTAAATCAAGAGTAGAAATAAAAAATAGCATACCTCTAATCATCTCATGTGTTGTGGGGTCATAATACTTCATATCCTAGAGAAATACGCATCCCCAACTACTAGCTCCATGAGTCTAAAGTGGGATACCTGGTGGTATTGGTGGAAGGATATCATAGCATCTTCCACCACTCATACCTCATCCTGCTCCTCTACCAGCTCCACCTCTATGGGGACCACCTTGCCATTTCTTGGTAGAACCATGATCATGGTGTTTTCTCTATCATGGTAGTCCATAAAATATATTCCTATGCTACTCAACATGTATGGTTGGGCGGTCTCATGTTATGTGACCTCATTTGTCATAAGTGAAACACTTTCCCTCTATAGGATTCTCTGGCCCTATGAACTTACCCTGGCAATATTCCTTTGTCTGATCATGGTGAGGTCTCCTTCATCGAGATCATGGAACCTAGCTTCTCCTAGCTATTGCATAGGACTCATCTCAATGACACCCACTACCATCTCTAGCTATTTGGAATTACACTAATAGAAATCACTCTATCACTAGTTTCTTCTCTAGCACCCTGGAATGGGTGGGGATTCAAAAGGGAACCATGTTGAAACATCTCTGTTTAGAGAACCTACTAAGAATTTCATGCCCAGAAGTATCTGTCATGAATCATGTCAAGGGAGTAGCGGGTAAGGTCTGTGAACCTCGCTGCTTACTCAGTCACTCTCATCCCTCCCTACTATAGCTCCAAAATCTTCTAAATCTGAACTGAGCACAAGTAGGGGGGTAGTACTCCTCATGGAACAGCTTTTGGAATTTGGTCTAAGAGAGTTTCGACTCATCATGCATCTATGTAACAAGGATCCAATAATTTCTAGTTGATCTGTAGAAAATTCTTACTTCCAGTAAATCCACATAATCCATTAGGGTCCAAAAAAGCCTAAAGATATGGACCATTGACTCTAGAAAATCCTCTAGTGCTTGAGGATCTAGATTCCCATAGAACATTAGTGGAATCTAGTGCTGGAACTCACAAAGAGAACTAATCCAACATGAATCCTCAGCCTCCTCTACTAGGATGATCTGATGCTCGATAGGTGGTGGTGTTTCTATCTGTCCACCTAGAAGAAGAAGCTCGCAGGATGAACCTTGAATTGAGGCCTCATATCTCATTGAATTTTCATCATGATCTAGAACTAGTATCCTGGTTAGATATCATTACAGAGGCATCCTGAAATTTTAATCAATACATACCACAATTAGTTGAGAATATAAATATATATAACAATAATGGGGAGCTTACTCAAGAAGAAAAGTTAAAGAATCAATCCTATATGATGCATGTAGCATTAATCCCTGCAACCAATGTCATAGTATTCTGAGTTGACAAGCTGGAATTCAAGGTCTTAGTGAATGGATATTTCAGCCACCTACACCATCACTGGATTAACTATCTTGAGAGATACACTCATGAAACTTTGAAATTCTTTCCCTAATCCCAACTAAATCCTCATAATGGGACTACTCTATCCATCATCTCAAAGATCAAACCACCTATGATACCAATTTTTCATGACCCAACCCAAGTCAGGACTCAATTCACAAATACCCCAAGCCTACCTCCATAGGTTAGGGGTGGCGACAAGCACCAAAATCCATATCCTAAATTGGAGGCCTTTTCCTAAGTACTTGTACAAACACACACCTATCCATACCAATACATAAGTGTATAGGAATAATAATAAAAATATGAAATCGCTAGAAAGTTAACCAAACATTAAAAACATCTAGGGTGTACAAGAGTACAATAGTGAAAACTAAAAAGTAAATGGGAAAAATAAAAACCCAACCTTAAATTTATCCCAACTTGAAAAAAATGGAAAATTAAACCAATGAGAGAGCCCATCTTCTAATCTCCAAGCTGTGACCACCGTACACGGGCCAAAGTATCAGCTATCCCTAACCTCCTATGAAGTCATCACTGACCTATATAACATCTACATAAGGCACAACACGTGTGGTAAAACCCCATGTAGAGTGAGTATATACATAACTAGTATAATTCCTTGAAAGATAAAGGGGTAGTAGTAAGAGATAAACTATGAATAGAAATATTGTAGATAGTATACTAGATGCAAGATACAGTGAAAGAGAAAAGCTTGACCCAAACCAAGAGTGAAAGTAACCTCAAAAAAGGGATCAAAATAGTGAGTATATGAACTACATGTCAAGTATCTACCACCTATAGTAGGAGATTATACTCATCCAACCATGAGAATCTAAACATAGAAATCATGTGACATACCCTACATGTCTTTGTCTCTCATGGAAAGAGAGTAACCATATCCAAAGATATGGATACAAAAGGTATACATACATATATATATATATTCATTCAAAGAATCCAAAATGATATAGTAATGGGATCTCTATATCATCTCTCAACCCATGAATAAAAGAGTTGAGAACAGTTCCAAAACTCCATCAATGATGCCCAACATATCACGTGTCTTCTCAGAAGAAACCATCAAAGTCAAGCCACGCCTCATCACTATTCCACATATTCGAGGGGTTATAATATCTGGGTAGAATATCCATGCCTTGGTACAATAAGAGGGTTCCACTCTGATAGTTTATGGAGGAACCATTACCTTCCTAGTAGGAGGGTTACACTTTAGTGGTATAGGAATCATGCCCATCCCAGCTGGAGGGTTTCAGTCTAGATGTCGATAGAGGAATCATGTCCTACCCAATAGGAGGGTCCCACTCTAGAGGTATTGGACACTTTCTTAGCCTAGTGGTATGGTTCCACTATAGAAGTCGTCAAGGACACATGCCTAGTTTGACTGGAGGTTTACACTCAGGAGGTCTATAGAGGACTCATGCCTTATGCTGAAAGAGGGTTCTACTCTAGTCATAGAGGACCCATGCTAAGATCGACTAGAGGGTTCTACTTGGGAAGTCGTCGAGGACCAATGACGAGATAATATAAAGGTTTCTACTTGGAATGTTTTTAGAGGATTCAAGACTTATGTTGAAAGGAGTGTTCCGCTCTTGACATTGAGCACCCAAGCTTATATTAATTGGAGGGTTCAAATTGGAAAGCCGTCGAGGACCCATGCCTAGCTCAACTGGAGGGTTACACTTGGTAATTATGAACAACACCCATTTCATGTGCTAATATTAGTGTTCCACTCTAGGATTAGATAGAGGAACCGTTCCTAACCCAGTTGGAGGGATCCACTCTAAAGGTCATCAAGGACCCATGCCCAGCCTAGCTGGAGGGTTCCACCTAGGATGCCACTGGTGATCTTGTGTGTTCACTATCATCTTTGAGAATCATTTAACTCATAATTGTTACTATAATATTCCACATATTATCCCAAAATCCACAACTAAGGTCACAATTACGTTATACACAGAAAAAATATCAGAATAGACTACATGTGGGCCAAAATCCATTTCCAAATGAATGAGATATGAAACCTTGAAGTTTCTTGAAAAGGAACAAAGAGGTACATAGTTTTTGAGGGGACTCAAGTGGTGTGTGGTCTCGATCCACCACCTTTTCATGTCCCTATCTATCACACATCTCCCAGTCCATGTATAATTACACACCATGCATGTGGAATACATGTTATGTCCTAACTATCCAGGATCGAGTAGTGTCCTTCTGGTGGTGTCCATATACTCAAGTCATGTTTGTGTACTTACATACATAGCCATGTTCCTTGACTATATACTTTCACACAGAGTCCTTCCCATGTGATCCACCACACAGATCATCCAACCAACTATGAGGTACAGAACATCTAGGAGGGATACTCACCGTGTCATCCAAATAAAAACACAAAACCCTAGTAGCATCAACTATGTTCCTACACACAGTGTGTTCATCCTTGTACATGGAATGTTGTTATAATTTTCATATATTATCAGATCTACGATCCGTGTCTCAAACCCAGTCTTCGCCTTCAATTTCATTCCTATCTCCGATAGATATTTTTTTGATATGACTCTAGGTGATGGATTTTGTCCCTCAAGTGGCTGGAAAACCAAATCCTGAAGCCTCATATGCATCATTCCCACTACTCACACATGATTTCCTCTATTTTATGATGATTAGATCTCCAATAATCAAAAAAATCATACTTGTCCCCCAAAAATACTAGATTCATTTCTAATTCATCGATCCTTCCCTAGATCTCAAATCTGTTGCAATTTTAGGGGTCTGATTGGCCTAGGTACTACCTAGAAACATCAAATCTGGATTTTCGGGTCCAACTAGTGAATAATGTGAATAAACTGAGAGATAAGGTCATAATAAAAACATTAACCATCCTTGGCCAAGTGTTCTTGGCCAATGATCAATAACATGTATAATCCATGTGAGAAAAATAAATAAACAATTAAATTTTCAAACACGGAAGCATTTAAAGGATGTAATTAGTGTAGATCTGAGATAAGGATCAATATGATAAATAAATTTAATAAAAAAGTGTGTAAACCAAAAATATTATGAGTCCTACCTAGAGATTGGACCATTCATCATCGAATAATGTGTTCACCAACAATCGAAGGAAGTAGTTGTATTCGATGTGTCCTGTTTTACTCCAATCCAGAGTTTCATCATCGTATGATGTGATTCTACAATATAAGGTAGATAAGAATCTCTGGAATCCTACCATGGTTTATGCAGCTAACCCTGGATGATTCTCCATACTGATACATTTTTAGACATTTCATTGAGTTATAAAATGAATAAATTGATTAATTAATTAATTAATCCATTGAACATAACTCCAATGGGAGAGATGTACAAACACCCTGCACCAAACTAATTTAGGTCACACCTAGGGTAATCAACTCATTATAGACTCCAACATGGTCTTGAATTTCTAATATGAGATTCCTTTTAAGGTTTATCTTATTTTATTTAAGTATCCATGTGCATACAATATTAAATATTTATAATATTTTTATATACATAATTTTGGTCTTACCCAAGTGGTAAAGGATCCTTGTAATCCTACATCATAATGGGGTTCAAATCTGGGTGAGAACAAATTTCTGCTGGAATATGGTGGTATTGGAATGACACTGGTAAGCTGTGACACAAGCATGACACATGTAGGTGGTGATGAAAGCATGACGCTGCACTGGGCCTTTGGTCCGTTTTTTGTGTATTTTGGATGTAATGGGATTCATTCCTGCAGGTAATTCAGACCATGTACTGAATAAATAAGGCATTATGGGTGGTTTATCCCTTGGGGGGGGGGGGGGGGGTTGTGGTCTTCCTTTCCAGACTATTTGTGTGTTGTGTGTGTGTTTAATGTAATTTTACCCCCAAGCACCAAATATATATATATATATATAATTAATTTTGGGAACATCGGGCCTCAAAATCACATATCATCTTAGCCCCTAGCTCTAGAAATATATATAGTAATATTTTAAAGACTTACAAGGAAAAAACTACGCCTCTACAGAGGCCCTATAGAGAGGATTGGTGGTCGCACATTCTTTCCAATGGGATGACCTTACTCTGTGAGGGGAGAGATCCTAACACTAAATATTCTCATAGAAGCAGTGAGACCCTACGATGTTTTACTTGTTATGGACTATTCATTGACCACCCATGCTCATATGATTTATACCAATGAGTTTGGTAGTGCTTATGGTTTATGGGATGGAGTCCCCCCTAAGGAGGATTGATCCCCAGAAAGTGTAGGATGATCTCTTTCTCTAGATTTTACAGCCGATTTATTATTTTGATAGTATTACCCTTGGAATTATGGATGTTATGAGTTCTCATCTCACTCTAACAATGGTGGGGTGTGATAAATTATCCTGTTTACCCCCCCCCCCCATAATATGAAACTTTGTATAGACTTTCACTAGGGATGGCCCAATGTTTTCATTAGAACAACATACGACCTATGAAGCGTCGAGAACCAATGGTGTGGTTAGATGGTCTATAGAGGTAGGGATTTGTAAGACCAAGTGTGTTCACCTCGATAGCTCCAGTGTTGTTTGTGAAAAAGGTGGATGGGAGATTGTGGATTTGTATGGATTATCATCACCTGAATTAGGCCATGATAAAGAAAAAGTATCCCTTATCAAGGATTGTCACCTTTTTGACCATTTGTAAGGTGTGAGATGGTTCTCGAATATCGATCTCTAGTTTGACTACCACCATTTGAGGGTTTGCGAGGCTGATATTCCAAAGATGTAATTTTGATATCGCTACCGACATTATGAGTTCCTGGTGATTACTTTTGGTATGACAAATTCTGTAACATCCCAAGTAAGTAATGAATAATAGATATTTTTTATCCATGTCTATTAATGATTAAGATAGTGTTTTAGAGGCTTAAAATGAAAATAAATACAATCTTATGCATGGAATAAACTAATATTCTTAAAAGATTGTTTTACTGCCTTTTGATGGCAAACCATTTTTGAATCTATATTTTGACAATTTTATAAACTATTTTTGTCAAAATAAACTTATCCTTTATGATTGGGACATCAAAATTTACCTTGTGTGAATTTTTGGTATTTTTCTGACAATATTCATTTTTTAATGAATAGTGAAAAATACTGCATTTTACATCAAAACTGCTTTTTAATCTAATTTATTTATATGATTATATTATCTTTTTTATTGGTCTTAATGTTTAATATGAATATAGTTTTACCATTTAATCCAATGGTGGTCATTGGAAACAATTTCACTTTGAAATTAGACTTAAACTGGTGTCAATCTTTTGATACTTATTGTTTTGTAAAAACACGCTTTTTGCTCTGGCAGCGGGAATTAATTATTAAATTAATTAATGTGACTTATATGATTTGAATTTTGTAAAATAGACTTCATTTTTGAATTCGGAATATCAAATATAGCTTAGGGTGAATTTTTGGTAATTTTCTGAAAAACATCAATTTTGATGAATAGTGAAACCACTAAGTGGTAATCAAGAAAACTGATTTTTCAGTTAAATGAATGTTTACCACTAATGTGTATTGAATTTTGAAAATCCGACATACATGGTTGTCATTAAGAAGTAAAATGTGGTTCAATGAGATTAAAATATTTTTTAGGTGAATAGTAACTTATTAAGTTCTTAATCGTGATTAGTGGTAATTAGGGTAGTTTAAGGTCTAAATAAGGCTTTAATAATATTAAATGACCTATACACATGTCCCAACCTCATTGGTTGTGTCATGGTCGACCATTACATGCCATGGGTCAACTTGGGGACCCCATGGATCCACTTTTGTTGGGAAATGACATAAATTACTTTTTATCTAATGTTAAAGTGAAAATGACACAAACATAATATGTTTTACGAAAACAATTTTTAAGTGGGGTTATACAAGTCCAAATTTTGATTATAAATAGTAATTGGAATGATAAAAAGATTTCCTATATCATAGTAGTTTTTTATAATTTTTAGACATTAAATAAATTAAATTATTTATGACATAATAATGATGCAGCGATGACATCATTATTTTACGATTTAAATAAAATGGAAAGAAAATGTAAAATCTATGAACTACACATGGCCAAAACCAATTGAATGAGTGGATTTAGAACCCTTATCACCTTATCCACGAATTATATCAATTTGGGACCTATTAAAACCGAAACACATTTTCAAATAAAGTAATGTTTCTTAACTTTCCAAAAGTGCCCCTCCTCTCCTCTTATAAAAGGCCCCCACCTCTACCTCATTTCACACACTCTTCAAGCCTTTGACTCAGCCAACCCCTGCCCATTTGCTCTCTCCACATCCCTCTCCTAATCCTAGAGGATTCCCTTTGGGCAGAATCCTTTCAAAGGAAGCCTTTAGTCTCAAATCAAAAGGAGTTACACTTTTTAAGGTAATTCGTTCTCTCATGTTCATTTGTTTTATTTTGCTTCTCCAACCCCCTAAACTCTTTTTATTTACTTCTTTTGTAACACCAACAGTATCTTCAATATACTAGGATGTTTTTTTATGATTTATTTGAGCTACACTCTCACACAACTACATAAAATGGTTAAAGAACATACGGTTTCCGTGGATGGCGAAATTCTGCCTCCCGAAACGATGATTGTTCAACACTCATTTAACACCTTCAAAGGTGGCCATTATGATGTCACTATTTTTATATATGATATATAATATGTTTATTTTTTCCTTAAGCTTCTGTTTTTTTTTCATTTTGGGCATACCTTTATGGTTTCCATTATGGGTAAACACGATATCTTCATTTTAGGAAGTGCGGACTACCGCCCCCTAAAAGTGATTTGATTCGTTAATACCATATGTGGGATGCGTAAAGGATAAAGTTAATGATATTGTATATGTTATTATATTGGAATTATAATATACTCATATATCATTATGATTCCATTCCAGAAAATATGAAATAGAAATGGAAGTAGCGTTCATGCGTACGTACGGCTTACCGTCTCCATGAACGGTGCATTTAATTTCTTACCTCTAAATTATGTAATATTATAAATGCATGTATGTACTGGATATATATGACATATATGATATCTACATCATGAATAACATTCTGGATATAATGAACCTTTGACCAAATTAACAACATGTAAGTGTAAGAAGTCTATTTTTGACTTAAGAACCAAATACCGACAAAATGAACATTATTAACTTAACTGATTACATGATGTTCATAACATGGTATAAAAGGAATAATGAACTTGAAAAAGATTCATAATCAAGTAGAGATTAAATCAGGTTTATTATTCAGGAGATTAATGAATGGTCGAGTCAAGTCAGATACGAGGTATGGGACTTCGTCTCAATCTCCTTTCGTTGAGGCATATTTTATTTTATACACAACTTTCTTTTATACGGTGTATAAACCCCTTTGACTTTTACGTTTATTCAAAAGGAATCTTTTTTATACGAAGCATTTACTAAACGACAAAAGGGAATGTTTTTGTCGTACGTATGCGGCGACAACGACTTCTCCGCCGTCGTGACCGTTATTTGAGTTTCGGCTTCCTCTACAAGCCATACCTTCTTTTTAAAAGATAAATAAATACCATGTTTTACTTTTCTTTTATTTTAGTATTGAAAATGGTTTCCATAAATTTTTTATATCAATTTGTTGTATTGATATCTCATGATTGAAATGTGGAAATTTTATGTTTCCTTTATGCATGTTTTATGTGATATGATTATGTTATGGTTCTTGGGCATTATTATGAAGACGGGTGGTTCCGTGATAAACTAAGGGCGGGTGAGCCCGTTATAGCTCTCCAATGCATTGGGTAACGTGAAGGAGTGAAACGTTAAGGTTTCTCCGAAGAGATTTTAGGGAATATACTGTGATGGGTATTCCAAACGTAACCAAGAGGGTTACTCCCTACGTAAGAATGTTATGAATGCCTCAAGTTACCTTTATGTCTTATGATTTCTATGATTTATTCATTATTTTATGAGGTATGTTAATGTGCCTATGTTTTATGGGTAAAGTATGATTTCATTCTTATGTATATATGAACTCATGTTTCCTTTCCATATTTTTATAACCCATACTGATCTTTTTATGCTCATCCCAAGTTTTTTGAAATGTTTTTCACAGGTCAAGGGAAAGGTACATGATATGATGATAGTGTCAAGGAAGTGTCAAGAAATAATCCATGTTTTATTTTAAATGTGTTTCCATTGATGGGAATGAAGAATACTATCTTTATGTAACCACTTTGTTTATATGTGGAATTTAATGCAAGTTTTATGATCTGATTCTCAAAAACTCTAAACCCGAAAAGATCCTCAATGTATAATCTTGTAATAACTCAAGATTAAGTAAGGTTTAAGGCTGGGGCCTTATAGTTGGTATCAAAGGTCGGTTTAGATAACTTTAGGAGTTAGAATTCTATTAAATGATTATCCAAAAATATTTTTTTTGAAATGATATAGCATTTAAAGATTACCATGTTGCTTCATCTAAGACATGTTTGTTCAGAATGGTTTTCCGCAGAGGAAACAGGGAAGCAGTGCTAGGAAGGCACACAGAACGAAATAACCTTCCGAATCAGCATCCAGAAATGGTCGGAATTGGAACTGAACAGTTTGTTGCAGTGATGGCGCAGTTGACTCAAGCGATAAATGGTGGTGGTATCCATGCACGAGATCAGCCAGATCAACCGCAGAGGAACATGTCAGTGGTGGAACATTTCATGAGGCAACATCCACCATCATTCAGAGGATCATCTGACCCTGTGCTAGCTGAAGGGTGGATTAAAGCACTGGAGAAGATTTTTGATGTCATGGGGTGTTCAGACAATCAAAAGGTTAGTCTTGCTATTTACCGTTTGGAGGGTGAAGCAGATCAGTGGTGGTCTATGGTTAAAAATATCAGGGATGCCGATGAGATTGATGCTCTTGACTGGGATGAATTCAAAGGTATGTTTCTTGAGAAGTATTTTCCTAAGTCTGTTCGACTTAGGATGGAAAAGCAATTCTTGGAATTGAGGCAAGAGGAAGACTCAATGGCTGCCTATGAAGAAAGGTTCACTCGATTGGCAAGGTTTGCTCCAAATTTTATCCGGGACCTTGATAGTAAAATAAATCGTTTTTACCCAGGATTAAAGCCAAAGTATCGAAGGGAATTAGCTTCTCGTGAGTTTAAAAGTTATGAAAAGCTTTTTTGATGTGCTGAGAAGGTGGAAATGGAGTTCGCCGATGACCATGTTTTCTATAACAACCAGCAGAAGAAGAGACCGAGGTGGCAGGAGAAAGGTAAGAATTTTTCAAAAAAGTCTGATGGTAAGAGAACTAAGTTTCCAGTTTGTGATAAATGTGGCAAAAGGCATGCTGGGGAATGTCTTCTGAATTCTGGGAAGTGCTACCGATGTGGTAAGATGGGACATAAGGCTCGTGATTGCACTGAAAAGGATCAAGGTAAAGGTAAGAACAAATTTGATTTACAGTTAGTGAAGTTTTATAAGTGCAATGAGATGGGTCACTATGCAAATGAGTGCCCGGCAAAGAGCTTGAGTGATGGGAAGCAGTTAGACTACAAGCAGAAAGGGGTGGTGAAATCCTTTGCAACTACTTCAGCAGATGTCGGGCCATCAAATGATGTTGTATTAGGTACTTTGTTTGTTTTTTCAGATTATGCCAGTGTGTTGTTTGATTCGGGGTCTACACATTATTTCATCTCTGAAACCTATTCTAGTAAAATGGGAATACCATCTCAAGAAATGACTCCTAAACTTTTGTTAAAAACACATGGGGGAAGTGTTGAGGCAAAAAGAATTTATAAGAATCTTCCTATCCTTATCTGTGGAAAGAACCTACTTGCAAACCTTATTGTTCTACCTCTAGTAGAGTTTGATGTTATCCTGGGTATGGATTGGATCTCTATTTACCATGCTAAGATTGACTGTAGAGCTAAAGAAGTTTCTTTTCATAAAGACTTTCAGTTTGTTTACAAGAATGAACCCTTACTTTTGATAACATATCAAGAGGCCAAGAAACTTTTAAAAAATGGAAATGAATGTTACCTTGCACACATCGTTGAAAATAAAGGAACTGTTCAGATTAATGATGTGCCAGTGGTGAATGACTATCCTGATGTTTTTCCTGATGAGTTGCCTGGAATAATACCAGATCGGGAAGTTGAGTTTACTATTGACTTAGTTCCTGATGCTAAGCCAATTTCAAAACCCCCTTATCGAATGGCACAAATTGAACTTTTAGAGTTGAAGGATCAATTGCAAGATTTATTAGAGAAAGGTTTCATTAGACCTAGCACATCACCATGGGGTGATCCTGTTTTATTTGTTAAAAAGAAATATGGTTCTATGAGACTTTGCATTGATTATAGAGCCTTGAATAATATCACTGTTAAGAACAAATATCCTTTGCCTCATATCGATGATTTGTTTGATCAGCTCCAGGGAGCTCTGTTTTTTTCAATGATTGACTTGAGATCGGGGTACCATCAGCTGAAGGTAAAGGGGGCAGATATTCCGAAGACCGCGTTCCGTACGAGATATGGCCATTATGAATTTGTAGTAATGCCTTTTGGGCTAACCAATGCACCTGCTATATTCATGGATTTAATGAATAGAATTTTCCATGAGTTCTTGGATAAGTTTGTGGTGGTTTTCATTGATGATATTTTGGTGTTTTCTAAAAGTAAAGAGGAGCATGAAAAACATTTAAGGGTTATCTTGCAAACCTTAAAAGAAAAGAAATTGTATGGGAAATTCAGTAAGTGTGAGTTTTGGTTGCAACAAATTCTTTCCTTGGTCACATTGTTTCTAAAGATGGAATAACTGTTGATCCTGCAAAAACAAAACTTGTGGAAGAATGGCCAAGACCCACAAATGTAACCGAGATTCGTAGCTTCCTTGGTTTGGCGGGCTATTACCGAAGGTTTGTTAGAAATTTTTCACAGTTATCTAGTCCAATTACTAAGCTAACTCGGAAGGGTGTTAAGTTTATCTGGACAAAAGAATGTGATGATTGTTTTCAGGAATTGAAAAGAAGATTGGTGAATGCTCCAGTTTTGGCACTACCTTCCAGGAATGGTGAGTTTGTTATATACAGTGATGCTTCATTGAAAGGACTTGGTTGCGTCCTAATGAAAAATGATCAGGTAATTGCTTATGCTTCACGACAGTTGAAAACTCATGAGGTAAATTACCCTACACATGATTTGGAATTAGCTGCTGTTGTTTTTGCTTTAAAATTTTGGAGGCATCATTTGTATGGAGTAAAGTGTGAAATATATACCGATCACAAAAGTTTAAAGTATATATTCACTCAGAAAGAGTTAAACATGAGACAGAGGAGATGGCTGGAATTAATCAAGGATTATGATTGTACAATTCAATACCATCCGGGAAAAGAAAATAAAGTGGCTGATGCTTTGAGTCTAAAAAGTAATGCTTCATTAACAATGTTGCGGTTGGAACGTGATCCTTTGGTCAAGGATTTGATGAAATTTGGCATAGAAGTTGTTGGTGCAGGAAGTCCTTCTGTTTTGTTTCAGGTATCAGTGAGATCTTCTCTATCAGATATAATCAAGCAAGCACAGAAGCAAGACAGTGAGTTGCAGAAAAGGGTAGAGCTGGTTCAGAAAGGTAAGTTGCCTGAATTCAACATTGATAGTGATTGCGTTTTGAGATTTGGGAAGAGATTGTGTGTGCCTTGTGATTCACAGTTGAAGAGAGAGTTGTTATGTGAAGCTCATAGTTCTCCGTTTTCAGTTCATCCGGGCAGTACTAAGATGTATAGAGATCTGCGGGAGTATTACTGGTGGGATGGAATGAAAAGAGACATTGCTGATTTTACTGTGAAGTGTTTGACTTGTCAGCAGGTTAAAGCAGAGCGGCAGTTACCGAAAGGGATGCTTCAGCCTTTACCAGTGCCGGAGTGGAAATGGGAGAATATATCCATGGACTTTGTTGTTGGATTACCAAAGACATCTCGAGGTAATAATGCAATCTGGGTTATTGTTGATCGCTTGACCAAATCTGCTCATTTCCTTGCTATACGAGATACTTTCTCTCTTGATCAACATTCCTGTTTGTATCTTAAAGAGATAGTCAGGTTACATGGAGTTCCTCTTTCCATTGTATCGGATCGTGATCCAAGGTTTACTTCTAACTTTTGGAAAGGCCTTCAGAAGTCGTTGGGTACTGAATTAAATTTTAGTACAGCTTTTCATCCTCAATCAGATGGGCAGTCAGAACGAACAATTCAGACATTGGAGGATATGCTACGAGCTTGTTCTATGGATTATCAGGGATGTTGGGACCAACATCTTTCTTTGGTTGAGTTTTCATATAATAACAGTTTTCATTCCAGTATACAGATGGCACCATTTCAGGCATTATGTGGGAAGCGGTGTCGAACTCCAGCTTTCTGGGATGAAGTGGGTGAAAGAAAGTTGATGGGACCATAATTGGTAGAAGAGATGGCAGAAAAAGTTCAACTGATTCAGAAACACATGAGAACAAGCTCAAAGCAGGAAGAAGAGTTATGCGGATAACCGGAGGAAGGATCTATCTTTCGAGGTAGGTGATCATGTTTTTCTCAAGGTTTCTCCTTGGAAAAGTGTGCTGAGATTTGGTAAGAAAGGAAAGTTGAGTCCAAGGTTTGTTGGACCGTACGAAATTCTGGAAATAGTTGGATCAGTTGCATACCGAGTGGCTTTACCTCCGAGTTTATCTCAGGTACACAATGTTTTTCACGTTTCGATGTTGAGAAAGTATATGCCAGATCCATCTCATGTTTTGAGTCCAGAGGTAGTTCAGCTGGAAGAGAACCTATCTTATGAGGAACAACCGGTCCAGATTCTTGACCACAGGGAGCAAGTGTTACGGAATAAGGTGATTCACCAGGTAAAGGTTTTATGGAAAAACCACATGATTGAAGAGGCAACGTGGGAATCCTAAAATGCAATGAGGGATAAGTACCCTCATTTATTTGATAAGTAAATAAATTGCGGGGACGCAATTTTCTAAAGGGGGGAAGGATGTAACATCCCAAGTAAATAATGAATAATAGATATTTTTTATCCATGTATATTAATGATTAAGATAGTGTTTTAGAGGCTTAAAATGAAAATAAATACAATCTTATGCATGGAATAAACTAATATTCTTAAAAGATTGTTTTACTGCCTTTTGATGGCAAACCATTTTTGAATCTATATTTTTACAATTTTATAAACTATGTTTGTCAAAATAAACTTATCCTTTATGATTGGGACATCAAAATTTACCTTGTGTGAATTTTTGGTATTTTTCTGACAATATTCATTTTTTAATGAATAGTGAAAAATACTGCATTTTACATCAAAACTGCTTTTTAATCTAATTTATTTATATGATTATATTATCTTTTTAATTGGTCTTAATGGGTAATATGAATATAGTTTTACCATTTAATCCAATGGTGGTCATTGGAAACAATTTCACTTTGAAATTAGACTTAAACTGGTGTCAATCTTTTGATACTTATTGTTTTGTAAAAACACGCTTTTTTCTCTGGCAGCGGGAATTAATTATTAAATTAATTAATGTGACTTATATGATTTTAATTTTGTAAAATAGACTTCATTTTTGAATTAGGAATATCAAATATAGCTTAGGGTGAATTTTTGGTAATTTTATGAAAAACTTCAATTTTTGATGAATAGTGAAACCACTAAGTGGTAATCAAGCAAACTGATTTTTCAGTTAAATGAAAGTTTACCACTAATGTGTATTGAATTTTGAAAATCCGACATACATGGTTGTCATTAAGAAGTAAAATGTGGTTCAATGAGATTAAAATAATTTTTGGGTGAATAGTAACTTATTAAGTTCTTAATCGCGATTAGTGGTAATTAGGGTAGTTTAAGGTCTAAATAAGGCTTTAATAATATGAAATGACCTAGACACATGTCCCAACCTCATTGGTTGTGTCATGGCCGACCATGACATGCCATGGGTCAACTTGGGGACCCCATGGATCCACTTTTGTTTGGAAATGACATAAATTACTTTTTATTTAATGTTAAAGTGAAAATGACACAAACATAATATGTTTTATGAAAACAATTTTTAAGTGGGGTTATACAAGTCCAAATTTTGATTATAAATAGTAATTGGAAAGATAAAAATATTTCCTATATCATAGTAGTTTTTTTTATAATTTTTAGACATTATATAAATTAAATTATTTATGACATAATAATGATGCAGCGATGACATCATTATTTTACGATTTAAATAAAATGGAAAGACAATGTAAAATCTATGAACTACACATGGCCAAAACCAATTGGATGAGTGGATTTAGAACCCTTATCACCTTATCCACGAATTATATCAATGTGGGACCTTTTAAAACCGAAACACATTTTCAAATAAAGTAATGTTTCTTTACTTTCCAAAAGTACCCCTCCTCTCCTCTTATAAAAGGCCCCCACCTCTACCTCATTTCACACACTCTTCATGCCTTTGGCTCGGCCAACCCCTGCCCATTTTCTCTCTCCACATCCCTCTCCTCATCCTAGAGGATTCCCTTTGGGCATAAGCCTTTCAAAGAAAGCCTTTAGGCTCAAATCAAAAGGAGTTACACTTTTTAAGGTAATTCATTCTCTCATGTTCATTTGTTTTATTTTGCTTCTCCAACCCCCTAAACTCTTTTTATTTACTTCTTTTGTAACAACACCAGTATCTAAAATATACTAGGATGTTGTTATATTATTTATTTGAGCTACACTCTCACACAACTACATCAAATGGTTAAAGAACATACGGTTTCCGTGGATGGCGAAATTCTGCCTCCCGAAACGATGATTGTTCAACACTCATTTAACACCTTCAAAGGTGGCCATTATGATGTCACTATTTTTATATATGATATATAATATGTTTATGTTTTCCTTAAGCTTCTATTTTTTTCATTTTGGGCATACCTTTATGGTTTCCATTATGGGTAAACACGATATCTTCATTTTAGGAAGTGCGGACTACCGCCCCCTAAAAGTGATTTGATTCATTAATACCATATGTGGGATGTGTAAAGGATAAAGTTAATGATATTATATATGTTATTATACTGGAATTATAATATACTCTTATATCATTATGGTTCCATTCCAGAAAATATGAAATAGAAATGGAAGTAGCGTTCATGCGTACGTACGGCTTACCGTCTCCATGAACGGTGCATTTCATTTCTTACCTCTAAATTATGTAATATTATAAATGCATGTATGTAATGGATATATATGACATATATGATATCTACATCATGAATACCATTCTGGATATAATGAACCTTTGACCAAATTAACAACATGTAAGTGTAAGAAGTCTATTTTTAACTTAAGAACCAAATACCGACAAAATGAACATTATTAACTTAACTGATTACATGATGTTCATAACATGGTATAAAAGGAATAATGAACTTGAAAAAGATTCATAATAAAGTAGAGATTAACTCAAGTTTATTATTCAGGAGATTAAAGAACGGTCGAGTCAAGTCAGATACGAGGTATCGGACTTCGTCTCAATCTCCTTTCGTTGAGGCATATTTTATTTTATACACAACTTTATTTTATACGGTGTATAAACCCCTTTGACTTTTACATTTATTCAAAAGTAATCTTTTTTATACGAAGCATTTACTAAACGACAAAAGGGAATGTTTTTGTCGTACGTATGCGGCGACAACGACTTCTCCGCCGTCGTGACCGTTATTTGAGTTTCGGCTTCCTCTACAAGCCATACCATCTTTTTAAAAGAAAAATAAATACCATGTTTTACTTTTCTTTTATTTTAGTATTGAAAATGGTTTTCATAATGTTTTTATATCAATGTGTTGTATTGATATCTCATGATTGAAATGTGGAAATTTTATGTTTCCTTTATGCTTGTTTTATGTGATATGATTATGTTATGGTTCTTGGGCATTATTATGAAGACGGGTGGTTCCGTGATAAACTAAGGGAGGGTGAGCCCGTTATAGCTCTCCAATGCATTGGGTAACGCGAAGGAGTGAAACGTTAAGGTTTCTCCGAATAGATTTTAGGGAATATACTATGATGGGTATTCCAAACGTAACCAAGAGGGTTACTCCCTACGTAAGAATGTTATGAATGCCTCAAGTTACCTTTATGTCTTATGATTTCTATGATTTATTCATTATTTTATGAGGTATGTTAAAGTGCCTATGTTTTATGGGTAAAGTATGATTTCATTCTTATGTATATATGAACTCATGTTTCCTTTCCATATTTTTATAACCTATACTGAGCTTTTTATGCTCATCCCATGTTTTTTGAAATGTTTTTCACAGGTCAAGGGAAAGGTACATGATATGATGATAGTGTCAAGGAAGTGTCAAGAAATAATCCATGTTTTATTTTAAATGTGTTTCCATTGATGGGAATGAATAATACTATCTTTATGTAACCACTTTGTTTATATGTGGAATGTAATCCAAGTTTTATGATCTAATTCTCTAAAACTCTAAACCCGGAAAGATCCTCAATGTGTAATCTTGTAATAACTCAAGATTAAGTAAGGTTTAAGGCTGGGGCCTTATAAATTCCCCCATCATGTTTTTGTATTTGATGAAATGAATCTTCAAGTTTTACATAGATGAGTTTTGGTTTTCTCTATAGAAAACATACTCATCTAATCTATATCATAAAAGGACCACGCAGAGTACTTGAGGACGGCCCTAGATTTTCATTGAGAGCACCAGCTTTATGGAAATATCTCGAAGTGCTAGTTCTGGATTCGTGAGTTTCGCTTTCTAGGGAATTTAATTTATGTGTATGGTTTATCCATGGACCTAGAAAATATTTATGTAGTTCTTACTTGTGAACCAACCAATAGAATGTAAGAGTTGCAGATATTTCTTGGCTTGGGAAGGTACTATAGGAGGTTTGTGTCAGAATTATCCAGAATTATATCCCCTTTGACCACCTTAACATAGAAATGGTATCCTTTTACTTAGAATTAGAAGTTTCATAGGGACTTTGAGGATTTTAGGCTGAGTTTGATGAGTGATCCTATGTTGATACTACTAGAGGAGGGTGTGGAGTACATAGTGTATTGTGATGCCTCAGGATATGGCCTTGACTGTTAATTGATGTAGTGGTTTCCAGTTATCACATATGGTTAAAGGAAGTTGAAAAACCATGAGAATAACTATTTGAATCATGACCTAGAGTTGTATATTATAGTCTTCTCTCCGAGGATGTAGATGCACTAACTTCTGGGAGAGCACTTTGTAGTTTACATATACCATCAGAGTCTCATGTACATCTTCATGTAGAGAGACTTGAACCTGAGACATCATTGTTGGTTGGAGTTCCTATAATACTATGACTTCAATATAGTCTGTACCCTAGAAAATGGAAATATAGTAGCAGATTCCCTTCGTAGGAATTCATATGCTAACTTGGTGTAAGAGGCTTCTGAGCAGTTTGCTTCCTTACGGCTGACCTTAGTGGAGCAGGAGGGTACAACTTTTTTTCAGTCGATGGTGTTGAATCCTCTACTTCTTGAGCATGTGAGAGAGTCCCCTATAAGAGACATAAACTATGAGGTCTTTCATAACTAGATATCCATAGGGGTTTCACCAGATAGATATTTTGAAGGAGGCAATCATGTCATATTTTATTAGGGATGGACTGTGGTTTCAGTCACGATGCAGGAGGAGGTGATGCCAGTGTTCTGCCCTTCTCCCCTAGTTGTGAATCCCGGTATGGATAAGATTTACAGAGACCTTTAGCAATATTTTTTTTTGTCTAAAATGAGATAGAGTGTTACCAAGTTCACCTCTTGGTTCCTCATATATCATTAGGTGAAGGTTTATCAGTAGGTTCTGGTAGGTTTTTTGAATCCTATAGAGATTCCAAAGTAGAAGTGCGATGAAATATCCATGATCTTTGTTACAAGTCTTCCACAGACATGGGAGGTACATTAATTTATCTGGGTGATATTTTACTGAATCACAATGCCAGTAATCTTCCTTGTAATCAAGGATAATATTTTAGTGAGGATTTTGGGGTATTTTTATGTATGGAATATTGTTTGACTCCATAGAGTGCCCTCGATGATTATCTCTGATCATGAAGTGTGGTTTAATTTCATGATTGTGGAGAGGCCTGAAGGGAGAATTCAAGACCAAGATGAGGATGAGTACAACTTTTCACCCTCATATGGATGGGAATACCAAGCACACTATCCAATTTTTGGAGGGTATACTAAGAGATTTGATGTTATACTTTGACCGGAGTGGGGAGGATCAATTTTCCATAGTGGAGTTTTCATACAAAAATAGATACCACACTAATATTGGCATGGATCCTTTTTAGGACCTTTATGAGAGACCCTATAGGTCACTCTTATTCTGGAGAGAGATCAGCAAGACATCTCTTATGGGTCTATAGATGGTGTGGGTGGTGACAGAGAAGGTCAGGGTCATCCTTGAGAAAATAAGGATGGCCCGGAGTAGGAAAAACTCTTATACAGGTCATTATCATAGGCCGTTGGAGTTAGAGCGGGGATACCATGTCTTCCTAAAAGTGTCCCCACTATGAGTATTGTATAGGTTTGATCGGGGAGGCAAGTTATCCCCAAGTTTCATTGGGTTGTTTATGATCATGAAGAGTGTTGGTGAGGTTGTATACAGCCTCTCCCTAACATCACAGCCAGATTAGGTGCACGACATCTTCCATGTGTTGCAGATGAGGAGATATGTGCATGACCCCACACACATCATTGACCGGGGTGAGCTTTACATCAAGGATGGAACCACTATTGTGAAACACCCAGTGGAAATCGAGGATTAACATGAGATGACCTTGCGTGGATAGATCATTCCATTGATTAGTGTGTTTTTGTAGCATGGGAAAGTGCATGATAACTCCAAGAAGTGGGAGATCCAGTTTTGGGATCTGTATACTAAGGTTTTTGTTTATTTTTTCTTTCCAAGAATGAAAACAATGAAGGATACAATGATTTAGTGACTTGGTTTTTTCCTTTTAGGAATTTTCAATATTTATAAATATGTTTTCAGAGCTAGTCACTTATACGACGTGTGATTCTAAGTCCTGGTGTGCTCAGAATTAATTTTATAAAGATATAAAATATATTTCTTAATAAGCATGAATAGTTTCTCAAATAAAATAGTATAACTATTAAATGGAAGCTCGGATTAGAAATATAAGACCCTGGTTGAGTTTTTAATATGAATTTGACTCTATGCACGACCAAAGATAGGTCGGTGTGGGGTGTTTGGATATCTCACCCATTGGTGGTACATTTAGTGGATTAATTAATTAATAAAATTATTTCATTAATTCATTTAACCTAACATGGTTTTCTATAAATATATTTTTACGAATAATCTCCTATGGTTAGCCTCATAATCCTGGGATCATTGAGAGATTCTTCCTCCTCTCCTTCTATTGAGGGATCATAGTGGACGGCGATGAAACACTGGATTAGAGCAGATCAGGTCGTAGTGAATGTAATGAATTCCTTAATTCATTAGTGAGTGAATTATTCAAAAAATAATGATCAAATATCTAGGTAGGACTCTTGAATTTGTTGATTATTCTTATTTTGATTAAATTGATTGATTAAATCAATCCCCTCATTTGATATGCACCAAGTGTGTCCCTTGGATGTGCTCCTGTACCAGATATTTATTTGTTATTTGGTTTTTATAACACCTAGATATCCCTATTCTTGAACAATGTCCAATAACACTTGGTAAAGATTGATAAAAAATAATGTTCCTTCCTCCCTCAATTGCTTCATGTTTATCATCGATAGGCCCCTGTGGTCCCATTTCGACATTGTTGGGTAGTATCGAGCCAGATCAAACCCCTGAAATTGTGAAAAAAAAAACAATGTTCGAGGGACAGATCAATGAACCAGATACATATCTAGGTTTATTTCAGATTATGGGAGATTTTTTCAATGATCGATAGTTGAATCATCAATGGAGGAGGACCTCATGGCGTATAAGTCGAGAACAAAACCTCTAAGGATCGACGAAACTGATTTCTAGCCATTGAATTGTTGGAAATGATAGATAATGTCTAGATCCACTAATTTTAGATGGTTTGGAAATAATATCTATAGTAAAATGGCTGGATTCAATATGTGGGATTCATATATGAGGTTTTTAAAAAAATAACACTACACACTGTGTACTGCGATGAACACACGATGTGTAACCCCTATGTTGCAGTGTTAGGTTTTTGTAAATTTATAAAGATGGAATGCTATATAGACTCCCTACATGCCATGTACCATGCCCTTGGGTGGAAAAGCCATGTTTCATAGAACATAGGAAGAACCTCATGTGGGAGTACACAACTAGGCACACGGCCATGTACAAAAGTACATGAACACAACATGAGTACATGGATCAGAGTAATGTACACGAACACAAGATGGATACTAGGACATGGCCTAGAATATGTAAGCAACACCTAGTGGAATGGTGTAGAGACATAGGTTTTCCTTGTAATACTTTTAAATATTTCTACATATATTTCGAAAGTCAAGTGCTGAGACGACATTTGATTTTGAGGCCCAGTGTTCCCGAAATTAATTTTATAAAAATATTAATCATATTTTATATTAGATGGGTGTATTTTCTGAAAGAAAGTGGGATAACTCTTAAATGGAAGTATGGATTAGAAATATGAAACCACAGTTGAGTCTGTAGTGTACTGTTTACCCTAGGAATGACCTAAAATAGGTCAGCATGGGGTGTTCGTACATCAATCCTGTTGGCAGTGCATTCAATGAATGAATGAATGAATGAATTAATTAATTAATCCATTTTGACCTAAAAAAATCTGATAAGCAGACTTCCATGGTGATTTTTTCATGGTTATCCTCAAAATCTTGAATCTATCAAGAACTTACTCTTCCTACTTCCATTGGTTAATCACATCGGGCGATGAAACAACTCCAGATCAGAGAAGATCAGGACACAAAAAATGCGTCGACCTCCTTAAATCATTGGATGGAACATTATTTGATGAAGAAAATTCAAATATCAAGCTAAGACTCGTCAATTTTTCATTTACATCCTTTTTTATTAAATTTATTGATCATATCAATACCTTTCTTGGATTCTCTCCAATTAAAGCCTTTTCATGCGCATGTGTATCGATTAAATTGAATTATTTCAATGTTTTATAACCTTAATATCTTCTTTATTGATCATTGGATAATAATTATTGGCCAAAAATGATTAAAAAATTTTATTGTTACTTTACCCATCAATTGTTTTGCAGTATTCACTTGATGGACCCCACGGTCCTAGTTCGACATTGTCGGATAGTACTAAGCCCGATTGGACACCCAAAATCAAAATATATTTGATATTGAGGGGAGGATCAATGAATCCATCACAAAATTGATATGTTTTTTGGTTGAGGATGTTTTTTTATGATCATTGATCTAATAATCAAAGGATAAAAGATCCACAGTGAGTGGTTCATGTGACACCCCCCCCCCCCCGGAACGAAGAGAACCAATTTATGATAAATGACGACCATAAACCGCAATCCATAGACATATCCACTATTTTTGGAAAGATTCAGGACTATTTTTAATGTGTAAGACCAAATTAGGTGTATATATTGGGGATTTGAGTTTTTTTAAAAACCTTGACTACACACTGTGTATCATGGTGAACACATAGTGTGTAGCCCCCTGGCTGTGATGACTAGGGTTTCGTAGGATTATAAAGATGGAATGCCCTGTAGCCCTCCTACACACCATGTACCTCATCCCTGAATGGAAGATCTATGTAATGGAACACATGGGTGGAACCCATGTGGGACTACATGGCCAGGCACATGGTTGTGTACCGGATTAAACATACATGGTTTCAAGTACACAGACACGAGGTCAAGTACACCGACATATCCAGAAGGACACAACCTAGTCTTGGATAGTTTGTACAAATCATATAGTCTACCTGCACGACATGTAATTATACATGGGTTTGGAGCCATGTTTTTTCTAGATACATGATGATATGGTGGAGAGAAACCACATGTCGTGTGAGTCCCCTCACACATTGTGTACTACTTGCTTCATTCCGAGGAAACATCAAGGTTCCATATATCCTTAATTTGGAATTAGATTTTAGTGTGTGTGTGGACTATCCTAAGTTTTTTCCCTTGTAGAACATGATGGTACCCTCAATTGTGAATTTTGGGATACTATATAGAATGTTCTGTGCATGATTCTTGGTCAGGAGACTCTTGAAAATGGTAGTGATCATGCAGGATCACCAGTGGCTTCCCGAGTTGAACCATCCAGCTAGGTTGGGAATGGGTCATCAATGAATTTTAGAGTGAAACCTTCCAGTTGAGATGGGAATGGGTTCTCTACTGACTCCTAGAGTGGAACCATCCTATCAGCATAGGGAATGGGTACTCTACAGACTTCTTGAGTGGAACCCTCCAATCGATCTAGGCATGGGTCCGTGACAGGTTCTCTAGTGGAACCCTCCACTCGAGCTGGGTATGTTTCCTCTTTGATTAGAGTGGAACCGTCCTACCAGCATATGGAATGGGTCATCTAAATATTTCCTAAGTGTAACCCTAAAGTCAAGCTAGTCATGATTCCTCGATGACTTCTAGAGTGGAACCCTCCAGTTGGGCTAGGAATGGGTCCTCTACCACCTGAGTGGAACCATCCTACTGGGTAGGGAATGGGTTATCCATAAATTATTAGAGTGTAACCCTCTTATTTCACTAGTTCATGTATCTTCTACCTATATATTTTTTTACCACGATTGTGTGTCATAGTGACGTGGCATGGCTTGACTTGGGCAATTACTTATGGGTAGACAAGTGCGATAATGGGCATCATTGATAGAATTTTGAAACTATTGGAAACTCTTTTTCCTAGGATAAGTTGTGAGATGGAGATCCCCTTACTCTATTTTTTGGGATTATTTTAAATGATCATATATATATATATACACTTCTATATCCATACCTTTGGATTTGTTTAATCTCTTTCTGTGAGATGTGATGATGCACGAGGTATGCCACGTGCTTTCTGTGTTTATCTTCTCATGGTTGGATGAGTTTACTCTTCTACTATAGGTGGAAAATAATTGATGTATAGTTTATTTACACACCATTTTAATCCCCTTACAATTTGATGAGGTTACTCTCTCTCTCTCTTGGTTTGGGTTGAGCTATTCTATTTTACTGTATCTTGCATCTTGTGTACTATCTACTATCTTTTTGTTCCTATTGTATCTCTTACTACTCCACCTTTATCTTTTGTAATGTATTACTGGGTATGTATATAATCACTTATACATGGTATTTTCCCACAAGTTTCATGTCTTATGAAAATAAAAGATAGGTCAGCGGTGACTTCAGAGGATATTAGGGATACCTGGTACTTGGACTGCATACAGTGGTCGCAGCTTGGAGATCAAGAGATGAGCTCTATCAGAATTTTACTTTCCATTTTTTTATGTTGATACCTATTTATGTTTGGGTGTGTGTTTTTTCCTTTACTTTTTAGTTTATAATATTGTACTCTTATATTATCTAGAGGTTTTTAATACATGGTTATTCCCTTTTATTTCTACTTATTTTAATTTTACTCCATCGAAACTTTGTCATCGACATGGATGTGTGTGTGCATACATGTACTTAGGAAAAGACCGCCCCATGTTAGTTATTCCTTCAGTGCTAATCAACAGCCCCTAGCCTATGGAGGCGGGCTAGGGGTAGTTGTGGCATAAGCCACAAATTAGGTTAGGTCATGAAAGATTGGTATCAGAGGTGTTTTGATCCTTGTAATGATGTTTGGAGTAGTCCCTGTATGGGGATTTGGTTGGATTAGTGCAACAATTTCAAAGTGTCTCGAGTGTAGCTCTCAAACTAGGGAATACAGTGATGGTGTGGGTGGTCGATGTATCCATTCACCAGGACCTTGACTACCTACTTGTCAATTCATTGTACCGATACATTGGTTATAGGGATAAATGGTACATGCATCATATAGGATTGATTCTTTGACTTTACTTCTTGATTAATCTCCCCTTTTTTATTATATATATATATATGATCATCTTATCATGGTATGTCTTAATTAAAATTTTAGGATGCCTCTCTGACAAAATCCATCTAGGATACTAGTTATGGATTGTGAAGATGATCTAATGAGGGATGAGGCCCCAGTTCAGGATCCATCCTGCGAGCTTCTTCCTCCTTGTGGGAAAATAGCAGCACCTCTACCTATTGAGTAGTATATCGTTCCAGTGGAATAGGATGAGGTTGCATGTAGGATTAGAGTACTCTGTGAGTTCTAGTTCCATAGTCTACTAAGGTTCTGTGGAAAGCTATATCCTCATTCAACAGAGGATTGTCTAGAGTCAGTAGTCTATATCATTAGGCTTACTTTTACCATAATAGATCATGTGGTTGCACTGATATCTAGCCTTTTACATGGAATAGTTGGGAACTGGTGGAGTTTTGTTACCCATATGCACGATGAGTTGACACTCTCTTGGCCTGACTTCTAGCAGTTGTTCTGTAAGTAGTACTACCCCTCCTTTTTACACTCTTTTTGGATTCATGAGCTTCCAGAGGTGTAGTTGTGAGGGATGATAGTGACTGAGTATGTAGAGAGATTCACATTTCTTATATGGTACTCCCTTGATATGTTTTGTGGTGGCTACATTTGAGAAAGAAGGTTTGATCAGGGACTTTCTAGAGAGATTCATGCCAGCATGGTTCCCTATTTATCCCAATATATTCTAGGGTACTGGAGAGGAAACTTGTAACAATAGGGCCCTGCTAAGAGCACAGACACCCCGCCTTTAACATGGTCGTTGGGTCCTGGCCTCTCAGGTACCACCAATTTCCCTATAGACAAATGGTCTCCACCCTAAGGCCCACCCACATTATCAAACGGGTCATATGACTAATGACTATCCCCACAAGCCAACACATTTTATTTCTAGTGTGTTTTTTCCTCACTCAAATACACCCTAGGAAACTTCCCATAAGGTCACCCTTCTTGATCACTACTTCATTCCAATCACGCTTAACTGTGGAGTTCTCATCAAGTAGGCTCCCAAAAAAGGAAGTTTCACCTTGTTGACATGAGTCATGTCATTTAGTCATTGAACCCTTTATCATTCTGGGTTGTTACATTCACCCCCCCCCCATTTAGAGCACAACGTCCTTGTTGTGGGACCTACATCTCAACCCAGGTTGTACACCACACATAAGGAAAGGTTCTGACTCTAATACAAACTGTAACAACTGGGCCCCGCTGAGAGAACAGACACCCGACCTTTAACATGGATGTCGGGTCCTAGATAATGACTATCCCCACAAGCCAACACATTTTCTTTCCAGTGTGTTTTTTTCCTCACTCACACACACCCTAGGAAACTTCCCATAAGGTCACCCATCTTGATCACTACTCCATGCCAATCACGCTTAACTATGGAGTTCTCATCAGGTAGGCTCTCAAAAAGGAAGTTTCACCTTGTTGATAGGAGTCATGTCATTTATTCATTCAACCCTTTATCATTCTGGGTTGTTACATTCACCCCCCCCCCCTTTAGAGGACAACATCTTTATTGTGGGCCCTACATCTCAACCCAGGTTGTGCACTACACATAAGGCTAGGTTCTGAATCTAAAACAAATTGTAACAACTGGGCCCCGCTGAGAGTATAGACACCCGACCTTTAACATGGATGTTGGGTCCTTGTAACGCCCCGACCCCAGCTGCCCAGAGTCGGTGCATTACTTCGTAACATTGGCATGATCACAAGAAAGATCAAATCTCGAAAGACCGATTGGTTTAGTAGCCTTGGAAACACTAGATATATTCATAAGTTTTACATTACATCATAAAATGAAAAACTACTACAACAACATAATGTCTCCATAATCCACACTACTATCCCCTCATAATATCCCTGCAGGTCATTCATAATTTACTTCTTCACATCCTGGGGAAAAATAAAACATAGAAAAGGGATGAGCTCAAATGCCCAGTAAGGATAACAATATAGCGGAAACTTTCATAGATAAGAATAAACATTTAAGGCAATGCATTACTAAAACAAAAGCCTTTTAAAATTGAACTTCAACATGGTATGGCAAAAGTAAAATGAAATAATGCCATTTACTTATTCACATGGATATTCTACTAATCGAATAATCACATGCAAAAATCAATAACCACTTTCATAATGTTGGAATGCATAATGCCAGACTATCATAACCACATAGCCAAGGCCTCGTGCCAAGGCTACAAATAAGATTTTGTCAAGGCCTTGTGCCAAGACACTAGTTTGTCTCATGGGACCTACCGATGCATCGAGGAGCTATAGCGGGCTCCACCCGTCACTTATTAAGTCCAATGCATTCCCATATGAAAAGGTTTAAACATAACATAAACATTCGTATTAGAACTAGCATACGAAATGTCAATAATTTCACCATAAACTATGAATGGTATAAAAATATCACATCCACAGTCAAACATATCACAAAACCTTCAATACAATATAGATGTTTTGTATCAACTTCAAATAATCTTAAAATCCATCAAAGGATGTTGACATAGATGAAATCAAAATTCTTTTTAAAGAAATATCTCCTTTTATTTTGAAATCATTTAAGATCCATATAAAATAAAACATTTTCTTTGAAAATATTCTTATAAGCTTGTAAGGAAAGCTTTGAAGATTTTATAACGGCGTAAAATAACCGCACCCGCCGTATAAAAAAACATTCTTACCTCAATTCTGTCGAAAAGGTTAAAAAGGACCTTGTTTTGAAAACGACGGAAAGATTCTTTATAAACCTCTTATAAAAAGTCAAACAAGGGTATAAATGACTTTAACCCATATTCTTGTAAACAGTAAAAATGTTTTGAAATACATTTTTAAGAAACATGGATGTGGATGATAAAGAGATCCCAGTAGATTATTACGTATAATACAACCTCGGATAATGAAGAGATTGTGAAATAACCCTTACCTTGTACTTTTCCTTGGTTGGGGTAGGTTAACCTCCTGTATAATGGTGAAATAGTTGTTATTAAATTATACAAGAATCATATATATTAATATGATATCATATATGATCTTTTAACATTGATTTGTTAATAATATCTTAGAATTATCGTCGTTTCGGGAGTTAACTTACTCATTTTCTTTTATATGTTTTGTTACATAAGCCATGGTTGTTGTATCTTATTCATATCCAGAATGATATACAGTCCTTAAACATCATTTTTAAATCATCAAATGATAATTATACTTGAATGGATACGATGGAGAATGAATCTTATCGCGTTCGTGGAGACGGTAGTCCGTACGTACGCACGAGCGACAATATCATTCTTTTGATATTAAAATAATATATAAATGGATGGTATATCATATATACAGAATAATTAAAATGTTATATTTATTATTTACATGAGTTACACATCATTATTATACCCATCCAAATAATATTATATTGAATAACAATTACACCACGACGTGGAGACGGTAAGCCGTACGTACGCACGTATGGTGACATGTTATTCAAAGGGTGGATAGAATAATGAATATGATTGTACCATATTTATAATAACATCACAGTATATGTGAGATACTGGAGTTATTATTTCAGAATGGTAAGAACAAAGGAAGAAGAAGTGGAAGAAGAAATGAACTTAGAAAAGGGTGGTGAAATCATTACCTCTTCTTCGGGTTCTTCCTTTTGATTTGATCAAAAGGGATCCTTAGGTTGGCTTTCTGATCAAACTAAGGCCTCTAGGTTGTAGTGAGGGATGTTGGGAGAGTATTTGGGCAGAGTTTGGACGAACCAAAAGGCTTTAGAGGTGTGAAGAAATGAGAAGGAGGAGTGCCTTTTTATAAGAGGGGTGAGGGGCACCTTTGGAAAAGCTAGAAATATTAATTTATAATAAATTCATATTCGGTTTCTAATGGCTCCAAAATTGACTATTCAAAGGTTAAGGTGGGGATAGGTCGAAAACAACTCAACCAATATAATTTAGACAGGTTTGGGTACTTATATTAACCTTATCTTTAAGTATTAACTCTAAGTTAATTAGTTTCACTTTTACAATGTCTCTTTGTATTTTTATATAATATGGTTAATAAACTTACTATATACATCCAAGCGACCCCCAAGTGGTCCATTAATGATTAACCTTTCATAATATAAGTCTCTTGGACGATCCTTAGATTTTTAGGAATTTAATATCAATTAATAATATAATATTTGTTTTAAGAACTCTTTTATGTCAATTTTGACACTATTCAATAGTTGATTTTTGTGAAACTCATAACAGATTGATTACTTCGAACAAAGTCAATTAAATCAATCCTAATATATCATATTATCCTAGAAAATTAGTTTAATTCATTAAAAGTTTCATATTATATTTATTTGGGTATTTATAATATCAATTATTTTATTTTTTCACTATTATAGTAATTACTGCATCATCTTTGTTTCATAAATAAAATAAATTATTTAATATCTAAAAATTATAAATAAAATATAATTATGTAGGAAATCTTTTTATCTTTATAATGAATATTTATAATCGAAAATCCAACATGTATAACCCTATGTAAAAATTGTTCTTCTAAAAGATGTAAGCTTATTCCATTTTTATTTTTATTTTAACTTTATTAATATAATGTGTCCCTACCACATACAAGTGGCTCCAAGGGGTCCCAAAATTGACCCAAGGATGCCCATGGTCGGGTATGTGTCCACCAATAAGGTTAGGACACGTTTTAGGGTAATTTTGTATTATTATAATATTATTTTTTAACCCTTATTTACCGGATTTACCCTTTAACCATGGTAAATAAAATATTTACCGCAGTAATTATTCAAAATGTGTAAAAATAAAAGTTACCTATTTACATAATTTGGACATCCTGATTCCAAATATGGAATCCATTTTCCTAAATTCAAAACACAGAAGTGGCAGAAATTAATTTAAAATTAATTCCCGCTGTCAAAACAAAAAGCGTGTTTTTAAGAGATAATAACTATCAAAAGATTGACACTTGTTTATGTTCGGTTTAATTGTAAAATTATGTCCAATGATAAAAATTAAATTAAATGGTAAAAATATATTCTAAATATACTTTAAAACCACTCAAATTCATAATTTATCACTATTAATTATTTTGATTAAAAAAGTTGTTTTTAATTAAAATTTAGAAATTTTCACTATTCATCAAAATATGAAAGTTATCCGAAATGTACCAAAATTTCACCCTAGGCTAATTTTGATATTCCGAATCCAAAAATGAAGTCCATTTTGAAATATAGAATATATATATTTTCAAAAAGTAGGTATTACTATTTATAACGGCTAGTTTGATTGGTTATGGTGTGTTAGAACTCGGTGTTGCGTACAACACACGCTATCACATTATTCAAAGGGAAACATACCGTGGAAGCTTGGGGTGTTTCATTTTAAATTTTTGATGTCCCCATTTAGTCAAAAAGTTTAAAATATTGTATTTAAAAAGGTTTCACTATTAGAAGTTGATAAAAGTGAAATACTGAAAATGAATCTATTCTTGCATTATGACTAAGAAACTCATAATAGGGATTCTAAAATTATAAGGATTATATAAAGTTCAAAATGTAGTTAATACTATTCATGACCTCTTTTAATGGTGTGATTGAACTCGGTGTTGCGTGTAGTGCAATTTATTGAATTATTTTTAAGAAATAACACACTATGAAATCTTGGGGTGTTACATTCTCCCCTCCTTCAATAAATTGCGTCCTCGCAATTTGAAATTGTTCTTCAAAAATAAAAGGTTGAAAGTAGAAAATATATTTGTGGGAAAACCCACATCGGAAATTGGGTTACTAAAATTTAGTCTTAATATGAGGAAAAGAGAAATTAAAGGGTCACCACCAAATTATGATCTCGATTAGAAGAACATTGGTGGCAATTAGAGACATATAATTGGAGGAAAAACGTAAATATTTATAGGTAGTGATTGAGGTCATCAATCACAAAAAAGTATAAAATTGAGGTCCTTAAACTCATCAATCTATGATGATTTGAAATTCCATCGGTTCAACAAAACATAGGGTATTAGGATAACACATTTTTGACGTTTCAAAATATCTTAGTTGAAATCCCACATCGAAAAATGAATTAATGAGGCCTCTATTTAAAATAAAGAGTCGAAAGTATGAAGATTACCGAAAATAACATATACTAGGGTTCCATGTAGGAAAATATGGATATGGAAGAGAAATCTAACCATCAATTATCTGATGGAGAGTGGTAGAGAACATGGCTATGAAAAGGCCAACAATCCCAAAGCCATAAATTAGGGATGATTTAAGGTACCATCTAGGACAACATTTTTGTTCTAAGTTTCTTTTATTAATGTTGAGGATTTTATTTATGAGATTGGCTAAGATCATAAGGAGATATACATACTTTATAATTAGAGTTTTATCCATTAATAAATTTCTACCACAAACTCATCTTTCACTCTAAAAGATAATAGAATGTAATTTTTTTTTCTATTTATACTATTCGTACAGGGTTCCAAAATAAATGAATTTATAATTCATCTACCAGATATTTAAAAAAAACTACATTATTTAATCCAGGACATCTCGTGGGCCAGTGGTAGGTGATACACCCTTGTCACCCTTCGGTTGCGGGTTCAAGTCTCGCAGCCTTGCCGGACGCGACGGGTTGCCGCCCGACCTCCGGGTTGTCCTTTTATGGAAATCCAAAATAATCCAAACTAGAACTATCCAAAATACTTCTGTCCAAACTCACAGTCCAACATTTATAAGGAAGGTAAACATAATATAGATCCTTTTTACCCCGTAATAGCATATGAATACCTTCATCATGTACTACCATATTCCTTATTGATTACATTCATGTTCCCTTATTCCATATAGAATGCTGGATATACTTCATTAATCCAAAAATGTTTTAAAACCCAACAATGATGGAATATACAAATCATTAATCAGCTTCAAGGTAGTCAATAATATCCAATATAATTTATCCAAATCAATCATGTATTATTCTAAAATCACCACCTCGGTATCTGAACCATATTATGGTTTATCTTTCTCTCAACCATATATTTTCCAAACATTTAACCTGCTACTGAGTCACTTTTCTTTGTTCCACACCATCTCAAGTCCTTAATGAAATAGTACTGCAGTACAATCCTTATATACTCCATGATTATTGTAACAAGTACATTGTTGATACAACACTCAATTGACATAATCAACATAAGAACTCTAATCATTCCTCTTCATCTGTGGTAGTATCATAACTTGATTATTATCCGATAACATCATTTGAGGCATATTCTGATGATTGGGACATAGGTTCGCATAGTGTCCAAACTCCTTGCAAATGAATCATTGTACATTTGAAACCATTTTCTTACCCTTGCAGTCACGTACTTTGTGCCCTTTTCCTCCACGCTTATAACAAACTCCCATTCCTTTCAGGCAAGTTCCAGGGTGTTTCTTTCCACAGTTACCACATATGGGAAAATTCTTCTTTTCCCTCATCCCTTTATCCATCTTTCTCTCTTCCATCCTTTTCTTCTCTTGCTTCCCTTCAAATACATATGACTCAGTAAACTCTTTACTTATCTTATCAACACATGATATTATTTCTTCACATGATGATAATACATGGGAGACTATTCCTCTTATAAATTCTAGCTTAAGACCATGAAAGATATGATCCTTCCTTCTCTTTGGATCATGTGCATTTCTGGAGTTCTCATTTCTTCTACTGGGCGCCATTTCTAAACAATGGCATACACTAGATCAGTTTATGAATCAAAATACATAATCCCATACTTATAAAACACTTAACATAAATTGACCTATTTATGGATATAATCCATAATAATAAGAATGTTTTCTTTGAGGAAGTATATACTCGTAATCCTTCAAAATGATTTGTAAATAAATTGAGAGTTATCTTAAGCATATCCCCCGGGAGTGTCGTAACCAAGAGTGCAGCAAGGCCCGTTGTCGTGCACCAGTTCCCGTTCGAGTCTAGCTCAAAGTGGTGTTTTCGGGTTTTACCCCTAGGTACATCTGTGCCAGAGCCGCCTCTACCTGCTCGTATCCAGACAGGGATGTATTGCTCGGAAAACTCACAAAATCTCTACAATACCAAAATTCTAGGAAGTTCTTCTATACTAATCCTCAAAGTTCATCTTAGGTCTACATGCTCTAATCAGAGTTTATCTAAATCTAGCTTCCAAGGTTTGTACTAAACTTCCTCTGATACCAACTGTAACGCCCCGACCCCAGCTGCCCAGAGTCGGTGCATTACTTCATAACATTGGCATGATCACAAGAAAGATCAAATCTCGAAAGACCGATTGGTTTAGTAGCCTTGGAAACACTAGATATATTCATAAGTTTTACATTACATCATAAAATGAAAAACTACTACAACAACATAATGTCTCCATAATCCACACTACTATCCCCTCATAATATCCCTGCAGGTCATTCATAATTTACTTCTTCACATCCTGGGGAAAAATAAAACATAGAAAAGGGGTGAGCTCAAATGCCCAGTAAGGATAACAATATAGCGGAAACTTTCATAAATAAGAATAAACATTTAAGGCAATGCATTACTAAAACAAAAGCCTTTTAAAATTGAACTTCAACATGGTATGGAAAAAGTAAAATGAAATAATGCCATTTACTTATTCACATGGATATTCTACTAATCGAATAATCACATGCAAAAATCAATAACCACTTTCATAATGTTGGAATGCATAATGCCAGACTATCATAACCACATAGCCAAGGCCTCGTGCCAAGGCTACAAATAAGATTTTGTCAAGGCCTTGTGCCAAGACACTAGTTTGTCTCATGAGACCTACCGATGCATCGAGGAGCTATAGCGGGCTCCACCCGTCACTTATTAAGTCCAATGCATTCCCATATGAAAAGGTTTAAACATAACATAAACATTCGTATTAGAACTAGCATACGAAATGTCAATAATTTCACCATAAACTATGAATGGTATAAAAATATCACATCCACAGTCAAACATATCACAAAACCTTCAATACAATATAGAAGTTTTGTATCAACTTCAAATAATCTTAAAATCCATCAAAGGATGTTGACATAGATGAAATCAAAATTCTTTTTAAAGAAATATCTCCTTTTATTTTGAAATCATTTAAGATCCATATAAAATAAAACATTTTCTTTGAAAATATTCTTATAAGCTTGTAAGGAAAGCTTTGAAGATTTTATAACGGCGTAAAATAACCGCACCCGCCGTATAAAAAAACATTCTTACCTCAATTCTGTCGAAAAGGTTAAAAAGGACCTTGTTTTGAAAACGACGGAAAGATTCCTTTATAAACCTCTTATAAAAAGTCAAACAAGGGTATAAATGACTTTAACCCATATTCTTGTAAACAGTAAAAATGTTTTGAAATACATTTTTAAGAAACATGGATGTGGATGATAAAGAGATCCCAGTAGATTATTACGTATAATACAACATCGGATAATGAAGAGATTGTGAAATAACCCTTACCTTGTACTTTTCCTTGGTTGGGGTAGGTTAACCTCCTGTATAATGGTGAAATAGTTGTTATTAAATTATACAAGAATCATATATATTAATATGATATCATATATGATCTTTTAACATTGATTTGTTAATAATATCTTAGAATTATCGTCGTTTCGGGAGTTAACTTACTCATTTTCTTTTATATGTTTTGTTACATAAGCCATGGTTGTTGTATCTTATTCATATCCAGAATGATATACAGTCCTTAAACATCATTTTTAAATCATCAAATGATAATTATACTTGAATGGATACGATGGAGAATGAATCTTATCGCGTTCGTGAAGACGGTAGTCCGTACGTACGCACGAGCGACAATATCATTCTTTTGATATTAAAATAATATATAAATGGATGGTATATCATATATACAGAATCATTAAAATGTTATATTTATTATTTACATGAGTTACACATCATTATTATACCCATCCAAATAATATTATATTGAATAACAATTACACCACGACGTGGAGACGGTAAGCCGTACGTACGCACGTATGGTGACATGTTATTCAAAGGGTGGATAGAATACTGAATATGATTGTACCATATTTATAATAACATCACAGTATATGTGAGATACTGGAGTTATTATTTCAGAATGGTAAGAACAAAGGAAGAAGAAGTGGAAGAAGAAATGAACTTAGAAAAGGGTGGTGAAATCATTACCTCTTCTTCGGGTTCTTCCTTTTGATTTGATCAAAAGGGATCCTTAGGTTGGCTTTCTGATCAAACTAAGGCCTCTAGGTTGTAGTGAGGGATGTTGGGAGAGTATTTGGGCAGAGTTTGGACGAACCAAAAGGCTTTAGAGGTGTGAAGAAATGAGAAGGAGGAGTGCCTTTTTATAAGAGGGGTGAGGGGCACCTTTGGAAAAGCTAGAAATATTAATTTATAATAAATTCATATTCGGTTTCTAATGGCTCCAAAATTGACTATTCAAAGGTTAAGGTGGGGATAGGTCGAAAACAACTCAACCAATATAATTTAGACAGGTTTGGGTACTTATATTAACCTTATCTTTAAGTATTAACTCTAAGTTAATTAGTTTCACTTTTACAATGTCTCTTTGTATTTTTATATAATATGGTTAATAAACTTACTATATACATCCAAGCGACCCCCAAGAGGTCCATTAATGATTAACCTTTCATAATATAAGTCACTTGGCCGAACCTTAGATTTTTAGGAATTTAATATCAATTAATAATATAATATTTGTTTTAAGAACTCTTTTATGTCAATTTTGACACTATTCAATAGTTGATTTTTGTGAAACTCATAACAGATTGATTACTTCGAACAAAGTCAATTAAATCAATCCTAATATATCATATTATCCTAGAAAATTAGTTTAATTCATTAAAAGTTTCATATTATATTTATTTGGGTATTTATAATATCAATTATTTTATTTTTTCACTATTATAGTAATTACTGCATCATCTTTGTTTCATAAATAAAATAAATTATTTAATATCTAAAAATTATAAATAAAATATCATTATGTAGGAAAGCTTTTTATCTTTATAATGAATATTTATAATCGAAAATCCAACATGTATAACCCTATGTAAAAATTGTCCTTCTAAAAGATGTAAGCTTATTCCATTTTTATTTTTATTTTAACTTTATTAATATAATGTGTCCCTACCACATACAAGTGGCTCCAAGGGGTCCCAAAATTGACCCAAGGATGCCCATGGTCGGTTATGTGTCCACCAATAAGGTTAGGACACGTTTTAGGGTAATTTGGTATTATTATAATATTATTTTTTAACCCTTATTTACCGGATTTACCCTTTAACCATGGTAAATAAAATATTTACCGCAGTAATTATTCAAAATGTGTAAAAATAAAAGTTACCTATTTACATAATTTGGACATCCTGATTCCAAATATGGAATCCATTTTCCTAAATTCAAAACACAGAAGTGGCAGAAATTAATTTAAAATTAATTCCCGCTGTCAAAACAAAAAGCGTGTTTTTAAGAGATAATAACTATCAAAAGATTGACACTTGTTTATGTTCGGTTTAATTGTAAAATTATGTCCAATGATAAACATTAAATTAAATGGTAAAAATATATTCTAAATATACTTTAAAACCACTCAAATTCATAATTTATCACTATTAATTATTTTGATTAAAAAAGTTGTTTTTAATTAAAATTTAGAAATTTTCACTATTCATCAAAATATGAAAGTTATCCGAAATGTACCAAAATTTCACCCTAGGCTAATTTTGATATTCCGAATCCAAAAATGAAGTCCATTTTGAAATATAGAATATATATATTTTCAAAAAGTAGGTATTACTATTTATAACGGCTAGTTTGATTGGTTATGGTGTGTTAGAACTCGGTGTTGCGTACAACACACGCTATCACATTATTCAAAGGGAAACGTACCGTGGAAGCTTGGGGTGTTTCATTTTAAATTTTTGATGTCCCCATTTAGTCAAAAAGTTTAAAATATTGTATTTAAAAAGGTTTCACTATTAGAAGTTGATAAAAGTGAAATACTGAAAATGAATCTATTCTTGCATTATGACTAAGAAACTCATAATAGGGATTCTAAAATTATAAGGATTATATAAAGTTCAAAATGTAGTTAATACTATTCATGACCTCTTTTAATGGTGTGATTGAACTCGGTGTTGCGTGTAGTGCAATTTATTGAATTATTTTTAAGAAATAACACACTATGAACTCTTGGGGTGTTACAGTCCTGGATTGCCAGGTACCACCAGTTTCCTTGCAAACACGTGGTCCCCACCCTAGGGCCTACCCATGTGCCCGAATGGGTCATCTGACTAATGATTGTCCACACAGGCCAACGCATGTCCTTTATAGTGTGTTTTTTCCCCACTCACACACACCTTGGGAAACTTCCCAGAATGTCACCCATCTTAATCACTACTCCATGCAAATCACGCTTAACTATAGAGTTCTAATCAGATAGACTCTTGAAAATAAAGGTACACCTTGTTGACATGAGTCATATCATTTATTCATTTAACCCTTTATCATTCTAGGGTGTTAAAGAACTATTAATAGATTGTTTTCTATAATATGGATGCCAGATAATTGGAGCTGGTTATGGGCATAATAGATCTGAGTCATTTGTAGCAGCTAGCAGGCACCAGTCAGTGGGATCTTGGCACAAAAGATCTTTTCACGATTAGACTAAGGTGCATAGTCATGAATCATAGGGATTGAATAGAGAACCATGTAATCATAGAGAGAGACGGTGCTATGCTTATAACGGGTGAGGTCATATAGCACGAGACTGTCTGACCAGATGTGCTAAGGAGCATAGATACATAACTGATGGACTGTCGCGGTGGAGGCAATTTTGTGATCTGAGATTTCTCATTCTAGGGAAGGGTGGTCCCCGGGGGGAAGGAGATAGTAGAGGAGTATGTAGAGCTATGGTTGGTGGATGATGATATGAGATCCTTCCACCACCACCACCTAGAAGCCCACATCTAGCTCTAGTATCTGTGGTCAAGGTCATGGACAGCCTTAGGCTCTAGAGGAATATGACCCCACGGTGCACGATATGATTTGAGGTATGATATTTATTCATTATAATCTTGCTTCAGTATTAGTAGACAAAGGTTTCAGTCATTCATTCATCTTTATACTCTTGTTTCAAGATCTGGATATTGTATTTTAGTTACTATCCCAGCATCTTTGTCTTAAGGTTCATATATGGAACTCTTCTTCCATTTCTTTTATCTATCAGTATTGCGAGCTATCGCTTGGTGGAGAAAGTTTCACATGGGAAATTTTGTTCATCACAATGGAACCTTATGAAGTCATCTTGGGTATGTATTGAACCTAGATTTACTGTCACCATAGATGAGTTATATTACTTCACACTGATGGGATGAGATTCACATTTATGGGAGAGAGAGATCTCATAGTAGGGAAATAATGTTATGTGATCATATGTCTATATCCCATCACCAATCAGTTGAACAATGTATCCCTTAGTGTAGTTGGTACCTCATGAATCTAGATTCTTTCAGTTGTGGAGGAATATATAGATTCATTCCTCGAGGATGCTATGGGACTACCTTCAAGGTGGGAGATGGAGTTTTTCATTAACTTCCATCCTGGGACCGCACTGATATCTTCAATGGCATATCAGATGGCCCCAACAGAGCTTTGAGAGTTACGGTTACAATTGGAGGACCTTTGGGAGAAGGGTTTCATCAGGCCCAGTGTGTCCACCTTGGAAGATCCATTATTGTTCATGAAAAATTCGGATGAGAGATTATGTATTTTCATGGATTATCAATGTCTGAACTAGGTCATGATAAAGAAAAAATACCCATTTCCAAATATTGATTCCATATTTGACTAGTTGTGAGGTGTGAGATGGTTCTCAAAGATTGATCTAAGTTCTGGATAACACTAGTGGAGGGTTTGTGAGGCTGATATTTCAAATCTAGCATTCTGATGTCGCTATGGACACAATGAGTCCCTAGTGATTCCTCTTGGAGTGATAAAAGACCTTGATATGTTTATGTATTTGATAAACCAGGTCTTCCATCTGTACTTGGAACATTTTGTGGTTGTATTAATTGATTACATACTCATATACTCTATATTATAGGAGGATCATGCAGAGTGCATGAGGATTATTCTAGATTTTATTTAAGAGAACTAGCTTTATAGGAAGCTCTCAAAGTGCTAGTTTTGAATTCATGAGGTTCAATTTATTAGGCATGTAATTTATAAGAATGTTTTATCCATGGAGCTAGTGAATAATGATGAATTGATTTCATGGGATCCACCCAAGAGTGTTTTAGAGTTATGGAGATTTCCTGGCTTTGCGGGGTACTACATGCGGTTTGTGGAAGACTTATCCAAAATAGAATCCACTTTGACTACCCTAATGCGGAAAGGGCAGTCATTTACTTGTTTTGAGTAGAGTTATAGGGCCTTCAAGGAGTTGATGTTGAGTCTGAAGAGTGCTCTTGTGTAGAGACTACTAAAAGAGGGCATGGATTTCGTAGTGTATTGTGATGAATCAGGAGTCAGGCTTGGTTTCATGTTGATTTAGCAATAGGAATCTATCATGTATGGGTCAAGATAGTGGATAACCTATAAGAATAACTAAATGTCTCATGACCTAGAGATGGCAGCGATAGTCTTTTCCATGATTATGTAGAAGAATTTTCTTGTGGGGTGCTTTTTGGTTTACTCATACCATCAGATTCTCAGGTACATATTCACACAAAGAGACTTGAAATTTAGATAGTGTTTCTAATTAGAGTTCTTATAGGACTATGACTTTGAGATAGTCTATACTCTAGGTAAGGGAAATTCGGTAGCAGATTCCCTTAGTGTAAAGTGAAAGGCTTGCTTGGTTCAGGAGGCTTCAGAGCACTTATCCTATCTAGAGATGAACCTAGTGGAGTAGGAGGGAAAACATTTTCTATAGTCGATGCGGTTGAATCCTATATTTCTAGAGAATTTTAGAGAGTCCCATATAGGATACATAAACTATGAGTTCTTATGTGACTAGATATCCAAGGGTAATTCAAGAGATGGATATTCTGATGGAGGGAATCATATCATCAATTTTCAAGGATGGACAGTGGTTCTGGTCATGATGATGGAGGATTTGATGCAAGACCTCCACACTTCACCCCTATTTGAATATCCTGGTGTGTGAAATATGTATAGAGACATTAAGTGATAGTTTTTTTAATGAACTCGGTGGGCCTAAAGCCCAAATAACTCAGCTACATCCAAGGCCAACCCTCTGGCAGATAGCAGACCCCCACCCTCAGGCAGATAACAGGCCCCCACCTCAGACTGTCCCAGATAACACGTGGTAGGAACTGTCCCCTGCCTGAAAAGGATTTAAATCGCCTCCCCCACAACTCCAACCAGAGACCACAGGCTTAACAGCCAACTGGGAGCGTTGCGAGTAACAACTGGGCTGTAGCTTAGTTGGTACTCATAATGCTCTTGGTTCGCTGTTAAGCCTGTGGTCTCCGGTTCAAGTTGTGGGGGAGGCGATTTAAATCCTCTTTAGGAAGGGGACAGTTCCTGCCACGTGTTATCTAGGATAGTCTGAGGTGGGGTCCTCTTATCTGCCTGAGGGTCATGGTTTGCTATCTTCCAGAGGGATGGGCTCGGTCCTGGCCGAGTTCATGGGCTTTAGGCTCACCAAGTTCATTACATAAAAAACACCTTTTATGTAATGAACCTGATGGGACTAAAGCCCAACGAACTCAGCCATGCCCAAGCCCAGCCCTATGGAAGATAGCAGACCCCCACCCTCAGGCACATAATAGGCCCCCACCTTAGACTGTCCCAAATAACACGTGGTAGGAACTCTCCCCTATCTAACAAGGATTTAAATCTCCTCCCACGCAACTCGAACTGGAGACCACAGTCTGAACAACCAACCAGGAGCATTACAAGTACCAACTGTAATGAACCCAATGGGCCTAAAGCCCAATGAACTCGTCCACCCTAAGCCCAACCCTCTGGAAGATAGTAGACCCCCACCCTTAGGCAGATAACAGGCCCCCACCTTAGACTGTCCCAGATAACATTTGGCAGGAACTATTCCCTCCCTGAAGGGGATTTAAATCACCTCCCCGCAACTCAAACTGGATACCACATGGTTAACAGCCAACCAGGAGCATTATGATTACCAACTGTGCCATACCTCAGTTAGTATTTGTAATGCTTCTAGTTTCCTGTTAAGCCTCTGATGTCCAGTTTGAGCTGCGGGGGAGGCAATTTGAATCTTCGTCAGGCAGGGGATAGTTCCTGCCACGTGTTATCTGGGTCAGTTTGAGGTGGGGTCCTGTAATCTTCCTGAGGGTGGGGGTCTGCTATCTGCAAGATGGCTGGGCTCGGGCATGGCTGAGTTCATTGGCCTTTAGGACCACAGGTATTGTTACATAAAAAGGCACATTTTTCATCCCTCATCTACACAGGCTAAGAAAAATAAAATCTCAAATCCCATACTACCCCTGGCAACTCGAGTCTCGGGACGAGTAAGGGTTCATGAAGTCCATCCCGCACCTACTTCTCGAGTACTGACACACCTAATCACCAATATATCTGACACCCTAAATAACAAGGGCCCCCTCTAATACTATTTTTTCACAAACCAACCTGGTTTGACTCTGAACTGGTCACCTGAGCCAGTCTGCAACATGGCCTGAAGAGTGTTCCTGATCCCCACAGGCTGGAAACTAGTGTCAGGCATGAAAATAAATCAGTTGGGAATGATTTATCCAATAACAAAGATAGATAATCATAAACTGAACAATCAAATAAATAAAGGAAAAAAATAAACTGAACAACTTGGCATCAAAAAAAGAATCAATGAAGCAACATGACATACCTCAAGTGACCTCGTGGGTCGCCACAGAACATAAACTACACTCGCTCCTAAAATTGATCCAATACTAAAGCCTGAAACTAAAAAGTTAATTAGGCATGAGCACTAAGATGCTCAGTAATAATGCCAAAATATAACCACATCCTAAGACCCTGCCTTTTGTAAGAAATCCAATCATGCTAGTTTGAAAATAAGATATAATAAAATAATGTTTTTCCTTGTTTTCAAATACAAGTTATGAGTTTTCATTTTAAACTAAAGAATTTCACTCCCAAAACATTTTCAAAATAAGTTCCAAGCATGAATTTACGTTTCAAAATGAAAAGAAACCAATTTGGATTAAAATATGGATTTCATAAATAAGACATCAAATGTGAACACACTGAAATGAATATTACATCACAAGTAGCATGTCGCAAATGAGAACTATGGGTAATCCATATAGGTAGCTAGCTCAAGTGGGACCCTAGGGAGCTCATAACTTGGTGAAACGTGGATTATAAACCACGAACCTTAGAAAAATGTGGCTTAGAAGACCACAACCCTCATAAAATGTGGCTTAGAAGACCACAGACCTCAGAAATGTATATGTTTAGTTAGTGTTGTTGCATCAATCCTTCTAGAAGAACCGGGAAGAACCCTTGTCGTGTCATCTAGCGTACTAGTCCTGGTCACCCACCTAGATACTCAGGTTTCCCATTGTTCTCTATTTCAATTCGTGGTAAGTTTTCTTTATCAAGAAAACATATATGTACAACACTTTCTTTTTCTAGAACCCATTCAACCTCTCACCACTATTCTCCCTCCTTAAACACAGTCCCCATATTCTACGTCACACAATGCATAAGTATTAAATTAGGCACATAATATCACATTCAACTAAAAAATCATTTTTCTAAAACCAAAGGGGGTGTGCCTCAGGAGAGGTTTTTCTTTTTCATAAATCATTTTTAAGGTGCCTAACGGGTTTAATTACATAAAGGGAACATTCTTTTTACAATAAACTGACCAAAAAGTCCAAATACCTTTAGAAATACACACTACCAATTCAAAACCACTTAGAAAACCAATTTTCAAGAAAAGTTCACTTAAGACTGGTAGCATTAGAAATACATTTCAATTTACAAAATAAATGCATAATCATTTAAAGCAACCGCAACCAAATTTCATTGCATGTGTATATAGCATAGATGTAAAACATACTTTTAAAACATGTAGGAAATTATGAAATTCAAATTAAAGGCATAGGCATAGGGGACCTACCTCAAACTTGTTGCTATTTGTCGACGACCACTCGAACCGACACTTGGCGCATAAACGCACATGCATTTATACATATATATATATATATATATATATATATATATATATATATATAAACCCCTAGCTGCATTTCACATATTCCCCGCGCCATGAGGGAATATGTACAAAGATGGCATATATATATGCCTTACCCAATGCATGTACATGTAGGATCCCTTGACACCCGCAGCCCAAAACCATTGATGTAAGACCCAACACACTACACATATAATTTAATAAAGAAATTAAACACTTAAAAGGTCCATAAAATGTTTCAAAATAACACATCAAGGGTTTTCACCAATCACACACCCATTTATTATAACACGAGAATTAATTGCATAAACTATAATCATCATCTACAAGAAGAGGGTTCAATAAGGGAAATCAATATCACATCACAAGTGCCAATCGGGCCTTCACCCATTTCATAAATACTTGAAAATCCATTTCCAAAATAATATGAAATTTCAAACACAACTCCAAAGGAAGGCTTAAACATTCACATGTATAACCACATAAATGAGGGGAAGCACCATTTCCATTTTATAAAACCAAACACCCTTTTTAAATTAAGAAAACCCATCAAACATGAAGACAACTCATGCTAAAACCCATTTGTCCTAAAGTCCAATAATCACGTTCATATCACAATGAAAACATTTATTGTAATTTTTTATCAAACATAAAGAATGAATCAATCCCATTTTGAAGAAATTTGAGACCACACATTGATTTGAAACCAAATTCCCATTAAAATATTTAATAAACTACATAAAAATTTTATGAAACAACTCCAATAGGTGTCACAAGGCTTTGAACACAAACACATACTAAAAAACTTCTTCTAAATCCAAATTTACACCAATAACATGACAAAACAGAATTTACAATGCTTATAAAACATCATAAAACACTAATAAAATACTAAACATGGATTTTCATCATGAACACACTCCATTCCATATGAAAAAGCAACTAAACAAATCCAACACGTGATAACTTTAAGGAAAAATTAAATTCGCACAAAACAAATAAATTAAAGAACATGATAAATTAATTAAACAATTAAAGTAATTCCTAAAATAACATTTGAATGTGGAACCACCAACCTCAGTATAGAAAACTTTGAAAAATTGGCATGAAACTTCCATCGCACAACAATCACACCACAAGGGGTCTAATGTGAACCCTAAAAAATTATCAAAGCAATTGGATCAAAAACAAACCAAATCAAACAAGGTAATAAGATAATCCTCACCTCAAACGGTGATCGACGAACTGAGACGGACTGAAATCACAAATCAGCGACCAAATCCCTACAAGATAATTACTACAAACCTTAAAACACATAAATGATGCCAAATAACTAGATGTGAAACCAACCAACGACATTAACCCTTACCTCAGGTGTCGGCAACGAACCAAAACGAGGCGAACCAACATGAAACTATCCAACGCCCTATCGAAAACATAATAGAGAGTGAAAAACACCAAAATACCCAAATACAAGATGTGTGAAACAAGTGGAAACAACAAAAACTCACCTAGGGTCAATGTCGGCGGAACGAAACACACTGAACTGCCTCTCCTTCGGCGACGGTTTCCGGGACATGCTCTTAAGGGCCTCAAGAGACCTTTTTCACTAACCTAGAATAGGATAAAACTCGAAATCAAAGACAGTCCCAATGAGATAGGGTTAATTTGAACGCAATAAGGTAACATGAAAGAGAAAAAATTATCCAAATGAAGAAGGAGATGGAGGGAGAGGACTCACCGGTGAAGGCAGAGTGGTCTGTGCCCGGGACGGTGATGACGACGGTAGCAGGCTTGGGGGATGAGGTCTCCGATGTGGCTAGTCGGTCATCAATTGAGGATGTCGGCTCAACAGGAGGGAGGTTTGTGGCTGGGGAAGCAAGGGAGGGAGGGCTTGGTGCTGGTGGTGGCTCGTTGGAGGGAGGTCGTGGGGGGGGGAGCGGCTGAAGGGAGGGAGTTGGCTGGGTGGAGAGGGGTTGCACAGGTAGTGGGCGCACGCAGGTGTGGGGAGGGGAAAGAATTAGAGAGAGGGAGGGGGTTGCGCAAACAAAAAAATCAATTAGGGTTTCAAGAAAAAAAAATAGTAATAAAAACATAAAACATAATAATAATAATAATAATATTAAAAAATATAATAATATTAATAATAACTAAATTTATAATAATAATAAACTAAATAATAATATTATCATCATTATTATTGGATCATTTTTTTTCAATAATTTTGTTTTTATTTCATTTGGATTTTAATTTAATAAAAAAAATTAAAACTTTAAGAAACCAAGAGAGAAATAAAAAAAATAAAAAATAAAAACAACTGTGACCGCAAGATACTGGGTTGGGGTGTGACAATTCTACCCACCAAAAAATCATTCTACCCCCAGAAATTCACCCAGCCAAAGGAGGAATTAAACTCATGTTTGAAATTGAACGAGGCCAAAAAATCACAATTCGGCGTGACTTTTCACTCCACCAGTCACACCCAACCAACTCTCAGAGAAACTGCAAAGAGAAGAGCCATCATGAAATGAGGAGGGTTCTCCTCACCATAAGAACCCAACTAGCACAACCAACATTGAGACTCTTAGCACATGCCAACTCAGGAACTGCTAACTTGAACCCAAGTGGAAAATTCCAACGAGGACCAAGACTCCTACACGAACCAACTCTCGAAGAAGGAACGGGAAGATTCATGGTGGGTCTCCCCACCATCTAAGAACTGACCAGCTTAAGCCAATTAGCACCAACCAATGCGAACCCAAAACAAACTGACCCATGAACTCTCTACATTAACCAGACCCCCACCACATGGGGTCATCAACGAAAGACCCCAAACTGAATAGTGGACCAAACCCCTATTCATTATTTCCCAAGACACATGTGTCTCCAAAACGAGCACATCCTAAAACAAGAACGGGTCACCAATGGAGCTAGCCACACGAGAGAGATAATCATATTGAGACTCACAACCATAAAGAGACAAACTTCAAATCTCATATTTGAGGAGGCATAACCACTGGAATTACAAGAAAACAAGATCACCATCCCTTTTTACAACCATGTTGGGGTATTCAAAGAAAAAACACCATAATGAGAAAAAGTGAACTCTACGCCTCTTACAGCAAAACAAAACCATCAAAGGTGAGGAAGTTACAGTAGAGGAATTCAAACTGTCCTTATTTTATCACTGGAGATAAATGTTAGACCAAGGCACCCCACACCCAACGATTCCTGACTAAGTGAAAATCTTCACTCTGAGACCTGTGGCTGGAGCTCTAATGTCTTGAAGCATCTACTGCCCCACAATCAGGATCTAACATCCTATGATCGAGACTCTTTCTGATTTTTCCGCTAGTGGAACCTCTCTAAGTTCCCCAAACAGCAACACCGATGTAAAGACTTCAATGGATGATGACGAGGCAACTAAAAGTACCCAAACCATCCACACAAGAAGTGAAAAAGAGAGTGGTTCGACTAATAGAATATGGAATTGACAATAAAATTTATCTGATACGGGTTCCTCAGGCTTGCTCTCAAGGAATGGGGAACCATCCCAAACACCAAAAGTAATAGATCCTTGAACACTAGACGAAGACCCCACAAAAGAGAAACTTTAACTAATTTCATGACACTACCTCCAAAGAAAATGGAATCAACCCCTTGAAATACCTAACGTAATCCTTCACTATCCGTTGGCCTTACTGGACACTCGCGAGCTCCACCACTTCCCTCACCTTCACTTCCTCATAGATAAACCATCGGATGAGAGTGGTCTTAAAAACCTTCCAAGACCTCCCATCCTAAAACAATGTTGGGATTTCCACCCACACTAATCCAAAGTTGAACCCTCAAATGAACTCGAACCAGCATGGACTCGCATAGCTTTGGGAGTTTCTAATAACCTGAAAACACCAAGGATTTCACCAAGATAGTCCGCTACCTTCTATAGATCACAATCCCCACCGAAGATGGCCAAAAACCAAAAAGAATTCAATTCCACCACTCCGCTAATATTCTGGGTAGAACCAACAACTAGAAGAGACTCACTAGAAACCTATGTGACTTTTCTGGGCAGTATACTCAAAAACAAGAGGCACAAATCTGTATTAAAAATTCATCATAAATCAAAATTCCCCACCTCAATCACAAACTAATGCTCAAACTCAAATCACTATTCCAACCACAATTAAATATGTCAAAGCCAAGAGCCCACGAAAAATAATTCCAAACATGAAAAGAGAACACTAAACAATTGTTTACCTTTAAAAACATTTAAATTACCTTTTTGAAAACCATTTTTCAGAAAACAAAACAACTTAAGTACCCTCCATTGGTATCCCATGAAGTCTCACATATACATGTATCCTTGAGCTATCTCATGCACCCATCCACACATACCACCAATTATCCTTCGGCCACATGCATACCTCTATATATGTGATCCCTCATAGGAACACCAAGGTTTAATTCAAAACACATCTCATTTTCAAAACAGATCATTCAGCATAAAGCAAAAATTCCCAACCAATTTGAAAAAGTCACTTATCATTAAAGAAATAAATTTCCAAATCCTCAAAAAATTTCCAATTCACATTCCAAAAAGTGCTACCAAGATCCCAAAACAACAATAAAAACACCTCCCATTTTCCCTTTGAAACTACATTCCATTAAAAGAAAACAATTTCCATTTCAAAACAACTTTTTCCACTCCAAAACCACATTACCTTTTGAAAACCCCTTTTTCTATGAACCATTTTCATTTTTGAAATCCACTAAAGTCAGTAAAAACTAATCTCTAACATAAATCGCATCAAAACTTCCAAAAATAAGGGACTAGTGGCTATGCCAACCCGGTAACATGGCTTAAGAGACAAAGCTCTGAGCGAGCATCCACTATAATAAGTGTCTTCAACTGTGCACTCGAGTCATACATGGGTCGCTACTCCATGAAATATCGTCACGTAACACTGGATCACTTATTTTGTTATCCCTCATCCACATAGACTAATCAAAATAAAACCTCAAATCCCCGACTACCCCTGGAAACTCGAGTCTCGGGAAGGTAAGGGTTCATGACATCCATCCCGCACCTACCTCTCGAGTCCCGACACACCTAATAACTAAGATACCTAACACCACAAATAAAAAATGCCTCCTCTGATATAATTTTTTCACGAACCAAATTGGGTCCACCCTGAACTGGTCACCTGAGCCGGTCCGCGACATGGCCCGAAGGGCGTTCCCGATCCCCACAGGCTGGCAAAAAGTGTCGGGTATCCAAATAAACCAGTTGGTAAGTATTTGTCCCATAACAAAGATAAATAATCATAAAATAGGAAACCAGATAAATAAAGGAAAAAAATAAACCGAACAACTTGCTGGCAAAAAAAATAATCAATGAAGAAATGTGACATACCTCAGGTGACCCCATGGGTCACCACGGAACGTAAACTACACTCACTCCCAAAAGCGATCCAAGACTGAAGCCTGAAACTTAAAAGTAAAGTAGGCATGAGCACTGAGATGATCAGTAGGAATACCAAAAATATAACCACGTCCTATTCCCCTGCCTTTTGTAAGAAATCCAATCATGCCAGTTTGAAAATAAGATATAATAAAATAATGTTTTTCCTTCTTTTCAAATTCAAGTAAAGCATTTCACTCCCAAAAAATTTTCAAAATAAGTTCCAAGAACTCATTTACTTTTCAAAATTAAAATAAACCAGTTTGGATTAAAATATGATTTTCAAAAATAAGACATCAAATGTGAACACACTAAAATGAAAATTACATCACAAGCAGCATGTTGAAAATGAGCACTATGGGTAATATCTATAGGTAGGTAGCTCAAGTGGGACCCTAGGGACCTCGTACCTTAGTGAAACATGGCTTAAGAACCCTGACCCTCAGAAAAAGGTGGCTTAGAAGACCACGACCCTAAAAAAAGTGGCTTAAAAGACCATGACCCTCAGAAATACATATGTTTAGTTAGTTTTCTTGTGTCATTCCTACTAGAAGATCCGAGACGAACCCATAACGTGTCATCTAGCATACTAGTCCTGGTCACCCACCTAGATACCCAGGTATCTCATTGTGATATATTTCAAGTGGTGGTAAGTTTTCTTTATCAAGCAAACATATATGTACAACACATTCCTTTTCTAAAACCCATTCAACCTCTCACCACCATTATCCCTCCTTAAACACATTCCCCCTCTTCCACGTCACACAATTCATAAGCATTAAATTAGGCACATAATAACACATTCAACTAAAAAAACCTTTTTCTAAAACCAAAGGGGGTGTGCCTCATTAGAGGTTTTTCTTTTTCATAAAGCATTCTTAAGGTTCTTAACGGGCTTAATTACATAAAGGGAACATTTTGTTTTTACAATTAAGCGACCAAAAAGGCCAAACACCTTTGGAAATACACATTACCAATTCAAAACCACTTAAAAACCAATTTTCAAGAAAAGGTCACTTAAGACCGATATCATTAGATTTACATTTAAATTTCCAAAACGAAAGAATAATCATTTCAAGAAACCACAACCAAATTTCATAGCATGTGTATATAGCATAAATGTAAAACATACTTTTAAAACAAGCAGGCAATTATAAAATTTAAATTAAAGGCATAGTTATAGGGGACCTACCTCAAACTTGTCTCTATTTGTCGATGACCACTCGAACCGACACTTGGCGCATACACACACATAAATTTATACATACATATATATATATACACACACCCCTAGCTACATTTCACATACTCCTCACGCCATGAGGGAATATGTACAAAGGGGGAATATATATATATATATGCCTTACCCTATGCATGTACATGCAGGATCCCTCGACACATATGGCCCAAAACCATTGAAGCAAGGTCCAACACACTACACATATAATTTAATAAAGCAATTAAACACTTAAACGATCCATAAAATGTTTCAAAATAACACATCAAGGGTTTGCACCAATCACACACCAATTTATTATAACATAAGAATTAATCACTTAAACCATAATCATCATCTACAACAAGAGGGTTCAACAAGGTCAATCAATATCACATCAAAAGTTCCTATCAGGCCTTCACCCATTTCATAAATACTTGAAAATCCATTTCCAAAACAATATGAAATTTTAAACACAACTCCAAAGGAAGGCTTAAATGTTCCCAAGTATAACCACATAAATCAAGGGAAACTCCATTTCCATTTTATAAAAATAAAAACCCTTTTTAAATTAAGAAAACCCATCGAACACGAAGGCAGATCATGCTAAAACCCATTTGGGCTAAATTCCAATAATCAAGTGCATATCACAATGAAAAAATTTATTGTAATTTTTTTATCAAACATAAAGAATGAATCAATCCCATTTTGAAGATATTTGAGACCACACCTCGATTTAAAACCAAATTCCCATTAAAAGATTTAATAAACCACATAAACAAATTTATGAAAAAACTCTGATAGGTATCACAAGGCTTTGAACACAAACTCCCACTAAAAAACTTCTTCTAAATCCAAACGCACACCAATAACATGACAAAACAGAATTTACAGTGCTTGCACAACATAATAAAACACTAATAAAATACTAAACATGGGTTTTCATCATGAACACACTTCATTCCATATGAACAAGCACCTAAACAAATCCAACACATGATAAATTCAAGGAAAAACCAAATGTGCACAAAAAAATAAATTAAAGAACATGATGAATTAATTAAACAAGTAAAGTAATCCCTCAAATAAAATTTGAATGTGGAACCACCAACCTCGGTATAGACAACTTTGCAAAATTGGTGTGAAACTCCCATCGGATGACAATCGCACCACAAGGGGTCTAATGAAAACCCTAAAAACAAATTATCAAAGCAATTGAATAAAAAAACCCTATCAAACAAGGAAATAAGAGAATCCTCACCTCAAATGTTGACCGATGAACCGAGATGGACTGAAATCACAAAGCAGCGACCAAATCCCTATAAGATAATTACTACGAACCTTAAAACACATAAAGGACGCCACATAATTAGATGTGAAACCAACCAATGACATTAACCCTTAACTCGGGTGCCGACGACGAACCAAAATGAGGTGAACCAACACAAAACTATCCAATGCCCTATCAAAAACATAATAGGGAGTAAAAAACACCAAAAGCCCCAAATAAAAGATGTGTGAAACAAGTGGAAACAACAAAAACTCACCTTGCGTCAATGTCGGCGGACTGAAACACGCTGAACTGCCTCACCTTCGGTGGTGGTTGTCGGAACATGCTCCGAAGGGCCTCAAGAGACCATCTGCACCAACCTATAATAGAAGAAAACTGGAAATCAAAGACACGCCCAATGAGCTAGGGTTCGGTCGAACACAATAAGGTGACGTGATGGAGAAAAAATTGGCCAAATGAAGAAGGAGGGTGAGGGAGAGGACTCACCGGTGAAGGCAGCGGTGGCCTGCACCTGGGACGATGGCAATGATAGTGGCAGGCTCAGTGGAGGAGGTCGTCAGTGCAGATAGTCGGTCATCAAGCGAGGAGGTCGGCTCAACAGGAGGGAGGCGTGTAGCTGGTGAAGCAAGGTAGGGAGATTGGGGCACCGGTGGTGGCTCTCCGGAGGGAGGCCGTAGGAGGGAGAGCGGCCAAAGGGAGGGAGTTGGCCAGGTGGAGAGGGGTCACGCAGGTAGTGGGCGCACGCAAGGTAGAGGTCACGTGGGGAGGGGAGGGAATTAGAGAGAGGGAGGGGGTTCCAAACACAAAAAAACAATTAGGGTTTCAAGAAAAAAAAGTAATAAAAACATAAAACATAATAATAATAATAATAATAATAATAATCAATATAGTAATATTAATAATAACTAAATTTATAATAATAATAAACTAAATAATAATATTATCATAATTATTATTGGATCATTTTTTTCAACCATTTTGTTCTTATTTAATTTAGATTTTAATTTAATAAAAAAAAAATTAAGAAACCCAGAGATAAAGAAAAAAATAAATAAATAAATAAAAACAACTGTGACCGCAAGATACAGGGTCAGGGTGTGACAGTTTTGGTGTTCCAGTATGAGATGAAGCATAACTGAGTTCAACTCTCAGTGCCTCACCTGTCAACAGGTGAAGGCTGAGCACCAAGTTCCAACAGGGTTGTTGTAACCCCTTGATATTCTAGAGTGGAAATGGGACAACATATTCATGTACTTTGTTACAGGGATCCTATGAATAGTTAAGGGATAAGACACCATCTAGGTGATAGTTGACAAACTCGTGAAGTTGGAACACTTCCCTACTATCGGGGAGTAGAGTTCGGTGGAGAGTTTGGGGTAGTTATATATACGGGTGATCCTTTACCTTCATGGGGTTCCCTAGAACATCATCTCTGATCATGATGTGTTGTTAACTTCACATTTGTTGATAGGACTACAAGAGTAATTCAAGACCCAGATGATGGTGAGTATATCCTTTCACCGCCAGATTGATGTGCATACCGAGCACATTATCCTAGTGTTGGAGGATATGCTGAGGAATTGTGTGTTAGACTTTGGACTGAATTAGGAGGATCACTTTCCCTTGGTAGAGTTCGCGTACAACAATAGTTACCACTCTACCATTGTCATTGAACCTTTTGAGGCCCTATATGGGAGACCCTGAAGGTCAACCTTGTACTGGATATCTGTTGGTGACACATCTCTTATGGGCCCAAATATGGCATAAGTGATGACAGAGAAGGTCCAGGTCATCCATGAGCGGATGAGGATGACCAAGAGTAGGAATAAATATTGTGAAGATCATTTTCATAGTCCCTTAGAATTTAATTAAGGAGACCACATTTTCCTGGGAGTCTCCCAGTGATGAGGATTATGGAGGTTTGGTAGGGGATGCAAGATATATCTGAGTTTTGGTGGGTCATTTGAGATCATGTGGAGGGTTTGTGCGGTTTCTTACTACCTATCCCTAGCCCCACAACTAGAGTGGGTGCATGACATCTTCTACATATCACAAATGAGGAGATACATTCATGGTCCCATGAACTTAATCGATTGGGATGAGCTAGAAACTGAGGATGGAGCCAACTTTGTGACCTCGTGGTGATCAAGGATCAATATGAGATGACCCTACATGGATAGACCACCCCCTAGGATCACATATTGTAGCATCATGGGAATGTGCTGGAGGGTTCTGTGGAGAGGGAGATCTAAATACGGGCTTAGTATCCCAAGTTGTTTATTTAGTTTTTATTTTTTCAGATGAAAATATTGAAGGAGGGAATGGTGTAGAGTCCTGAGTTTTTTCTTACATGGTTTTTAAATATTTTTACAAATATTTCAATAGCCAAGTGTTGAGATGGTGTGAAATTCCATGGCCCGATGTTCTCGGAATTAATTTAATAAAAATACTAAATATATTTTATGTTATGTTCATATAGTTTCTTAAAGAAAATGGGATAACTCTTAAAAAATCTCATATAAAAAATATGAGAACACAATTGAGTTTGGAACTCAATGTTTACCATAGGAACGGACTAAAATAGGTCAGTGCGGGGCATTCTAACATCTCGCTCGTTGGAGGTGTGTTCAGTGGATTAATTAATTAATTAATTAATTTATCTATTCATTTTGAAATAAAAATTCTTATAAGTATACTTCCATGGAGATTCACCTAGGTTTGGCCTCATAATCAGGGTACCATTATAGATGTTCTCCTTCCTCCTTCAATTGGTGAATCAAATCAAATTATGATGAAACTCTGGATTCAAGTAGATAGGGATGCAACAAATTAAACAACTTCATTTGATCATTTAAAAGTGCATTATTTAATAATGAGTTTTCCAATATCTAGGTACAACTCATAAATTTTTGTTTTACACCCTTTTTGATTAAATTGATTGATCAGATTGATTCTTTTTTTGGATCTTCACCAATTCTAGCCTTTACATGTCCCCTGTGTATTGATTAAATTGGATTATTTCAATGTTTTCTAACTCAAATTTCATCGTTCTTTATTTTTTTCCAATAACTATTTGAAAAATATGATTAAAAAATTGTTTGTGTACCTTTCCCCCTTAATTTCTTTGTTTTTTTCATTGGTATGACCTCATGGTCCTAGTTCGATGTTCTCGGGCAATACCGATCCCAATTAGACACCTAGAATCATGATGGATTTGCAAGTGAGGGATGGATCGATGAATATATAATATATATATATATATATAATGTTTTTGGGTTGAGGATTTTTATTTTGATGATTAGAGATCAAATTATCAAAGGAGAAAATATCTACGGTAAATGGTTTGTATGACTCACCCCCCCAGAATGATGGGACATGATTTCCAATGAAAGATGGCCAAAAACCATTATCCAAGGCTAGATCCACTATTTTTGGGTGAATTCAAGGATAAATATAATGTTGTAATACCATATTAGGTGCATGGATCATAAATCTTATTTTTTTGCAAAAATCCAAAATATACGCCATGTATCGCGATAAGCACACAACATGTAGCCCCCTAGATACAACATCTGGGGTTTTAAAAGATTATAAATATGGAATGGTGTGTATCTATCATACAATCCATGTACCTCATCCCCATATGGATTATCCATGTGATGGGTTGCATGGGTGGGACTCATGTTGGAGTACACAGCCAGGTACATGGTCATGTACCAAAGTACACAGACATGGGGTCAAGTACACAAACACGACCAGAAGGACATGGCCTAGTCTCAGATAATTTTGACACACTGTATATTACACCTACATAATGTTTAATTATACATGGATTGGGAACCATGTTTTTTCCATATACACAACCAGGAAGTGGATTGGAACCACTTGTCGTGTTGATCCACTCACATGCCGTGTACTACTTGGTTCCTTATAATAAAACATCACGTTTGTGTATCTTCTTCATTTGTAGTTGGATTTTATCCTATGAGTAATCTATACTAAGTGTTTTTCTACATAGAATGTGAAGGATCCCTCGTTTGTGGTTTTTGGTATATGATGTTGAATGTTCCGGGAATGATTATTGGTTAGGTGATGCTCGACGATGGCAGTGATCACGTAGGATCACCAGTGGATTCCCAAGTGGAACCCTCTAGTCAAGCTGGGAATGGGTCCTCTACCAACTCCTATAGTGGAACCCTTCTATTAGAATAGGGAATGGGTCCTCTACATACTTACCAAGTTGAACCCTCTAATCGATCTGGTCATGGGTCCTCGATGGCTTCCTGAGTGGAACCCTACAATCATGTTGGGCATGGGTCCTCGACAGATTCTTTAGTGGAACCCTCCAGTCAAGATGGGAATGGGTCCTTAATGACTATAGTGGAACCCTCCTATCAGAACAGATCATGGATCCTCTATATACTTCCCAAGTGGAACCCTCCAGTCGAGCTGGGCATAGGTCATCGACGACTTCTAGAGTGGAACCCTCTTACTAGGCTAGGCAAGGGTCCTCTACCACCAGAGTGGAACCCTCCTACTAGTTAGGGAATGGATCATACATTCACTATAAGAGTGGAAACCTCTTGTTTCACTAGGTTATGGGTCCTCTACTTAGAGATAGTGTCCCCTCGACTATGCAGTATAGTGACGAGGTGTGGCTTAATTTTGATGGTTACTTCTGGGAAGATGTGTGAGATGTCGTGAATCATTGATGGGATTTTGGAACTATTGGTGACTCTTCTTCTTGGTCTGAGCTGTGAGATGGATATCCCCTTACTCTCCCATTTTGGAGTCATTTGACTAAGCATATATATATATATACTTCTTGTATCCATACCTTTAGATTTGGATACTCTCTTTCCAGGAGATGTGAAGACTTGTGGGGTATTCTACTTGCTTTATGTGTTTAGATTCTCATGGTTAGATGAGTATATTATCCTACTATAGGTGGAAAGGACTCTATGTGAATTTCAACTAAACATTGTGTTGATCCCCTTGTTCTTATATGAGGTTACTCTCTCTCTCTCTTGGTTTTGGTTGAGTTGGTATCTTTCACTATATCTTGCATCCTATGTAATATATATTGTATTTATATTCTTATTGTATCTCTTGATTATCCCCCTTTATATTTTGGGGAATCCTACTAGGTGTGTATATACTCACCCTTGCATGGGATTTTCCTACACATGTCATGTCTTATACAGATTAAGGACAGGTCAACAATGGCTTCAGAGGATCTTAGGGATACCTAGTACTTGGACCGCATATGGTGGTCATAGCTAAGAGATCATAATTCAGGATCTCTCAGTGTTTTACTTTAAATTTTTCAGTTTGGGACCAATTTTAGGTTGGGCATGTATTTTTTCCTTTACTTTTCATTTTACACTATATTAGTTTTGTACTATTTAAAGGTTTTGGATGCATGGTTGTTCCCTCAACTTTTGGTTTCTTTTAATTTTACTCCCTATACACTTTTTTCTTAAGATAGTTGTGTGTATACATGTAGGTACTTAGTAAAAGGACTCCTCATGTTAGTTATTACTTTGGAAATGGTCACTCTCCCCTAGACTACGGAGGCAGATTTGGGGTAGTTATGGCTAGAGCCCCAGCTTGGGTCGAGTCGTGACACATGGGGACACCATGTATATCCCATAAACTTAATTCATACCCACATGGTAGGTGATTCGTGTAGCTCCCAGGACACTACAAGATGATGGAGCTAGACCACACGTCATGTGGGTCCCCTCACACACTGTGTACCCCGTGGCTTGTTTTGAGGAAATTTCAATCTTCTGTATCTCCGTCGTTTTGACTTGTATTTTGGCCCATGAGTAGACTGTCCTAAGTTTTTTTCTACATAGAACTTGATGGTACACTCAGTTTTAGATTTTGGGATACGATGTTATATTTTTTTTCCATGGAACTTGTTTAGGCGATGCCCAATGATGATAGTAATCGGGTAGAGGATCACTGGTGACACTAGAGTGGGACCCCTCATCAGCTTGGGTTCAGGTCCTCTACCTACCAAGTAGAACTCTCCTATCAGAAAGGGTGTCGGTCCTATATGACTAGAGTGGAACCCCCTCTCACACCAGGGTGTAGGTCATTGAACAATATAGCGGAATCCCCCATCATCTTATGCACATTTCCTATACCAATTGAGTGTAACCCCATGTCATATAGGGCGTGGGTCCTCGTGAAACTAGATTGAAACCCCCCCCCCCCCCATCATCATGGGTTTGAGTCCTCTATAGATTCTTATAGAGTTGAATCCCTTATCATCTTGGTCAAAGGTCCTCTACGGACACATATATAGTGGATCCCCCCTGACAAACTAGGGCATGGGTCCTCTACTTGGAGTTTTTCCCCCTCAGATATGAGGCATAGTGGTAAGGCATGGTCCTTCATACGATTACTTCTAAGCAAACATGTGATATGTTGGGCATTGATTGATGGACTTAGAGAATTATTGGAGACTCTTTCCTAGGCTACTCTGTGATATGGATATCCCATTTTTCAATCATTTGGGTTTTTTTACTGAGAATATATATATACATCCTTATTCATTCCTTGGGCTTTGGTTACACTCCAAACATGGGTTACAAAGATTTGTGGAGTATTCCATGTGCATTCCATGTTTATATTCTCATGGTTGGATGAGTTTACTCTCTTACTATATGTGAAAAATACTCAACATGTAGTTTATCTACACTAACTGAAAGTTATTTTTTTTTATTTTAAAAAGGTAAAAAACACAAACCCTTTACGGAGGCAGAAAATGGTGTAGACCAATGGCATCCCCTTGTACAACACCCTTGATCTCGCTATGTTTGGACAAGGTTACTCTCTCTCTCTCTCTCTTTATTTGGGTTGATTTGCATCTTGTTTACTATCTTCTATCTTTCTATTTCTATTGTATCTCTTACTTCTCCCCCTTCAGCTTTCAGGATGTCCTACTGGGTATGTATATACTCACCCCTGCATGGGATTTTTCTACATGTTTCATGTCTTATTTAGGCGACAGATAGGTTGATAGTGACTTTAGAGAAGCTTAGGGATATTGGGTTATTTGGACCGTGTATGGTGGTCGTAGCTTGGAGATCAGAAGATGGTCTCTCTTAGCATCTTACTTTATTGTTTTTTTAGGTTGGGATACATTTCTAGTTGGGTATGTATTTTTATCTTTTACTTTTCATTTTAGATCATCGTACTCGTGTACACACTAGAGGTCTGGCATGATTGGTTTAATTTCTAGATATTTCATATTCTCACAATTATTCATATATACTTCTGCATTTAGATGGTCGGGTGTGTCTATACAAATACATTATGAAAAGGCCTCCCATTTAGTATGTGTCTTTTGGTTCTTGTCTCTACCCCATAGACTATGGAGGCAGTCTTAGGTTAGTTACGGCTCGATCCCCGATTAGGTTCGGGTCATGACAGCTTACTTCATGATAGATTTTCAACTATTTGGTCCTATACATTATATATATAAGTACCCCATTGAATGGTATATGAATATTTTGAAAGGGTATATCAAAAATTGAATTCATTCAGAGTGTTGAATTTCAAAGCAATATATTGTTGAGAAATCCATTGAATACTCTACCGACTACCTGACCAGTGTGGAAAGCATTGGTCTACCAAAATCTAATCACACTGGGTGGCTTGTGGGTGAATGAATTTCTAGAATATCTATTTTCACAGTCAATATTAATGATCAGAAGTAGGTCCACCTTTATTTTTGTAATAACTATTTAGAGTTTTCCCCATTGTTTAAATCCACAAATAAATTCTTAGGCAATTGAATCTATCAAGGGATGAAAGATGGATATCAAATACACATAATCATTAGTTTATAGGATGATTTAGAGACCATATTTTTAAAGATTTAGATGAAAATACTTATTCAATTTCATAATGAAATTGATGGCTATCCAGAAGACCAAATTTTCATGTATTATCTCACATTCTTCAATAGTGGAATAGTGGTGAAGGTGAGGATCATAAAAACATTGTTCTATAGGAGGTGTAGGGTTTAATTCTTGGGAGTACTCTCTTGGTATAATTTCTCCTTTCCATAGAATTAAATCATCTTTTCAGGTTACCCGATCCCTGCTTAGGTGGTTGAAATGAGGTGCAACCCACCTATACTAATGGATTACTTTGTCGACCCATAGTCACCCAATTTTTTACCCTTAGGGATGCTCTTCCATCTCATTTGGAAACGACTCATTCTCGACTGGGTCTCTCTCTAAAGAGACCTCTTTATTGGGAGGACATTCCCATGTGTGGAGGGTTCAAAAATGCCACACCTAGGTATTAACTATCCTAAAGATAACACATGTATTATCTTATAATGGTTATATAATTAATGGATATATGTTCTATAAAAATGAACAAGATGAAGTCTGTACCATGAAAAATAGTATAGTTACACTTGTGGATAAAGCAATTCATATACCTAGTACCAAGAATAGAAATCCAATTTTATGTGAATATGTCATACTTTGGAATCATCAATCAAATATGGGAGTTGGATTATATAACATTCTAATTGACGATTTTTCAATGAATGTGGGCTGATAATAGGAGTTATGTTAAAATAGGTGAATTGGGATTCATGAAAGTGGATTTCAATAAAGAAGGGTGCAAATGAAAACCATTTATAATATCATCATAGGTAGTACAATTATTTTATGTTCCAGATCCCACAAACAAAAAGTGGTCAACTGTTCTATTATCGACTAAAAATACTGAAGGGTCAGATGAAAATTCAAGTGGTTATGACCCTTTAATTGGGGTGTCGCAATCATTTCACAATATTCCCAATGGAAAAGGGTTATTTTATATCATAGGATACCACAATAAAGGGATTTTGATACTCGATAGAGGGGTCAAATCCATTGAACCTTTTAAAAAAGAGTTCAATAATCAGGTTATAATTTTTTGTAATATTTATTATGATACCTCATGTTATTGTTTGTTTATTTATACATTTATGTAATATAGATTAAATATTGGACCACTTCTATAGATAATGGATTTTTTATGCGCTGATGCTCCCAATCCTGATGAACAATAGGTTTCTTAACCTGCTCTTACTCCCAGTGTAGAGGAACATCAAACTTATACACATGTTGATGATAATAATACATATGTTGAACCCAAGGAAATGGTGTGAAGATAATAACTAATGTCCCATAAAAAATCATATTACAGTGACATTGTTAAAAAAAATATTAAGGCGATAAGAAAATGTATCAAATTTGAGGTCAGATGTAATTCATGTGGCCATCATGTTAACCCCAAAAAGGCCATGTTCTATAGTTTCATTGGGATCATCACTTATAAGTGTATTAAAATTGCTTTATTTTCATGGAACCATTTTATTCCCATGCTTAAGAAACTAATTTGGGAAGATATTAGGGTAACATTATGATATCCTTTATTTATTTTACTAAAAAATGAAACATTGACTTTCTCTTTATTATCCATTGAAAAATTCACTTATAGTAGATGATAACCACAATAAATTTTTATTAATTATTTCTAGAAAGTACCACATGTGATTTCAGAAAATTCAAACCAAAATTTATCTCATATATATTTAAGGAAAAATAAACCCACACCCAATGCATATGTATGCACACCTAAAAATCTATGAAACATGGGATGTGTTTACTGGACATCATGAGAAGATATATTTTCAGTACATTATGGATGGTAATAAACTATTTAAAAATTTGTGTATTAATCACTTTGATTAATAATTATTAATTTATGAAATAGAAACTTATTATTGAAAATAAGTGATGGGTAGAAAAACCAATGTACCCCAATCCTATAGAAAGGATGGGGTATGCTTCACTTGACAAAAAATGGTACCTATTTTAAATATATTGTAATACTTTTATGTGACATGAAAAAAAAACATAAATATTTTTATTTTTTTATATGTAGGTTTATGAATGTAAATACAAAGCCACTTCCATCCCACATCATGTGATATTGAAGGAGGCATGTGTAAATAAATATGGGATACTAATAGTTGAAGACATAAAAAAAGTGTGGGAAGCATGTTAAAGTCTGACATAATAAAAAAAATAGATTAAAATAACTATTACATAATAATGATTACTTATTTTCAAATATTTTATATCTAAAAAAGACATAGGATTCATCAATACTTATTGTAGACAATCATATACTATCAGTGTCCTTGAAGTGGTTAGAATAGTATGGTCGTGTTATAGGTATGGGTTTTGGGGTGACATCCCAAACATATTTTGAGAAAAGAAATGAATAGAGGGATAAAGATAAACAAATAAAAGAGATATAGGAATGATTAGCTACCCTTTATGAAAAATTTCATTAGAAGTTTGAGTTTCTATAAAGTGTTATAGGGGGAGATAAGAGAAGAAACGACTCAAGAACAACCACTATGTGAAGACCCCCCACCCCACCCCACACCGTCTTTGAGGTGAGTTGTTCCCCTAAATGTGTTGTCTTAGATGAGGTAATTAATATTCTCATAATTATTTATGTGAAATGTAAATCAAGAATACACTGATATATTTACTCTACTAAAATTCTACAGGGTGAAAATTACTGTGATTTATATGTATAAACACCCACTCATCACCTTGTTGTGAGGACTACCATGTTCAACATCCAAGAAGAAACAATACACAATAGAATACTTCCAATGGGTCATGTGAGAGCAGGGATTATCATATCTTGTGATCCAAGTGCTGACCTACCTATTCCACTTGACTAAACATATATTCATATGGTTGAGAAAGATATTGTAACATTCATACCATGGTCATTATATCTTTTAAGAAAACATGTTGACAAGGAGGTATTTATTTCAAATTTATTTTTCATGAAAAACCTTTAACAATTGATGGAAAAAGTTCTGAACCAATTAATGTTATTACATAAAGAAAAAGGGAAGGGGTAAAATGAAAGGTTGAATCAAAATCATCTAAACGATCAACCAGACTATCAAAAAGTTCTTTATAAATCACCTTTACCCAGCCTGTTTAATATCTACATTTACTAAGATTAATGGTTCATACAGACACAAGGTTACAAAATGGTAGTAGTCACATAATTGATTTTGAAGAAAAAATTTATGGATAGGCCATTACAGAATACATTTCTCTTTATAATTTAAATTAAATCCTCAAGTATGAATGACTGGGAGTCTCGGTTTTAAATGTATATATGAGGTGCGTTTTCATGATTTATATTTCGAATAGCTAATCTACTAATTTAATTATGACAAAATACGATTCATATTTTTTTAGTTATATATATGAATACCTATTGAATGGTTTACACTATGAACATAAATATGGACTTATTATTCCTCACATCACTTCTATAGACCAAACCAAAATGGAATTAGTTAAAATTGATAAAATAGTGGAAAATGTAGTGGCATCGTTTGAAATAAAACTTACGAATAATAGAATTTTCTTAATACCAATGATGTAGGGGTAAAAATCTAAAATTAAATTATAACAAATATATTTTCATTCCTTTCATTACTTATTCTTTTTTTAGGCAACATTTGGTACTCATTGAGTTCAATTTGGATACTCCATAGATTTATTTTTTGGATTCACTATATGGATACCCAATAAACTGAACACACATGATGATGTTCATAAAATTTTAAGACATTACATCTAATGTTTGAGATTGAATATTCAAGTTATATACTTTATATTATGTTTTAATGATATTTTTTAAGATAGGGAAGTGTTTAAATATCATTGAAATCATGGTATGAAGGCAGTCCATGCACACAGAAGCCTATCGATTTCTATAAGTGGATAAGTATTATGGTATATATAAAAATATTTCATTATCAAAACACATATAAAAAAACTTATTTTTATCAATGTTTCTGCAGTTTCCAAAAAAATGGAAAATATTGTGGTAATTCTGTTTATAAATTTATTAGAGATATCATATACCATTAAAAACTAGCATATACAAAGAGGTATTTTCAAGGATAATTACAATTTAATTTAAAATATTTATTAATCATTTTTGTATTTATATTTTTCTAGTAATATAATGACTTTTGAAAATACTCATATTCAAAATATGAAATATATTTTTTTAGAAACGAATGGGAAACATACCAGATGTCATAATATACAAATATATCATGAATATGTGACTTCATACTTCTTATTTAGTTGATTTTCTCAATATTTTATCAACTTTTTTAGTAAATTTCATCATCATTTCTTTCAAATTATTATTTTGTTAATTTTCACAAAGATCATAAATAAATGACTTCGTCAACAAGGATGATTCTCTCTTGAACTATGATCATGCACTAAATTTGATACACGATGTACCCAGTATGACTCAAATTTTATGGTTTTAATTTAAAATTTAAATTTTATTAATATATTATTTTATATTTATGTTTAATTTATTTATTTATAGTATTGCTAACATAAACATTATTTTCATATATAGGTGGATTCTTTTACATGGTTTGGGGTGGTTTGTTCAAAGCTTCTCGTGCTCATGTGAGATCAGACTTCTAGGCTGCAACTAAAATAATGAAAATGAATAAATGGGTCAAGAATGTATACAACCATCATGAAAGGGTTAATTACCACTAATTATTTAATTAATTTTTTCATCATTTTATCAAATATTTGTAACTTAATATCCTTTTCATTTTTATCTAATACGTACTTAGTTTTTTTCATATATGTTTTGGAAAGTAATATTCTTCCCCCAACTATCTGTAATAACCCAAAAAAAAAGAACATGTCCCTTTCTAATGGAAGAGGAAACCCCATGCTTCCTGAAACATGAAGTGTTTCAGGGAGCATGGGGTTTATCTTCCATCATAATATAACATGTTCTCTATTTTTAGGATTTATGAAGATAGTTGAAAGGAAAACACATATCACATACTCAATTATCCACAGCTCAATTTGAAACACAGTGTGCTTAGTATGACTCGGAATGTATGTTTTTAGTTTATAATTTACATTTTAGTTTGAAACATACATCACATTATCAAAAATGATAAAAATGAATTAATATTGTTCTGATACTTTAGGAAATTAGACCATAAGTCATTTGTGATTTTTATGAATCATTTTCACCTCAATATGGTGCATGGTGTGGCCAGTATGACTCTAAGTGTGTCTTTTAACTTAAAACTAACCTTAATTTTTGTAAAAAGAATAAGTGACATACTTAAAACCAATAAAACTCATTCTTTTGGTTTTTATACTTTACTAAAATTATTCATAAGTTGTTTTTGACATATATTAATCAATTTTTCCTTAATCTAATGCATGGTGTGACCGGTATGACTCAAAGTGTCCTTTATCAATTTAAAATTGACATTTTATTTTAAAATGTGTGTCACTCATTGAAAACCAAGAAAACATTCTCTAATTATATTTAATTTTTTTTAAATGATTCATTAGTCATTTTTGACGTGTAAGAAGTAGTATCACATAAAAATTACACTCAATGTGACTAGTATGACTCAGAGTATGTGTTTCCAGTTTGAAATAACAGTTTGGAAAAAACAAAAGTGACATACCCAAAACAGAGAAAACTCATTCGGATTATTTTCATACATTATTAAAACAATCCATAAGTCATTTATTATTTTTAATAATAAACCCCACCTCAATCTGATGCATGGTGTGATCAATATGATTCCAAGTGTGTATTTTTATTTAAAACTGATATTAATTTTAGTAAAAAGAACATCTGTATAATGAAAACTAAGAAAATGCATTCAGATTAATTTCATACTTTACTAAAGTGATCCATAAGTTATTTTTGACATGTAGGAATAAAACTCACCTCAATAAGATACACAGTGTGACTAGTAAAACTCCAAGTGTGTCATTTTATTTAAAATTGGCATTAATTTTAGCAAAAATAACAAGTGAAATATTGAAAACCAATACAACACATTCGGATTATTTTAAAACTTTATGAAGATGACCCATAAGTCATTTTTTATGTTTAGTAATTAACCAAACATCAATCCAATGTAGGTTGTGACTGGTATGACTTTAAGTGTGTCTTTTTATTTAAAATTTACATTAATTTTCATAAAAAGAACAAATGACATATTGAAAATTGAGAAAAAACATTCAGATTGTCTTGATAATTTAGGGAAATGATCCATAAGTCATTAGTGATTCATATAAATCAACCTCACCTCAATTTTATACATGTCATGACCAGTATAACTCTAAGTGTGCCTTTTTATTTAAAATCGACATTAATTTTAGTAAAAAGAACAAGTGACATACTGAAAATTGTGCAAACACATTTGGAATATTTTGATACATTAGGGAAATGATCTATAAGTAATTTTTTGTGTGTAGTAACCAACTGAACCTCAATATGATGCACGGTGTGACTGATATGACTCCAAGTGTGTCTTTTCATTTAAAATCAACATTAATTTTAGTAAAAAGAACAAGTGACACACATAAAAATGACCAAATGCATTTTGATTGTTTCAATACTTTTGGAAAATGATTCATACATCATTTTTGACATGTAATAATATATTTTACCTCAATTAGATGCAAGGTGTAACTATTATAATTAAAATTGTGTATTTTAATATAAAATTGAAATTAATTTTAGTGAAAAGAACAAGTGACATACTAAAAATAGATAAACCACATCTAGATTATTTTTATACTTTAGAAAAATGATCAATAAGTTATTTGTGATGTGTAGGAATCAATTTCACCTCAATTTGATTCACATTGTGACCACTATGACTCCAAGTGTGTCTTTTTATTTAAAATTGACATTAATTTTAGTAAAAAGAATAAGTGGTATACTAAAAACCAAGAAAATGCATTCAGATCGTTTTGTTTAATATCCCCCAATCTAGAACTCTATAATGTGGCCATAATGGGTGTTATGAGACCTCAATCATGCCTACTTGTATGCCATAGTTTGTTCACTAGAAATGGGGATGTGAAATGTATAGTGGGGAGACTATACCCCCTGGTATTAAGTTTCATAGCAGTAGAAAAAAATCATAATAAAATGGAAATAATCAATGTAAATACCTAGAGGAAAAAAACAATAAAATCCAAATAAATAATCCAATAAATAAATCAGTAATAATGTAATGATTTTCTATAATGAAACAAAATGTCATGCAATAACAATACAAGAAAAAAATAGAAAACTCAAATAAAAGACTCAAAGTACACGGTGTTGAACCCCGCATCAATCTCATCTCCAAACTCCATCCTATTCACAAAAATGAAATAAATAATAGAGTCATTTTCCCTTGTCCAAACTTGATCCATGCAATATACTCAGGTTCCAAACAATAACCTAAATTGGGTGTGAGTGTAACTCAGTAAGTTGACACCATTATATCTAAACTAAACTAGTCTAATGTGATGTGTGTCAAATAAAGTGATAAATCAATGTATTGATTAATTAAAAAATTAATAAAATACAACAAAAAACTACTTTGGATCCATGTATAAATATCTTTTAGCATGTATTATGATTATATAAACCTAAACCATATAACCAATGTAATATAACCCCCTTCAATGAAATACCAGAATATATTAGAGCATGTCTTACAACCATGCCAACCATAACCATATAACCAAGGTAAAATAACCTGATTCAGTACCACGCTAGAATATCTTGGAGCATATCTTACTACCATTCCAACCACAACCATATAACCATGGTATATTCACAACAATCTTGGTCAAAGTTTTATAATCATTACATTATTCAGGACAAATACCTATAAGCATTACAACATGGTATTGGGCATAGCCCGCACAATATACGCATTACATCATGGGACTGGAATGATCTTGATCAATATCAACATTACAACATATAAGTGTGCAAGTTTCAGGGTCAAGCCTGATATATAATAATTATAACATGAAATACAATACCTATCATACAGTACATATATCATAATATCACATCACAATTCTCAATGGTTAATTTTGAGAATTAACATTCTTCTTTCATATACCACTTATAATTAATTCACAATCGATTAATAGTTATATTAATAATAAATAAGCCATAATCCAGGGATTCTATAATAAGAAATCACCCTAGGTCACATGTCATGATAAACATACTTTAATCTATTATCCAACTAAATTATATTCAAAGGTTTTCTCACTCAATGGGTAGCCATAAGCCATGTCAGAAGCCAACTAAAAGCAACTGAATTCAAGGGATGGTATTATTTATTTAATTAATTGATCTGGGTGTAAACTACTATGGAACTATCACAATATTGCATAAACTTAAAAATAATCAAACAATAGGGTTAAGATTTAGACCCCCTACCTTAACTAGCAAAAAACACAATGCTTTTAACGGAAAACTCCCACAAGAAGAAAGGTGTGGAAGATTGCAAAGAGTTTCCTAGGTCAAAATTGATCATGATCAAAACTAACAATACAATTGGATAAATGATTCCCCCACAATGGTAGGAGAAGAAGGAAGATAATGGAGAAATATGACCAAAACCACTTACTAGGGATTTCTCACACAAACAAGATGTCCAAAAGGTAGTTTGGCACCCCCAAATTTTCCTAGATAATTCCCTAGGGTCCACAGGAGAGAAGCTATAGTGGATTAGAATGAAAATCATCCACATAGCATGTTTAAAATTGTAGGTCGAGCATTTACATGTCTTGTAATGACATTACACATTGTGTAAATATTTTTAATGTAATTCACTGAAAACCTCATTGCCTCAAGTTTATTTTATTAAAACCCCCAAGCAATAACACAGTGTGTAATCTCTTTAGACAACATATAAATGTTTTTCAATTGATTTTTCAGCCTAATTTCATTTTAACCAACCCAAGCCCCCTTTAAATATTCTCAACCTACCACGAACCCATGAAAAACTCAATCCATTATACATATACTCCATTAATTAAAACAAGAAAACATCCCTAAACTTTATGTCAGTTTCTCCAACAAACGATATCCATCTCAAAGAAACACTCGACCAATAAGGCTAAAATAAAAAACTCATAGATACATACCTAGAAAAATACAGGATATAACATTTTGATACATTAGAAAAAATTATCCATGATTTATTTTTGATTTATAGGAATCAACCGAATCTAAATCTTATACACGTTGTGGTCAGTATGGTTCAAAGTGTTCATTATCATTTTAAAATTGACATTTTAGTTCAAAACGTGTGTCACTCACTGAAAACTAAGAAAAAAATCAATGATTGTCTTGATAATTTAGGAAAATGATTCATAGCCCATTTATGATGTCTAGGAGGCAGTCTCATATTAAACTGACACATGATGCGACTGTTATTTTTCAAAGTGTGTGTTTCCATTTTGAAATGACATTTTAGTTAAAAACAAAATTGGCATACTCAAAACCAAGAAAATTAATTCATATTATTTTTATACTTTAGGAAAATTATCCTTAAGTCGTTTTTGATGTGTAGAAATCAACCACACCTTCATCTGATGCACAGTGTGACCAATATGACTCCAAGTATGTCTTTCTATTTAAAATTGACATTAATTTTAGTAAAAAAACAAGTGACATACTAATAACTAAGAAAAAACATTTATATTGTTTTGATATTTTAGTAAAATGATTCATAAGTCATTTTTTACATGCAAGAATCAACCTCTCCTCGATCCGAGAGACGGTGTAACTTTTATAACTCCAAGTGTGTCTTTTTATTTAAAAATGACATTAATTTTAGTAAAAGGAAAAATTGACATACTGTAAAATGAGAAAATTCATTCAGATTATTTTGATACTTTAGGAAAATAATTTGTTGTGGGGGATAACTCTATATGAGAGATGGTCTCCATTCAATATCACAGTATCCATTGGGTGTCTTGGTTTTTTAAAATCCTAAATGAAAAAACGATGTTTATTTACAGTATATTACATAAAACTGATAAAGAGAAACCATGTTTGAGTTGTAATTACATATATCTGCAATAAGACAAATTAATTTAGTGGTGAACAACACATGATAGTATTGAACAACAACATACACTAGAAAATAGCTATTACAAAATTCAATCATTAAAACTAATTCTCATAAAATAGAATACATAATTTGTACACATTATGATTCAATTAAAACATAATCAAGAAACATGAGAATTAATTTCTAGAATTAAATATATATTCCATAATTACAAGGAAGCACCACCGATGACAACCCAAGCTAAATCAAGGCTCAAACATCTTCTATAATCAATACATTCAATTAAAATCTAGAGACATAACAGGCTGACATATTTTAATTAAAATAATAATAAATGACATTCGTCAGTTTAGAGGTCTAAATAAATGTGAAAAGGAAAACAGTAAAAGAGAAACAGATGATTTATGTGCTTTTAACATTGGAAAATGTGCATGGGTAATGATCATCACTGGTTTTTTCACTATTAAAAAGTAACATAGGGTAAAATTCCAACTAGACAATAAGACATAAAAAATAAAGTAGGACCATAGACATTCATGACACAAAAGATAAAAACAAATAGTAGGTACAATACTTACATAAAAAATCAAAAAAAATTAACTATAAACTAGATTGATACCCCGCCTTACTAGGGATAATTCTCGCATTTGTTGATGAAGAAGCCTACAATGAGCCACTGAAATTGTGGTTGAGGAATTAAAATCTTCAAGATCTCCTCTACTGTCCAGGTATGCAACAGCTATCCAGATACATGGGTGATGTGTGAATTCACCAACAATGATCAGATTCTTGGTTGTTGTCTAGATCCATTACTGTTGAGGTTCGACATCCTCTAGGTTCAATAACAATAATTGATTTCGAGTACCATGGTGGACCTTTGGTGTTGCGCCTCTAGCGAATAAGGAGTCGTGCTAGAATCTTCTCTCTATGTCTACCAAAACCCTCTATGCACCGTTCCTCTTGGAGAATTAGGAGAAATAATGGAACCTTCCACCGGTTTTCTCCCTCTCTTATATTATCCTTGGTAGGGATGAGCTGTAATGGATTCTCTTCTCAGTGAACAATGGCTAGCCCACCACTGCACCACTCTCTCCGTCGGGGAAGATCTGAATTAATTCACCTTTTAAAAAGGAGCACTGAACTCTAGGAGAGGCGTTGTTGTCTTTGATTGTGAAAATGTGAGTCTCTGAAATCCCTAATTGTGCTTCTCTATTGGGTAGGAAGGCAAGGCATGAAAATCATGGAAACCTGCAAAAGATAGAGGAGGTAGAGAAGCAACTGAAGCTGTATGCGTGGATGGTGGAGATGGATTGGGAGGTTCCCAATTGAAAACCATGTAACAAACATAAAAAGAAGGCATATTAAAATTAATTTTAATTAAAAAGTAAAGGGAATATAAAAATTCAAAAAATTCTATCTTGGAAATTAAAATGCATGAAAAGATTTAATATCCAACAACATCACACTCTCCACCTTTCAAATTAAAACATAAACCACATGATGATTCTACAACACCTAGCATCATCAACTTGGGAATATCCTAAATAGGAAACAACCAATGGGGAATGACCCAAACAATCCCCCCAACCAAGTATCAACTATGACATATGTTGTAGGAAGTTGGATGATATTTAAACAACCACAAAACATGCACAGAATTAAACAGTTCTAAACAACTGCATGATAAAATCCATACCTTCACTTTCCTGAGTTTCACTCTAAGATGATTCCAATGAGGAAATTTAGACCAAAAAAACACATACCAACATGGGTCCTTGAAACAATTCACCAGTGCCTATAGAACACCCAAAAAAAAGAGTAGTATCCACCCTCACACAAAAAATGGATAAAATCCTAGAAAATTTACATAGAATCAAAACTCAGAAATTAAAATATTAAATAATGAAAAATAGTATAAAGGGAAATAATAGAGGACGTATTCATAGTAAAGGAAAAAAAACAAAGATAAAAATCTCCACCTGAATCTATAAAAACAAAAAAGGACTAAAACACCAAGCACCATCAGATTTAAGCTAAGACATGCTGCCTAAAAACTCTAACAGGAAGACTCTCGATGTGAGGAACTAGAAGATCCTTAAAATATGGATTTAGAATATCCACACATGAAGATGATTTCCTAAACAAAATCTACAAAGAGATACCCTCAAACAAAAGGGAAATTTGAAGGATGCATGCAAGAAATCCCAACATCCTATCACATATCTAATATGTGAGAACAAAATGTTAGGAGCCAACTAGAATCTAGGGGAGAACAAGAAACATATGGTCCACACATCCTACTCTAGACTTACTAATGGAACATGACTACTAGGAAACCAAAAAAAGAAAAAATCTGTTAAAATGTTAAAACTACAAACAAAGAATCGTGGTGATCAGACAAGCGACATTGAACCCACAAACTACCCAAACCTAAACACTGAACTCACTACAGGTCCATACTTATAGAAAAAATTCCTAAAGGACATGTAGGAACAAAATGGAGCTAACATAATCTCATCTCCTTAGAAAAAAGGTAGACACTAGAGACACAAGATCTTACAAATACCTTATTGCAATCCATCTCTTAAACATAGGCCAAACTCACACAAAACCCAACCCTACCCTGAAACCATAAACACACATAGGTAGCAACTACCAAGAGGAATCTTTGAAGCTCATACATGAAAAGAAAATAGGGAAATAGAAAGGAAAAAAATTACTTTTAGTAGAATGAAATTATAGCCCAAGAGAGAACATGACCAAGCTGAAAAAAACAATGAATCATACTAAAACTAGTAAAATCCACTAGAAAATCATTTGAAAGAAAATAGCAAGAAATTTCACATTTTAACAAGTAAATATTTAAACCCAATTATCCACTGGTGCCACTTTTTATGAGGGATTCCCCTACGTGGGATATGGTCCCCATGCAATATCCCAAGATCTATTTATTGTCTTAGTTTGTTAGAATATAAAATGAAAAAATATTTTTATTTATAGTTTATTACATAGAAACTGATAAATAGAAACCATGTTCAAGTTAAAATTCCAAATATCTAAAATAAAATAAATGAATTTAGTGGTGAAAAACACGTGGCAGTATTGAAAAAAAACATAAACTAGAGAGTGGCTATTACAACATTCATGCGTTGAAACCAATTCTAATAAAATTGAATATATAATATGTACACATTATGATTCAATTAAAATAGAATCAAACAATAAGATAATTAATTTCTAAAATAAAATATACACTCTCTAATTACAAGGCAGTAGTACTAATGAAAAACTGAGCTAAAACAAAGTTCAAACAGCTTCTATAATCAACAAATTAAATTCAAATCCAGAGATATAATATGTTGGAATATTTGAATTAAAATAAGAATCATAGATGTTCAAAGATTTATAGGTTGAAATAAAAGTGAAATTGAAAATATTAAAAGGGATATATATAATTTACGTGCATTGTCTATTAGCCGACCTTCACGAGGAGGGATCATCACTGATTGTTTCACTACGAAAAAGGTATAGAGAGTACAAGTCCAACTAGAAACCAATACACAGGAAACAAAGCAGGGCTAGAGACACTCATGACACACAAGATAAAAACAACCAGCAAGAACAAGGCTTATATAAAAAATCAACAAAGAAAAAAAATATAAACCAGACCAAGACCCCCTTACTAGGGCTCAGTCTCACCTTTGTTACGGAATAATCCTACAATGAGCCGCTAAAATTGTGGTTAAAGAATTAAAATCTTCAAGATATTCTCTACTATACAGGTATGAAGTGGCTATCCAAATGCACAGATGATGTGCATATTCATCGATAGTGACCATATTCTAGGTAGTTTTCTAGATATATCATTGTTGAGGTTCAACATCCTCTATGTTCATGAAAAATAATTAACTTTCAGTATTGTGGTAGATCTTTGGTTTTGTGCCTCTAGAGAACAAGGAGTCGTAATATCATCTCATCTTTATGTCTCCTATAACCCTATACTCATCCTTCTTCTTAAATAATTAGAATTAACCAAGGAAACCACTATCGAGTTTCTCTCTCTCTCCCTCCTATTCTCCTCAGAAAGGATGAGTCTTAATTATTCCTCTTTCTTAGAAAACCATAGACAACCCACACCATGGCTCTCTCTCTCTATCAGGGAAGATCCAAATCAAGTAACCTTTGAAAAAGGAGCATCGAACTCTAGGTGAGTCATTTTTATCGTTAACAGTGAAAATATGGGTACCTAAAATCCCTAATTTTGCTTCTCTATTAGAGGAGGAAGGTGAGGTGTAAAAATCAAGGAAACCTTTAAAAGATAGAGGAGGTAGAGAAGAATCCTAATTCGAATACATGGATGGTGGAGAAGGCTTGGGTGGTTCCTAATTGACCACCGTGTAACAAACTTAAAATAGAAGGCATATTAAAAAGAATTTTAATTAACAAAGTAAATGGAATATAAACATTCACAAGATTTATAAGTCATTTTTGATGTGTATGAATAAACTACAACTCAATCTGATGTATGGTGTGATTGATATGACTCTATGTGTACCTTTTTATTTAATATTGATATTAATTTTAAAAAAATTAACTAGTGACATACTGAAAACAATTCAAAACCATCTAGACTATTTTTATACTTTATTATAATGATCCATAAGTTATTTGTGACATTTAGGAATCAACTATAACTCAATCTGATACATAGTGTATCGAGTATGACTCAAAGTGTTCATTATCTATTTAAAATTTAAATTTTAGTTCAGAACATGTGTCACTCAATAAAAACCAAAAAAAATTATCTTCAATTACCTTGTTAATTTAGGAAAATTATTCATAAGTCATTTGTGACATTTAGGAAGTAATATCACGTCAAACTGACACACAATGAGATTGGTATGACTCAATGTGTGTGTTTTTTTTAAATAATATTTTTTGTAAAAATCACAAATGACATACTCAAAACTGACAAAACACATTCATCTTATTTTTATACTTCGTCAAAATGATCCGTAAGTCATTTGTGACATGTAGGAATCAGTCACACCTCAATCTAATGCACAGCGTGACCAATATGACTCCATGTGTGTATTTTTATTTAAAATTGATATTAATTTTATTAAAAAGAACATGTGACATATTAAAAACCAAGAAAATTCATTCATATTGTTTTGATACTTTAGTAAAATTATCCATAATTCATTTGTGACATGTAGGAATTAACCCCACCTCAATATAACGCATGGTGTGATCGATATGACTCTAAGTGTGTCCTTTTATTTAAATTTTAAATTTTATTAATGTATTTTTTTCATATTTATGTTTAATTTTTTTCTTTATAGTATTACTAACATAATATTTGTTTTCTTATATAGGTGGATTCTTTTTCTCTAGTTAGGATGGTTTGTTTAGAAATTGATGCCATGGTTGGGCTTTTTTGAGAGGGGGTTGTGGGTGTTCCAAAGATGAAGAAACATTAATGTTTTTGAATAGTAATTGAAAATTTAATTATAAAAAACATTGTTTGAAATTTATATAGTAGGGTTTTTTTATTTGTGATGTAAAATTTATTTCTATTAAATTATTTATTTTCATATAGGTGTATTTACATACAGGTTATAAGTGTATTTGTTGCAGTGTGTTGTTATTCAAACAACACACTACTGTAGGTGAGCCTTTATCAGTACTAATGAAAGCACTAATAAAGGGTTTTCTTTATCATAAGTTTATTTAGTGATGATAAAATCACCCCCCCCTAATAGCACTAAAGAAAACAGTGCTTCTTTACCACTGTTAAATCCCTTTTTGCGTGCTGTTAAAGGGCCAAACTGTGGCGGTGATCCAAGGGATTTTGGGGAAGGAGATGAGTAAATTGTCATTTGGTGTTTGTTATATTCATCCTATAACAACTTTAAAATGGTATTGGTCACATTCCACATCCTCATAAACCCAAATCTTCCATAACATGTAACATTTTGAGCGAATATTTATAACATAAAATAAATATTGTCATTTTTAATAAATAACCCTATCAAAAACAAGTTTTAATTATATTTTCACTTATATAAAAAATAAAATATTTTTCTATATCATTTAATCCATGAAAATTATTTTCATAATCAATGTATCAATTTTTATGAATTAATTAACTATTTTTATGAAATATAAATAATCATTATTTTTTTCAAAATTTGATGCAAAATTATAAATTTATATATGTTGGAACTAAGGTTGTTCTTTGCTGGAAATAGAGTTTGTTTTGTGTTTTTTTCAATATACACTGGTTTGATTGAGTATTTTTTAAGACAAGTGATCTTACAGTATACGCTGACATCAGTGTTGAAGGTGTCATCGTTTCCCAGTTTTTTCCAAATTTTTGGGCTCAAAATCTGGATGAAGGGATAGCATCATTAAAAGTTGTTTTCTGGAATCAGATCTTCATAAATATGGTAAATTCGTGGGGTTTTGAAGATTGGGTTGAGGATTTCAAAGATGTGGAGCATCGCAAATAGATATAGTGATCTTCATGATTACGAGAAGTGGAGCATCACAACTACGCGATGTGTTGACAGTGATCACCACGACTATGTCAAATTTTAGTGGAGAATCATGAAGGAAGAAGCACCATGAAGATGTTTTGGAAGATCTGAAAAATGTGTTGGAGGTGGTGGATCATTTTTAATGGATTGTCCTATAAATATAAGTCTACCCCTCTTTATTTTACATGAAATTATTTAAGAAAAATCTGGAATCACTCAAATTTCATAAAGCTATGGGAGCTCTGTGAATATGGATTTCTATGAGAGCTTGAGCATCATGAAAAGACTAGTTTAGTCTTGAATAATGTTAATGTTTCTAATTAATGAGTGCTTCATGATGATGGGTTATTCTGTATTGTCTCAATGATATTTGCAAAGGAAGTTTCTTATGTGAAGGTAGTTAGCTTCGCGAAAGGTAGCTTTGAACATCTTTTTTCAGTGAACAGTGCTTTTAATGTGCATCAACTCATTTATATGGTCGAATAATAGTCTCATGATAGATAGAGATAAATACTTTAAATTCAATCCATTTAATTTCCCTTTAAGTCGATAAACTGAGTTAGACTTCTCTCAAAGTAGTGAGTTAGGGGCGTCGAAAGAAGTGTTCTGAGGGACGTAGTGTGTTATCCCTAAAATCTTGTAAAGGTAATGTTCCTAGCATAGACTGAAAATCTATGAACTTATGTATTCCAAAACTAGTGAATATTAGTGGATTTAGGTATGACTGACACACTATTGACATATGCTCTTTGGAATATCCCTTAGTGATGAACCGAGTAAAATTGTTGTATTTCCTTTCTGTGTGTGAATGCTTGATTTCTAATCGAATCCATCATACAGGTTTAATGAGTTCTAACCAATGTGGGAATAAGATCCATCACATTAATAGAAAAAAGTTGACACCCTTATCCACCCCTCCCCTCTCAAGGTGTTTCGGGGTCCTAAAATATATATACATCTTTCCAATAAAAATGATGAAATATTTTATTAAAAAAATTCGTGAAAATGGTTTCACCATAGACCTCATGATTTAAATTAATTATTAATTTTTATTTTGATCCATTTAATTTATTTTAAAATAATTAAAACAAAATTTTGAATCACTATGCTGTTTTTGTTTCAAAATTCCACCTCACGTGGTCCCTGTTGACTTCATGCCATAAAATTCAGATCTGGTGACCATTTTATGTTTTCAAAATTCCACCACATGTTGAATTATTTTTAATTTTCATTATTTAATATATATTCACCACCACCTATCATTTGGTTATATTATTTTTTAAAATTCAATCATCAATTATTAGAAACATATTAATTAAATTATAATTAATAAGGATGTGAACAATCAATGACAGTCAGGATCTTCAATTTAAAATTAATAAGAAAAAAACACTTGTACTAACAATAAAAATAATAATAATAAGGAAAAATAGTAACAATTGACAATGATAGTAAAATTCACTTTTCATCAATGTAAATAAATTATTGTATGTCAAACAATTCCACATAATCTTCCTAGTACATATGACAAGCAAAACCCAACTTACAATCCAAATGGTTTCTTAAAAAAATTATGTTTGTTCATGTAGAAAAAAAATAAACATTTATTAAAAAACCATTCTATAAAATTTATTAGCAAAATATCTACTCTTGGAATTGATATTTTTAGTCATTTCAAAAAAACAATATCTAGTCATTTAACAATTGTAGTAACTCATGGTTGGGTGAAGCATCACCTTGATACATTATTCATTGGTCTAAGAGGTGAAAGAAACAAAAAAATCTACCATAATTTAATGGGAAGTCTCTAAACCATGACCTCCCAAACACCATCTTAGCTTCATGAAAATAATGAATTGAATGGTGTGTTACTAGAAGTGTAGTATATGAATAAACTATAAGGATATTTGTGTCTAAAAACTGAAGGTTATAAATACAAACCAAAAAATAAAATTTACGATCTAATTAAAATGAGAAAATAGATAGTCCCCTAGAGTCTAGATTGACATTCAAAATTGACTTGATAAAGGGAGTTTTTTCAAATTCAATTTGTAAAAATGGGACAAAGTTAACTAATTACTTATTTTTTATGAGGAATAAAATTATGAAATTTATTTATTCTATCATTACCTGAGTTCTTACACATATCAACATAAGAAAAGAGTATCAACTCATACAAGCCATATAAAATATGTTTTTTCACCACATCAAGTGAACTGACCTATTGTGTGAGATTAGAAAATAGAATATATATAGAATACATAATAATAAATAGTTGAGGAAAACATATTAGGTCATGTGAAATCTAACTCTCACGTTAGTTGAACCCAACAATCGTGTGAGGATAAATGATTCTTATGTTTTGGTGATAATACCAAACAATGGGTTTTATGGATGGTGTGGTCAAAATTAAAATCCCCATGTATGAATGACTGATGTCCACATAAGAATGAACCAAAGGGAGTGAGATTAAATTACACACGTAGAGAATTTAACATAGATAGAATAATAACAAAAAAACACAAAGTAAACTAGCATGACATATTATGAACATGTGAAGCATGAAAATGAATGAAAAACTGACAAGAAATTAGTTTCATTACTAAATCAATAAGCATGAAAATTCCAAATGGTGTATGTAGACCATATTTTATCTGGTATATGTAAAGTGAAAGGGGCATCCTTTTTTAGTGGAGTGTCGTAGGTGCCTTCATATTTTGAAAGACATGATAATTGAGTGGTGACCAAGAGTTATGCGGAGATGGTTTGTGTACTCTTTGGATGCATGGTTTTTTAGGATGGATATGTATCATCCTGTAAGATCCCAAGTCTTTATTCGAGGTATATATCCTTTTAATTTTAGTCTAATTCTTTTTTACCTAATAAGAATGACTAATAAGATCACATGTGTTTTGGGGGGTGTTTGGGGCTTGTTCAGAGCTCAAAACCCAATTTTTTGGGAGAAATAAACTAGCCGCATAGTTAAGAGAAACCATGTGGGGTAGTCCTTATAGTTACCCCTAATCATATGAGGCTTGATAGAGAGAAGTAGAGGGATGCATGGTTTAAGGAAACCATATGCTCAAGGACACAAAGGCATGCTAAAACTCTACAGCTTTTACTAGAGGAGAATCACATGGTTGGTGCATGATTTCTAAAACCATGCAGCCTAACCATGCGGGTTTCCTCTTAAGGTAGTGGCCTTCTGACAGTTGGCACATAGTTTGTCCAACCATGCGACCTAAAAACTCTGGGAAAATTTTCATTTTCCCCTTAAATGATTACATCCTTTACCAATCATCTTATTTTACATATTCTCTAGTTTATAGTGGGTTTTCTATCCCATTGATCTCCCACATTGGCCCCACCTAGGTTATTTAATAACTCCTTTATCTAAATTTTGATTTAAGCATTTTCAATCTCTTTGGATATCCATCAGTGAGTACTCTATTCCTTTTGTGTCATTGTCTATTTTTCTTTCTCTCAATAGAGTTATCGAGGTACAAGATCATATGCCCAATTTTTAGGGTGTTCATCCATTATTTAGATTTATTCCAACCCATGCCAAACTAAAGGTCGATACTAGATGAGGAGAGTTATACAAGATCGAGGTAGGTGGTCTATCAATTATGCCTCAAGTTTTAATGTTTTATAATATGTGTCGTTGTGTTTCACACCAGTTTCATCATGTGTTGCCTTAAATTATATCTGTCTTAAATTTTTTGATGGGTTAGAACCCAAACCACATTGATATTGACTATCTTAGAGGGATCCATCCCATGGGTGATCTCTTTTCATGACTAAGTGGCTTTTAAGAATAAATAGACAAAGAACCTATTAGAGTGTTTGGTTTTACTTTAAAGAATGATATCACATTGATAATGGATGGATATAAGGGAATAGAAAAACCAATTCCCTAATCATTTATAATTAATTGAATTGAACATGAGTGGTATGATCACCTCTCCCATCTAAAATGGAACAATGATTTTTCCCTTGTCATTATTAAACATAGCTGAATTTTGAGTTATTCCATGGCTCATATTAAAGCCAGTGGATATTTATCACTAAGGATGTGTGGGAATGCCGAACTGACCCTCTTATGATATTCTAAATGGGCATGATGACCCTTAGGATTGATGTGTGTGTGTGTGTGTTCATGGTGTCCATATATAATTTAGATATGGGAATGATGTCCCTTTAAAATTGTGATATGGGTATGGCATCCCAAATATAAATTAGATACAGGCATAACATCCCTTGTGATATTATATGAGAATGATTTCTATTATTATATGATTATGGGCATGGCCTTCTTACATGTGATATTGGGTATGGTTTCCCCTACTCTTGTGATATCAGGCATGAAATCCATATTTTGTGATATTGGGCATGGCATCCCAATACTATGATATTGGACACGACGTCCCCTTTAATTTTTTGATACAGGGAATGGCGTCCCTTGTAAATGTTATATTAGGCATGACATCCCCTTTACTATCATTATACTGAGAATGGAATCCCTTATAAATGTGATATCGATCATTGTGTCTCTTGACACTTATTCAGAGATATTTCAACATGGGATAAAGTAGGTAGTGTGAACCTAGTTTTCTTCTTGTGACCAGAGCTGAACCATTATAATTGTTATTATTTCTTAACATTACTATATCTTCACATTGTCATATTATGCACACAAACTAGATATTCATAGATTTAATTGGTGGTGGCATACTGAGATTTATCTCACACCCTATTTGGGTCGTCTATGGTACCCAGGAAGACTATATGCTTACAGGTGTAGATAAGGGAAATATTCCTCTTATGAATTCATGACATTTTGGATTGGTTAGGATGGATCATGGTAACAGATGATTAGGATAGATCATGAGATGCGTGGATAGATTCTTCCCTTTTGGGATTCTTTTTGTATAGTATGTATAGTACTGTTGCCTATTATTTGTATCCATATTTTCCTGCTTTATAGATAAATGACATACATTATCATATTTTTTTATATGATTTAGTTTCTAGTTATTTAATGATTATTATTTATTGGTTGTTTATATTTTCTTCTATTGTGGCGGGTTTCTGGTCAATTATATATAGTGTCTATTTTTGTTGCGCCTTTGGTTTACTTTTGCTTCCACTATTTACCTTTTTCATTACTTATCTATTATGATCCAATATGGTAATAGAGGAATAGTCTCTCCATAAATACACCCTAGGCCATTGCTATTATTCGGTAGCCTCTGGTGTTTAAGGAGATGTGATTGAGGCCATGTGGATAACTGGGCTTAGGGTACCAATCAATAGAAATCAGGTATGAGACATCACAAAGTGGTATCAGAGGTCCTTTTCTTTTCTTGTCTTACTATTTTGAGAGAATATATAGTAGATTAGGAATGCTAAGGTATTTGGAAATGATTTTTACCTAGGAGTAGATAACCCATGTATAGAGAAAATCCAAATTTCCTCAAATTGTTATGATTATTACGGTTTATTTGATTCAACCTTTGGGAGATTCACTAGAATATTGATATTACTATTGATATAATTGAGGTTTATCTTTTTTACTCAGACTGGTGAGATGAGGGAAGGGAATCATTGATCATGCATCATATTAAGAACTTTGTAGGAAAACCAAATTCCATGCATATGTCATTCCATATACGAGCATTGTGTGGTTTTTATTTTTTATAATTTCTATGATTGTTTTTAATTTTATAAATAGAAATGTTATCATCTAATGATTATTATAGGGAATTGAGAAAACATAGTTGTTACTTAGAGTGCCTGTAATAACTTATCAATTTTTACTTATATATGATATATAAAACACCCGAAGTAATCAACTATGACATATTGATTCATGGACCATTGGTCACCAAGATCAGAATGTGTTAGGGTATGGATTAAGTGGGAACCATGTTTTAGTTTATAAGGTGTATGGGCCCTTATGGATCGAAAGCGGTGAACCATTTGTTTCAAAAATTTAAAGATAATAATGATATAAATATTAATTTAAAATGAAATTGAAAATTCAAAAACATAGAGCTCGACCCGGTCCTGGCCTTAGTAATGGGCAGTAGGTAGCATATATGTTGTTTTATATAAATGTTTCTATCACCCATACCTAACTCTTTGAGCTGGAAGAGGGGTGATACTATAACATAGAAAGGATTTGTACCTGTTCTATTTCTATATATGTGGATTATTCCATTATAAAACTTTATATAAGGGGTGTGTTAGAAAATTTTAGAGAAATGACACTATGAAGTCCTTCAATTGTATTCCAGGAGAGTGATGATGACCATGCTCTGAAGGTGGTGGGCCGAGAGCCACCAGTTATACCTCCAGTAGTGCCACATATGGAACCACATTCTATTCCCTATAAGTGAGATTATTCTTGGTTTTGAGGATATTTTATAAGGATAATTCATACTTTATAGGTAGCTCTATGCTCTTCCCCTCTATGGAAGAGTTGACTCGAGAGTTCTAGCAGCAGCATCCGCCCATGTTTTTAGGGGATGGAAGAACACAAGATGTAGAGTTATGGATCAAGACTTTAATGTCTATATTTGAGCATCTGGAGACACCTCTTGAGATGAGAGTGAAACTTGATACTTATATTCTTCAAGGATCCACCAAATGCTGGTGGGATATACTAAATCAGGCGGGTCAGTATCAGGAAGTGATGTAGAGGGATTTCCAATCAATCTTCTTTGACTATTTATTCCTTTAGACCCTAAGAAAAAATTGTTCCATGGAATTTATGAACCTACATTAGATTTCAATGACAGTAATGGAGTATTCATTTCATTTTATAGATCTGTAATGTTTCGTGCCTATCTACACTGTTGATGATCCAGCGAAACCGAGACAATTTGAGGATGGTTTGAGACATCCTATTCATTCTCTGGTGAATATTTTTTGGATTAATACCATATTTGAAATAGTGTACCAGGAAATTATCACCGATTTAAGCCTAAGGAATGAAATAGTGATATCCATGGAGGTTTGGAACCCTGGAAGAGTAGTGGTTTGACTAGCGGTCAGAAGTAAGGCATTGAGTCTGCATGCGTGAGCAGTGGCAGCCAGGTGACACCTGTAGACAGTTATATGGTATGTCACTAGTGTGGGAAACCTAGGAATATGAGGCCCTAGTGTCCTAGAGACCCTGTTAAGTATGTGGATATGATAGATTGGGTAATCTACATTGCTCTTGTAGGACCTTACCATTTGTGTCGAGTGGAAGAGGATTTATGCTAGCTCCACCTTCAGGAGCCTTTTTAGTAGCACCTCTCCAAGAAGTTAGCTGGAATAATATCATCCATACAGTTATAAGAGGAGGTCATGTACATTGTAGCTAAGATTTAGATATACAATTCCAATAGATCATACCCACTCTGAGTAGTGAGGTTGCAGCACAAGTCTAGGGATTAGGCCAGATTTATTCAGTGCAACCTATACCAAAGGAGCAGGATGTTAGGCCATAAACTTTTTGAGGTTATATTCTAGTAGCTTATACCATAATTTATACCTTATTTGACACAAGTGCATCACATTCCTTCATATATCTTCCTATTTTGGATATCTTTGGACTATATATTGAGTACTCTTGTAGTGTGATGACACTTGATACACTATTCGGTATATGATCAGAGAGCGTACACCAGTGCAAGGACTCTCCTCTAGAGGTAGGAATCCATTATTTCTCATGGAACCTCTTCATACTCACGATGAAAATCATTGATATCATTTTATGGGTGGATAGATTAGTTTTATATCACACCTATGTGGATTTTTATCATCATAGGGTGTCGTTTACATCACTAGAGGGAGGTACATATCTCCACAAGGGTAAGTGGGATGTCTAGGCTGGTAGAGCTGGACTAGTGCCTCTTGGGATAGGTAGAGTGAATACCCATATTTCCATCCTTTATATGAAATATCAGGGGCTATGTCTAATTAAATTCTCTCCTGTAGTCGATCGATTCAGGGATGTCTTCCCTGACAAATTTTCTGGACTACCTCCCGATAGAGAGGTAGAGTTCACTATCGAGCTAGTGCCTGGAGCTTTATCGGTATCTATTCCTACATACAAGATGGATTCTACTATGTTGTAGGAGATCATAAGGCATCTAGAAGATTTGGATGCCAAAGTTTTTATATGGACTAGTACTTCTCCCAAGGTTTCACTGGTCCTTTTCACTAAAAAGAATGATGGAACCCTCAGGCTTTGTATGGATTACCAGAAATTGAACCATCTTACAGTGAAAAACCGGTATCCCTTACTTCATATAGATTATCTTTTTGAATAGCTTAGAGGAATGGGGGTATTCTAAAATACCAACCTAATATCAGGATATCATTAAGTATGAGTCATACCTTCAGATATTCTGTCACAACGCGACCCACCAAGGTCTGACCTGTAATTACCCCATGCCCACCTCCAATAGGCCAGGGGCTAGAAACAAACACCAAGTAGGCATATCCCACAAATGAGAGACATTATCCTAAATTAAATATACACACACACATATATCCAAGATAACAAAATGCAAAAATATAAAATAAATGAAACAATCCATGCATACATCTAAAATCCCACAACATAGTACGATATTAAGAGTACTGAAAGAAGAAAAAGGGGTAAAATACAATCTCAACCAAAAACTATAAAAGTCCAACCTAATCATATGGAGAGTACTAAGTCAACAACAAGATCTTGGTAAAAAAAACCTTCGTCTGTCAAGCACTAGCTACACTCTGCCAGCTCCTTGTCCTCTCAAGACACCATCAAAAGGGTCATCATCTACATAAGACATGACACGTGTAAGAAAAGTCCATGTAGGGGTGAGTATAAAAATACTCAGTAGGACACCCCTAAAACACTAAAAATGAAGCTCCAAGTACAATCATCTCAATACAAGATAAAATAATCAATGTATAATAGAAACACCCAAATATACTCAGGAAAGGTACCATGCCACCAGGTAGTCATAACCAGCTACCAACCACTTGATTATTCTTGAATCAATGCTAATTGTGGTATAACCCATTCCATGATCCATTCTTCCATCAAAGACACTCAACAAAGTGGTCTAGATCATAGGTCCCTACCCAATAAAGCTTACTCGTCTGAGAATAATCTAATACACTGATAGGGGGTCATGCCCAGAACCACTAGGGGACACTATGAACATAATATAGATCAACCCACTATATAGGGGATCGTATGTGTAAGGACCCGAAAAATGTACCTCTTTTATTTAGCGATATCTTTTCTCCGAATATATTTTTATTATGTTTTACAAATAAAATCACAACGAATTACTTCATACCCCAATTGTATATTTCAAAAAATGATATAATTATTATAAAAAATTAAGGTATATGAAATAATGATTATTTTACTTTAATAGTATGATTAAAACTCCCATTTTTAAATTTAAATGATAAAATAATTTTAATTTTTTTGTGTCAAAAATTTCACTAAACAGTTTCACTATTCATTTTCTATCAGCTATTATTTTTAATAAATATGGATTTTTATATTTAAAAGTTAAATTTATAATACTTATAGAATTTTTTTGGTTAAATAAACATCATTTTTGAATTTCAAATGTCAAAATTAATATATACTGAATTTTTAGAAGTTTTCTAAGAAGCATTAATTTTTTGATAAATAGTATTTTATTTGATGAATACTGTTATATGACTAGTGTTTTCTTGATGAATAGTTTTTTAAGAATATTTTTATTTTTATGAATACTATGAAAATATCTTATTATTAAATTACTTCTTCTGTGAAATTATTTTTATAAATATGTCAGACATGGTTGTAATCAGCGTGAAAAATGTGGTTCAATATGATCAAAATAATTTTTTGGTGAATAGTAACATACCCTTATGAATAATAATGAATAGTAAATCGACCAAAAAAATAGAAACTTCACCCATGAATGTATAAACACATTTTAGACATCTTAAAAGTGAAAAAATGATCATAGTTTATGTTTTGGTATTTTTGTACGTCATAAATATTTTAGTTACAATTTTATAATTAATGTAATAATTTAATATGGAAATTTATTTTCATAAAATTTAATCATAAATTTTTACTTTATTGTCTTATGGTTATACAATAATTTTATGGGACCTTGATTAATTTCTTAAGGTGTTACAAAATGAGTTATAGTTTTAAAGTTGTATTTTTGGAATAAATAATGATTTTTTTAAAAATTAAATTAAAAATATTCAGAAAATTATTTTCATAAAATGGAGTTCATTTTTTAATTTCGAGCATTGATATTAGGTTAGGGTGAGTTTTTGGGATTTTTTGAAATAGTTTAATTTTTGGTGAATAGTAAAAATACAATTTTGAGTTTCAGGTGTTTAATGAAATCATTAATGATGTAATAATTATGTAAGATTTATGGTCGACTTATGAATAGTTATATATGCTATGAGGTTTCCAAAGTGGTCAATACCATGAGAAAATACCATGGGCAAGCCCATGGTTTTGCAAATACCACCGATGAGGTGTCCCTTGGAAATTAATAATTTATTCCCTCACTTTTCCTATAAATACCAAGCCATTTCCCTCATTAATTTCATTTCAAAATCCTCCTCCACGAATTTATGGTCTCCTTATCTCCCAAAGAGTCTTCCCAAGGTTCCCTAAAGCCTCCCAATGTCCCAACCTTCAATCTTTCAAAGTTACTCTTCAAGGTAAGGGAACCTTTCACCCTTCTCTTTTAAGTCATGACTTCCTTTATGTTACATCTTATAGTTCCATTTTATTATGAGGTGGATTGTTATTATATATATTTAATACTTTCCATTTTATTTCCAAATTATGAGAGACCCTTTCCACTCTCATCAATTGATTTTATGATTTTTTATGTGACGCTGTTAGGCTGCTGAATTTTTTTAAAAGAAATCGTCCTTTCTCTTTCCTTGCAAGTTTCCTTTTCATGTGGTGTGTCATTCAATTGTCCACACCAGGGTATTATTTATTTTTACTCCATAACTCTACTATAAAATGACTCATTTATTGATGGGATACCCTTGCCCCTTCCCTTTATACTATTTTCTAAGACCATGTTATATAGTCGTTATGTTGTAGAAATTTTGTCTCAAAATTTCCCTCTTTTTCTCAAGGAATTCTCTTGTTTTATTTATGTGAATACCCAAACCTATTTATTTTCTATGGGTGTTCATAGATACAAAAAAATGATATATTTTATTCTGGAATTTACATACATGCAGCCCTCACTCCCTTTCCATGGGTTATAAATGATATGACGATCTTATTCTTAAGCACTTTTAAAACGTCGTGATTTTGAAGTGAACCCCATTTCTTTTACTCTCCTTGGGTTATTTATGAAATGTTTGATTATGATCTATTTAGATAAAATTTAAATAAATACATATTAAGGGTGAGCCCTGATAGCCCTCTAATGCATTGGATAAAGAAATTAATCACAAGAGATGACAAGTTTCACGATACCTTGGTGAATAACCTTGGTAATTTTTATGACACCTCGGGATAAACCTTGGTAATATGTTCATGAATGTCTAAATGAAATGTTGTATCCACATATTCAAGTTGTGATTAAATTTATTTTTATTATGAAATTCCTCTACATACATTTCTCATGTCTTTATGTATTTATCAAGTTCTTTTGATTTCACAATTAAACTAATTCCCTTATTTACCCTTAATGGGCCTTCTGCTCACCCTTTCCTTTGATGTATGTCTCCAAGTTATAAAATATAGTAATTTTACTTAGGTTGAACTTATAATGAATCCTTACAAGTGATTTATAAGAATATTTTATGTTGTGTTCATGTATTATGTTCTTGATTTCCATGACACTAAATCCAAAAGATCTTTTGATATGTTAAATATGTATTATTTAAAGAAAAGTTATGTAATAAAAAGGCAGGATTCCATAATTTCCATCAGAGGATGGTTTAGTTATTTTTTGAAATTAGGAAATAAAAATTTTAGGAATAACCCTATATAAAAGATTAAATATAGAAGTACTTCCTTTTATTTTGGTGAGTATTGAGTAAGTGGTTTATCAAGAAAATACATCCTTGTCTGGATACGAGCAGGTAGAGGCGGCTCTGGCACAGAGGTACCTAGGAGTGAAAACTCCGACAAGGAGTTTCAGGCTTGACCTAGAGTATCCTTGTACACGATAACGGGCATTGCTGCACTCTTGGTTACGACACTCCCGGGGGATATGTTTGGTTAATCATAAGCTTTTTATGAATCATTATGAAGGATTTATCAAAAAAATAAATTATTATTAAAGAATAATATTTGTTTTAAGTATTATTTTTTATACATTAAATTAATTTATAATTATAAGATTCATAATAGTAACAAATTTCTAATAAGATAAATTTGAGAGGATGCAATTTATTTAAGGGGGGGAATGTAACGACCCGAAAAATGTACTTCTTTTATTTATATATCTCTTTTCTCCAAATAAATTTTTATTATGTTTTAAAATAAGAGCACAACGAATTCAGACCCAAATTTTAGTTTTCAAAAAATTATATAATTATTATAACAAATTATGTTATATGGAATAATGATTATTTTGATTAAATAGTATGATTAAAACTCCTCTTTTAAAATTTAAATGATAAAAAAATTACTTTTTTTGTGTCAGAAATTTCACTAAACAGTATCACTATTCATTTAATATCCGTTATTATTTTTAATAACTATGGATTTTTATATTTAAAAGTTAAATTTATAATACTTATATACTTTTTATGGTTAAATAAACATCATTTTTGAATTTTAAATGTCAAAATCAATATAGGCTGAATTTTTGGAAGTTATCTAAGAAGCATCAATATTTTGATAAATAGTATTTTATTTGATGAATACTGTTAGATGAATAGTGTTTTATTGATGAATATTTTTTTATGAGTATTTTATTTTTATGAATATTAAGAAAATATCTTATTATTAAATTACTTTTTCTGTGAAATGATTTTCAAAAATCTGTCAGACATGGTTGTAATCAGCGTGAAAAATGTGGTTCAATAAGATCAAAATAATTTTTTGGTGAATAGTACCATACCCTTATGAATAGTAATACATAGTAATGAATAGTAAAATGAAAAAAAATAGAAACTTCACCCATGAATGTATAAATACATTTTAGACATCTTAAAAGTAAAAAACTGATCATAATTTAAGTTTTGGTATTTTTGTACGTCATAAATATTTTTTTACAATTTTATAATTAATTTAATAATTTAAAATGGAAATTTATTTTCCTAAAATTTAATCATAAATTTTTACTTTATTGTCTTATGGTTATATGATAATTCTATGGGACCTTGATTACTTTCTGAAGGTGTTACAAAATGAGTTATAGATTTAAAGTTGTATTTTTGGAATAAATAATGATTTTATTTAAAATTTAAATTAAAAATATTTATAAAATTATTTCTATAAAATGGATTTCATTTTTGAATTCTGATCATAGATATTAGTTTAGGGTGAATTTTTGAGATTTTTTTGAAATAGTTGAATTTTCAGTGAATAGTAAAAATATAGTTTTGAGTTTCGGGTGTTTAATGACATCATTAATGATGTAATAATGATGTAAGATTTCTAGTCGACTGATGAACAGTGAGATATGATATTATGTGTCCAAATTGGACAATACCTTGGGAAAATACCATGGTCAAGCCCATGGTTTGGCAAATACCCCCGATGAGGTGTCCCTTGGAAATTAATAATTTATTCCCTCACTTTTCCTATAAATACCAAGCCATTTCCATCATTCATTTCATTAAAAAATCCTCCTCTACGAAGTTATGGTATCCTTATCTTACAAGGATTCCTCCCAATATTCCCTCAAGCCTCCCAAGGTCCCCAACTTTATGCTTTCGAAGTTTCTTTTCAAGGGAACCTTTCACCCTCCTCTTTTAAGTCATGACTTCCTTTATGTTATGTCTTATAGTTCCATTTTATTATGAGTGGTATTATTCTTCTATATATTTACTACTATACTTTCCATTTTCAAATTATTATAAACCCTTTCCGCTCTCATCAATTGATTTTCTGAATTTTTATGTGATGTCGTCAGGGTGCCGAATTTTCGTAAAAGAAATCATGCTTTCTCTTTCCTTGCAAGTTTCCTTTTCAGGTGGTGTTTCATTCAATTGACCACACCATGGTCTTGTTTCTTTTTATTCTATACCTATACTTTAAAATGATTCATTTATTTATGGTAGACCCTTGTCCCCTATCTTTATATTATTTTCTAAAACCATGTTATATAGTCGTTATGCTGCAGAAATTTCGTCTCAAAATTTCTCTCCCATTTTCTCAAGGAACTCTCTTGTTTTATTTATATGAATACCCTGGACTATTTCGTTTCTATGGGTGTTCATAGATAAAAAATTATATATTTTATTCTGTAATTGACATACATGTAACCCTCGCTCCCTTTCCATGGGTTATAAATGACATAACTATCTTATTTTTAAGCACTTTTAAAACGTCATGATTTTGAAGTGAATCCCATTTCTTTTACTCTCCTTGGGTTATTTATGAAATGTTTCATTATGATATATGTGGATCACATGTAACTAAATACATATTAAGGGTGCACCCTGATATCACTCCAATTCATTGGGTAAATAAATTAATCTCTAGAGATGACAAGTTTCACGATACCTTGGTGAATAACCTTGGTAATTTTTATGACACCTCGGGGATAAAACTTTGTGATATGTTCATGAATGTCTAAATGAAATGTTGTAGACGCATATTCAAGTTCTGGTTCAAGTTATTTTCATTATGAAATGCCTCTACATCCATTGCTCATGTCTTTATGTCTTTATCAAGTTCTTATTGATTTCACAATTAAAATGATTCCCTTGTTTACCCTTACTGGGCCTTCCGCTCACCCTTTCCATTGATGTATGTCTCCAGGTTATGAGATGCAGTAATTTTACTTAGTATTAACTTATTATGAATCCTTACAAGTGGATTAGAAGAATTTTTTATGTTTTATTCATGTATTATGTTCCTAATTTCCAAGACACTAAACTCAAAAGATCTTCTGATATGTTAAATATGTATTATTTAAAGAAAAGTTGTGTAATAAAAAGGCCAGATGCCATAATTGGTATCAGAAGATGGTTTAGTTATTTTTGTAAATTAGGATATAAAAATTTTAGGAAGACCCTAGAGAAAATTTTAAATATATAAAAACTTCCTGGTATTTTGGTGAGTATTGAGTAAGTAGTTTATCAAGAAAATACATCCTTGTCTGGATATGAGCAGGTAGAGGCGGCTCTTGCACATAGGTACCTAGGAGTGAAAAACTCTAACAAGGAGTTTCAAGCTTGACCTTGGGTATCCTGGTACATGATAACGGGCCTTGCTGCACTCTTGGTTACGACACTCCCGGGGGATATGTTTGGTTAATCATAAGCTTCTTATGAATCATTGTGAAGGATTTATAGAAAATTAAATTGTTATTAAAGAATAATATTTGTTTTAAGTATTATTTTTAATACACTAAATTACTTTATAATTATAAGATTCATAATAGTAACAAATTTCTAATAAGAGAAAATTGTGAGGATGCAATTTCTTTAAGGGGGGAAGAATGTAACGACCCAAAAAATGTACTTCTTTTATTTATAGATCTCTTTTATCCGAATAAAGTTTTAAGATGTTTTACAATAAAAGAACAAAAAATTAATTCAGACCCAAATTTTAGTTTTCAGAAAATGATATAATTATTATAAAAAATTAAGGTATATGGAATAATGATTATTTTGATTAAATAGTATGATTTAAACTCCCCTTTTAAAATTTAAATGATAAAATAATTTTACTTTTTCTGTGTCAGAAATTTCACTAAACAGTTTCACTACTCATTTTCTATCCACTATTATTTTTAATAACTATGGATTTTTATATTTAAAAGTTAAATTTCTAATACTTATACAATTTTTATGGTTAAATTAACATCATTTTTTAATTTCAAATGTCAAAATTTATATAGGCAGAATTTTTATAAGTTCTCTAAGAAGAATCATTTTTTTGATAAATATTATTTTATTTGATGAATAGTGTTATATGAATAGTGTTTTCTTGATGAATAGTTTTTGAATAATAGTTTTTTTTATGAATAGTAAAAAAAATATCTTATTATTAAATAACTTTTTATTCAAAATGATTTTTAAAAACTGTCAGACGTGGTTCTAATCAGCATGAAAAATGTGGTTCCATAAGATCAAAATAAATTTTTGGAGAATAGTAACATACCCTTATGAATATTAATTAATATTAATGAATAGTAAATTTACCAAAAAAATAGAAACTTTTCCCACGAATGTATAAATACATTTTAGACATCGTAAAAGTGAAAAACGATCATAGTTTAAGTTTTGGTATTTTTGTACGTCATAAATATTTTATGTACAATTTTATAATTAATTTAATAATTTAAAATTGAAACTTATTTTAATAAAATTTAATCATAAATTTATACTTTATTTTCTTATGATTATACGATAATTTTATGGGGACTTGATTACTTTCTTAAGGTGTTACAAAATGAGTTATAATTTTAAAGTTGTATTTTTGGAATAAATAATGATTTTATTTAAAAATTAAATTAAAAACTTTTAGAAAATTATTTTAATAAAATGGAGTTCATTTTTTAATTCCGAGCATCTATATTAGGTTAGGGTGAATTTTTGGGATTTTCTTGAAACAGATCAATTTTTGGTGAATAGTAAAAATACAGTTTTGAGTTTCGGGTGTTTAATGACATCATTAATGATGTAATATTGATCTAAGCATTTTGGTCGACTTATGAACAGTGAGATATTCTATGAGGTGTCTAAAGTGGCCAATACCATGGGAAAATACCATGGGAAAGCCCATGGTTTTTCAAATACCATCGATGAGGTGTCCCTTGAAAATTAATAATTTATTCCCTCACTTTTCTTATAAATACCAAGCCATTTCCCTCATTCATTTCATTCCAAAATACTGCTCCACAAATTTCTGGTCTTTCTATTTCCCAAGGAGTCCTCCAAAGGTCCCATAAAGCCTCCCAAGGTCCTGACCTTCAAGCATTCGAGGTTACTCTTCAAGGTAAGGGAACCTTTCACCATCCTCTTTTAAGTCATGACTTCCTTTATGGTACGTCTTATAGTTCCATTTTATTATGAGGGGGTTGTTATTATATATCTTTACTAATGTCCATTTAATTTCCAAATGATTAGAGACCCTTTCCGCTCTCATCAATTGATTTTATGAATTTTTATGTGACGCCGTTAGACTTTTCGAATTTTCGTAAAAGAAATCGTGCTTTCCCTTTCCTTGCAAGTTTCTTTTTCATGTGGTGTGTCATTCAATTGTCCACACCATGGTCTTATTTCTTTTTATTATGTAACTCATCTATAAAATGATTCATATATTGATGGGATACCCTTGTCCCCTCTCTTTATATTATTTTCTAAAACCATGTTATATAGTCGTTATGCTGCAGAAATTTCGTCTCAAAATCTCTCTCTCTTTTTTTCATGTAATTCTCTTATTTTATTTATGTGAATACCCAGACCTATTTCGTTTCTATGGGTGTTCATAGATACAACAGAATTATAAATTTTATTCTGGAATTTACATAGTGCAACCCTCAATCCCTTTCCATTGGTTATAAATGATATAGGGATCTTATTTTAAGCACTTTTAAAACGTCACGATTTTGAAGTGAAACTCATTTCTTTTACTCTCCTTGGGTTATTTATGAAATGTTTGATTATGATATATGTGGATCACATGTAAATAAAGGCATATTAAGTGTGTTACCTTATATCTCTCTAATTCATTGGGTAAAGAAATTAATCTCTAAAGATGACAAGTTTCACGATACCTTGGTGAATAACCTTGATAATTTTTATCACAACTCGGGGATAAACCTTGGTGATATGTTCATGAATGTCTAAATGAATTGTTTTAGCCAAATATTCATGTTATGATTCAAGTTCTTATCATTATGAAATTCCTCTACATCCATTTCTTAGGTATTTATGTCTTTATCAAGTTCTTATTGATTTCACAATTAAACTGATTCCCTTGTTTACCCTTGCTGGGCCTTCTGCTCACAATTTCCTTTGATGTATGTCTCTACGTTATGAGATGTAGTAATTGTACTTAGGATTAACTTATGATGAATCCTTATAAGTGTATTATAATAATTTTTTATGTTGTCTTCATGTATTATGTTCCTGATTTCCAAGACACTAAACCCAAAAGATCTTCTGATATGTTAAATATGTATTATTTGAAGAAAAGTTATGTAATAAAAAGGTGGGATGCCATAATTGGTATCAAAGGATTGTTTAGTTATATTTAGAAATTAGGATATTTAAATTTTAGTAATAACCCTATAGAAAATTTTAAATATAAGAAAACTTCCTGGTATTTTGGTCAGTATTGAGTAAGTGGTTTATCAACAAATACATCCTTGTCTGGATACAAAAAGGTAGAGGCGGCTCTGGCACAGAGGTACCTAGGAGTGAAAATTCCATATTATTCACTAAAAGCGGCTAATATTCATTTTTAATATCTTTATATTTATTTTTCCAAAGTCTATAAACATTTTTTTCAGTGCATTACATAAATAGAACTTTATTTCTCGTCTTAAATGCAATTAATGTTTAAAATGAAAATTTGGGCCCAATCATTCATCAGTTTGTGGATAGCATTATATTAATTTTATGAATGTGATATTTTTTTATATGATTAATAACTTTATTTGGAAAATTTTATCTTTTATATCCGATGGATGAATCCCAAGGTAAGATAGAGATTATTGCACCTGAATGCAGAAATTTACTAGAAAAAAGCATAATGGGTCTAAGGCCCATCAAACAAATGTGGGGCCCACAAACCAAGACTAATGAAGCTCAAATTTTTAAAGTAGAAAGATAAAAATATTATTATAATTTTATTAAACTGTGTATGGAGCTAATTCTGAATTTTTCATGATGATAAAAGGATCTAAAGTCGATATTTAAATGGTGGTCCCGACATAAATGCACATAAAGTCGTCCAACCATTTCGACCATAACATCCAAACGGTTGCGCCAAATTTCCGGAAATTTTTACAGATACTATAGGATAGATGGGCAAGAATATTTCTCTTTTATTATCCCTCTGGATTCGGCGTTCTTCGATGAAAAATTCACACGTCAAAATGGTTGACGAATCTAGTTGGTTTTGTTGTCAACTTTGTAACGTCAATTTACTTTTGATTCTTCACCATATTTTTGACTCTCTTAATTGTTGGGGGCTGAATTGATTGTTGGAAGGTGGACCTAAGGATACTAATATGCCTATATAAGGATCCGGTGGTGAATTTAATAGGAATATAATATCTTTCTTGTCATCTTGTATTGCTTGGTTAATTGTAAGGTTATGCTTCCAAATTTCATTTGTAATGTTTTCCATTTCCATGTAAGTTTCTTTTTTGTATCTTTATATTCTTAATAAACTTAATTATTTTATATATTTTTCATTTCTTTTATTAGAACTTTATTATCAAAAATCACAGTGATATCTCTGTGTTGTTGTGAATTAGTTCACACATAGGTGTGAATTTCATTCACACACACGGAGGAGTGCTTGTTATTTCCGCGGTTTTAATTTCTTCAATCTAATTCATGTTAGTCATCTTCTTCCCACTGTTGATAGTATACCATCAATGGAAGGATAAACCATTAATGGGTTGATATTAGGAGGATGAAAAGTCCGGATTGAATGTTATTTTGTAAACTAATTGTTGTTAATTGGCTAATTAATTGAAGACTTCTTTTCTTCAGTAATTTATACTCTTCATCTTCACTGTGTTTGAGCAAGCTAAATTCAAGTACTAAATGACCATATACCTTGGATACATCATGAATTTGGTTCTCTAATTTTATAGGGGATTAGTAATTGTGTTTAGTAAGCACAAAATCAGTAAATGATGAAGGTAGTGTTATTTTTGAAGAATGGATTCATCAAGAATTAATAAAACCAAAATTGTCTGAAGAAGTATTAATAATTCAATCCACCCCATGCATAATCCTAAGATAAACCCATTTTAATTGATTTTAATTCACTTAGATTTCTTAGTGTTCTTTATAACCATCCAAAATCAAAACCAAAGTTGGCCACTTCACAGCCCATCCTCCACAAAATCATAGCATCTCAAGGTTACTTCTTCGGTCGCTGTGGATTCGACCCCTACATGTACTACATCGACCGCTTTTACCAGTAGGGTAAATTTTGGCACAACCAAATTTTGGCACCATTTTTGGGGACCCAAGTAAGTACCTTAGACCCAAGTCTTCTTTTATCACCCCAAATTCTCTATTCTAACCCTAATTTCTCTTCTCTTTTCCCCTTTCTGTTTCTGTGTGTCCAAAAAAATTCCAAAACCAATTTTCAATCAACTCAAACGGATTATCCTCCAAAATACCTCTTCATAAACTAATTTTTTAATCAATTCAGAAATTAGTATTGATAAACACCTCACATAGGGAATTTCATTAACCAAACCTTGATTGAATACACCACACCAGATGATATGTATAATCAACGGGATGCTGATTGTTTAAAGGATCAATTTCTGTACCTCTCAAAGATGATTGAAGAGAAAAAACTTAATGAAGTTCATGATGAGCAAAAATCTATAAATCCTAATCCTGAAAAAATTCTTGAACAATTGTGTAATAAAATGTATATAATGAATTTTGAGGTTTCATCTTTGAGGTTAGAACTACAAAACATTAAAACTTGTGAAGAACCCACTTTATAGTCTGGGAAATCAGAGTTAGATAATGAATTAAATTGGTCAATTAATGTTGAAATACAAGATAAAGAGTGTTTAAATCAAGAGGAAATTGATTTTTTGAATTCAAAAGATAATAACTTGACATCATGGATTGAGTTTCCTGAACATGGCTCCATTAGTGAATTTTTAGGACCACCGATCACTAAACCATTGGAATAAATCCAAAACATTGAGCTCATACCCACTCCTAGAATTCAAATTTAAACTTTTGGGGATGAATGATATTTTTATAAGGAACCTATTCATTCTAAAATTTTTGTAGAAGAAACTGATTTTGATTCAAATTGCAAATCTGATTTAAGAAAATTCAATCAACAAAAACTCAAAATCACCGTCCTTCCTTCCCCACTCGAGTATCTCATCATTTGTGTTAATAAAGAGCTTGGGGTTTTCATTCATTCATCTCATGAAACCCAAAAGGGTGAATTGATCTTTGATTTATTAGGAAAGACTATAGAAGAAAAAAGATCAACCATTTCTGATATTCCATGGATTTTCCCATTCATTTTAGAAAATAGGATTGCTCATGAATCAAATTCAAAATCTTCTTACCAACCACAAGGGATACACATTCCCAATCATGTTTAAGTGGAGAAAGATGAGGTCATTAAAATTTTTAAAGTTGGAATTGGATAAGTTGGGGGGTTCAATTCGAGCTAACGACATTAAACAAAAGCACTTCATGGGAGGCAACCCATGGTCTTCATGTTTCCAATAATTTTGAATCATTATCTTTTTCATATAATAAATTACCATAGACTGTTGACCTATTCTTCTTTTATGAGTAAGGATGGGTATGAAAGGGGAGCACCATATTCCTCTGTGTCACGTGGCGTAATCTATGAGTATTTCCATACCCAAAAATTTAAAAAGAAGACAATTTATCATCAGTTTATTTTGTTTTATTTTTATGTTTTATAGGTTAAAAAATTTAAAAAATTAAAAGGACACGTTGTAGGACCTGGGGAAAATCCCATCACAATCATCCAAGCCACTGAGACTTGAACCCTAGATCGAAGGGAGACTGTGGCACACGCCCTCATCATCAACCACTAGGTGAATTAATTCCATAATTATCATTTTAAATTTCCTATTTTATAATCTCTCCCATACCACCTTCTATGTTTTCTTTAAACACTGGGGACAATGTTCTTCTATGTTGGGGGGATGAAATAAAAAAATGATTTTTTTAATAAGAACATGCATGGAAAGAAAAATTCCATTAACCTTAAACATGATGACACACATTGCAAACTATGAAATTGGATATCAAATAATTTTTGATGCCTTGATTTTGATTTTAATGCAAGTTTATGTTCATGATCATAGTTTTTGGAAAGTGTGGTTGTCTAATGTGATTTTTCAAAGTTTACATTTTCATCCACTTAATAAAAATGACACAATTAAAATCTACTGGATTGTGGGTGTAAATTTGAGCTCTTGGGTCCCTTTCATTATAGCATAATGTTCTGTGGTCACTTTTAGTTTAATTTGAGTATAAAAAAAAACAAAAAACCAAAAAAAAAACAAAAAAAAATGAAAAAAAATAATGACCGCATAGAGAAATGTTTTGTCCAAATGTGTGGCGTCCGAAACTTGGGGATCGTGACTCCATTTTTGTCTTTCCCAGAGTTAGGCTTCATATTTCTATTGTAGAGCATGGAATTGACAATATGTGTGGCATCCAGCACTTGGGGATGTGACTCCATAGTTGTCTTTCCCAGAGTTTGTCTTTTCATATCCATTGTGGTTAAAAAAACAAAAAAAAATTGAATAGTCATCTTAAGGTTTAATGTGATTCCCACCTAGCGCTTCCATTTTTTCCTCTTGAATAATAAAATGGGCCCCATATCTTTTGTGATGCACAACACTTTATCATGCTTAATTGAAATTGGATGAAATGTAGCGATGAATTTGAACAAATAAATGGGCTTGGGATAGGGATATGCTTATGGAACTAGATTGTTTTAAATGATTTTAATGGATTTCATAATTTTTTTGTTATTAGGTCTTTGGGTGACCAATATGTATTAAAATGTTTTTGGAAAAATGGATTCGAATTTCATATTTGTAATATATTTTTCTTGGGACTAGAAAAACTCAAGTTTGGGGTGTGATTAGTTACTAAAAGTGGATAATATTAATTATTAATATCTTTATATTCATTATTAAAAAGTCCATAAACATTGTTTTTAGTGCATTACATAAATAAAACTTCATTTCTCATCTTAAATTCAATTAATGTTTAAACTGCAAATTTGGGCCCAATCATTCATCTGTTTGTGGATAGCATTATATTAATTTTCTGAATTTGATATTTTGGTATATGATTGATCACTTTATTTGGAACATTTTATTTTTTAGATCCGATGGATGAATCCCAAGGGAACATGGAGATTATTGCACCTGAATGCAGAAATTTAATGGAAAAAGCATAATGGGCCTAAGGCCTATCAAACAAATGTGGGGCCCACAAACCAAGCCCAATGAAGCGAAAACAATTTACAGTAGAAAGATAAAAATATTAGTATCATTTTATTCAACTATGGTCGGAGCTAATTCTGAATTTTTCATGATGATAATGGGATTTGAAGTTAAGATTTAAATGGTAGGGCCGACATAAATGCACATAAAGTCATCCCACAATTTCGACCATAAATTCCAAACGGCTGCGCCAAATTTCCTGAAATGTTTACAGATACTAGAGGACAGATGGGTGAGAATATTTCTCTTTTATGACCCCTCCGTATTCAGTGTTCTTCGATGAAAAATGCACACGTCAAAATGGTGGATGAATCTGGCTGGTTTTGTGGTAAACTTTATAACGTCAATTTCCTTTTGATTCTTTACCCTCCTTTTGACTCTCTTAATTGTTGGGGGTGAATTTATTATTGGGTTGTGGAAATAAGGATCCTAATATGCCTATATAAGGAGTTTTTGGTGAAGGTAATAAGAATCTCGTGTTTTTCTTGTCATCTTGTGTTGCTTGTTTCATTGTAAGGTTATGCTTCCAAATTTCATTTGTACTGTTTTCCATTTCCATGTTATTTGTTTTTGTATCTTTATGTTCTTAATCAACTTATTTCTCTTCTATATTTTTCATTTCTATTATTTAAACTTTATTATCACAAAGCACAGTGATATCTCTGTGTTGTTGTGAATTAGTTCACACATAGGTGTGAATTTCATTCACACACACGGAGGAGTGCTCGTTATTTCCGCAGTTTAATTTCTCCAATCCAATTCTTGTTATCCATTTTCCACCCACCATTGAGATTTTACCATCAATGGAGGGATAAACCATTAATGGGTTGATCATAGGATGATGCAAAGGCTGGATTGAATGTTATTTTATGAACGGATTGTTGTTAGTTGGCTAATTAATTTATGAATTCTTTTCTTTAGTAATTCATACTCTTCATCTTCACTATGTTTGAGCAAGCTAAATTCAAGTACTAAATGACCATATACCTTGGATACATCATGAATTTGGTTCTCTAAGTGTATAGGGGATTAGTAATTGTGTTTAGTAAGCACCAAACCAGAAAATGATGAAGGTAGTGTTATTTTTGAAGAATGGATTCATCAAGAATTAATAAAACCAAAATTGTCTAAAGAAGTAAAATTCATTCAATCCACCCCGAGAATAATCCTAAGATTAAACCATTTTCATTGATTTTTATTCACTTAGGTTTCTTAGTGTTATTTAAAACCATCCAAAATCAAAACCAAAGATGGCCACTTCACATCCCATCCTCCACAAAATCATATCATCTCAAGGTTACTTGTTTGGTCCCTATGGATTCGACCCCTACATGTACTACATCGACCGCTTTTACCATTATGGTAAATTTGGGTGCAACCAACTCTAACAAGGATTTTCGGGCTTGACCTGAGGTATCCTGGTACATGATAACATGCCTTGTTGCACTCTTGGTTACGACACTCCTGGGGGATATGTTTGGTTAATCATAAGCTTTTTATGAATCATTATGATGGATTTATAGAAAATTATATTGTTATTAAAGAATAATATTTGTTTTAAGTATGATTTTTAATACATTAAATTACTCTATAATTATAAGATTCATAATAGTATCAAATTTATAATAAGAGAAAATTGCGAGGATGCAATTTCTTTAAGGGGGGAAAATGTAACGACCCAAAAAATGTACTTCATTTATTTATAGATCTCTTTTCTCTGAATAAATTTTTATTATGTTTTACAATAAAAGCACAAGGAATTAATTCTGCCCCAAATTCTAGTTTTCAAAAAATGATATAATTATTATAAAAAATTAAGGTATATGGAATAATTATTATTTTTATTAAATAGTATGATTTAAACTCCCCTTTTAAAATTTAAATGATAAAATAATTTTACTTTTTTTGTGTCAGAAATTTCACTAAACAGTTTCACTATTCATTTTCTATCAGCTTTTATTTTTAATGACTATGGATTTTTATATTTAAAAGTTAAATTTCTAATTCTTATAGAATTTTTATGGTTAAATAAGCATCATTTTTTAATTTCAAATGTCAAAATTAATATAGGATGAATTTTTAGAAGTTTTCTAAGAAGCATCAATTATTTTATAAATAGTATTTTATTTGATGAATAGTCTTATATGAATAGTGTTTTCTTGATGAATAGTTTTTTATGAATATTTTTATTTTGATGAATAGTAAGAAAAAATATCTTATTATTTAATAACTTTTTCTGTGAAATGATTTTCAAAAATCTGTATGACATGGTTGTAATCAGCGTGAAAAATGTGGTTCAATAAGATCAAAATAATTTTTTAGTGAATAGTAACATACCCTTATGAATAGTAATTAATATTGAATCGACTAAAAAAATAGAAAATTCACCAATGAATGTATAAATACATTTTAGACATCTTAAAAGTGAAAAAACGATCATAGTTTAAGTTTTGGTATTTTTGTACGTCATAAATATTTTATTTACAATTTTATAATTAATTTAATAATTTAAAATGGAAATTTATTTTCATAAAATTTAATCATAAATTTTTACTTTATTGTTTTATGGTTATATGATATTTTAATGGGACGTTGATTACTTTCTTATGGTGTTACAAAATGAGTTATTGTTTGAAAGTTGTAATTTTGGAATAAATAATGATTTTATTTAAAAATTAAATTAAAAATATTTAGAAAATTGTTTCCATAAAATGGAGTTCATTTTTTACTTCCGATCATTGATATTAGGTTAGGGTGAATTTTTGGGATTTTTTTGAAACAGTTGAATTTTCGGTGAATAGTAAAAATACAGTTTTGAGTTTCAGGTGTTTAATGAAATCATTAATGATGTAATAATGATGTAAGATTTATGGTCTACTTATGAATAGTGAGATATTCTATGAGGTTTCCAAAGTGGCCAATACCCTGGGAAAGCCCATGGTTTTGCAAATACCACTGATGAGGTGTCCCTTGAGAATTAATCATTTATTCCCTCACTTTTCCTATAAATACCAATCCATTTCCCTCATTAATTTCATTCCAAAATCCTCATCCATGAATTTACGGTCTCCTTACCTCCCAAATAGTCCTCCAAAGGTTCCCTCAAGACACCCAAGGTCCCAACCTTCAAGCTTTCGAAGTTACTCTTCAAGGTAAGGGAACCTTTCACCCTCCTCTTTTAAGTCATGACTTCCTTTATGTTACGTCTTATAATTCCATTTTATTATGAGGTGATTGTTCTTATATATCTTTAATACTATCCATTTAATTTCCAAATTATTAGAGACCCTTTCTTCTCTCATCAATTGATTTTCTGAATTTTTATGTGACACCGTTAGGCTGCCGAATTTTCGTAAAAGAAATTGCACTTTCTCTTTCCATGCATGATTCCTTTTCATGTGGTGTGTCATTCAATGGTCCACACCATGGTCTTATTTATTTTTATTATGTACCTCTACTATAAAATTATTCATTTATTTATGGGATACCCTTTTCACCTATCTTTATATTATTTTATAAAACCATGTTATATAGTCGTTATGCTGCAGAAATTTCATCTCAAAATTTCTCTCTCTTTTTCTCAAGGAATTCTCTTGTTTTATTTATGTGACTATCCATAACTATTTCGTTTATATGGGTGTTAATAGATATAAAAAATGTTATATTTTATTCTATAATTAACATATATGTAACCCTCACTCCCTTTCCATTGGTTATAAATGATATAACGATCTTATTTTTAAGCACTTTTAAAACGTCACGATTTTGAAGTGAAACCCATTTATATTACTCTCCTTGGGTTATTTATGAAATGTTTGGTTATGATCTATGTGGATCAAATTTAAATAAAGACATATTAAGGGTGTTCCCTGATATCTCTCCAATTCATTGGGTAAAGAAATTATTCTCTAGAGATGACAAGATTCACGATACCTTGGTGAATAACCTTGGTAATTTTTATGACACCTCGGCGCCCATAGGCGCCGCGCGGAGAAGACCACAGTGCCCAGAGGTGCCCGTAGGCACCGCGCGGAGAAGACCGCGGCCCGCTGTGGGGGCCTGTCTTCTAGGTGAACCATCCAGCCGCCTGCCGGCTGGGATGGAAGACCACGACGCCGCTTGGCACCTTGTGGGGAGAACCGCGGCCCGCTGTACAGGCCGCTCGCGCCAGGCAGAGGAGGGGCGGTGCCTCCGTGCAAACCAAACTGGCCCGCAGTGCAGGCCGGGTCTACGGGTGGGCCCTGCCCCACCGGGCTAGGCCGACCCCTAGTCGGGTCGGACTCCCCGTACTGGGTCGGGTCGACCCGCCAGCCCAGTGGGCTTGACGGGCCGGACCCGTCTTCTCTTAAACGCGAATATCTCCTAGACCGCGCGTCTGATCGACACGTCGTCTGCAGCACTAAGACCCTCGCGATGAGGAGGTCCTTTTGAGATACTCTAAGTGAGATTTGGACATCTTTTTAAAACATTTGGGTTTGGACCGAGTGTAAATCCAACTGGGGCCCTAGAATAGAAATACCAATAACTCTCAGACCGGGCGTCCAATTGATGCGTCATCTATCACATTGGGTCCCATATGATGATATGGAACTATGGGATGCATCAACTTAGGACTTAATGAAAGACGATGTATCGACACTTGACTTAATGAACGGACACTCCCGGAATCGAGTGTGTTATGTGTGGGAACCCTAGAGATGACTACGACAATTAGTGTATCGTAATCCTATGTGGGTTCAACAGCGATGAATATTGTACCAGAATTTTCCATGGGTTCGATAGTGATGACTAATGTACCAGAATCCTCCATGGGTTCGACAATGACAACTACTATACCAGAATCCTACGTGGGTTCAACAGTTCTGAATTCTGTTCTTGTATCCTGTGTGGGTCCGACAGAGTAGTTAGTCTTGTATCCTGTGTGGTTCTGACAGCTTAGCTGGTCCTGTATCATATGTGGTTCCAACAACTTAGATGAATCAGTGACTACATCTGATCATCTCTATTGCTATATGAAATATGTATACCTATGTGAGCTGAGTCTTATCTTTCAATCATTATTATCGATGTGATTGAATTTACTTCCTGTGTGGACTGGGTTGTGATTGGGCTCGAGATTTGGAGTCGGGTTGTGACTGGTAACTTAGGTATATGTATGGGAATATACCTAAGTAGGGTTGGTTGATACTTTGTGATTGCACCTTTCTTCTTTGGTTTATCCTTTGTGGATTCTAGGAGACCTTCGGGGGTCTCGGGATCCCCTACTAAGTATCTTTATACTCACCCATGCACGGGCTATGCCCATATATCGTTTTTTTGGTTTCAGACGATGGACAGCACTGATCGAGGCAGAGAGTTGTAGAGACGGACAGTACCCGAGGGTGGACCACTTGGCGATGCATACTCGAAGCGGACAGACGGACTTGGGGTGCTAAGGAGGCCATCTATACCCTCCTTTCAGGTGGGATTCCTGGAGGACGACTCATTAGTTGTTGTTTTCCTTTCTACAGCTGTACTAGCTTTACAGTTTTTGTACTTTACTGTTGGGCTTGTATTTCCGGTTCCTTTCCTTTCAGAACATACTTTTGTATGCAGTTTTACTTAGTGTTTACTTTCAGTTGCATACTCTGCTACTTGTGTTCAGGTTGTGTGTGTGTTATAGGTTAAAAGGCAATGCCTTCCCTTTTATAGGGATTATGCCTTTGGTGCTAGTTACCAGCCCCTGGACTATGGAAGGTGAGCTTGGGGTAGTCGTGGCATGGGCCCCGAGGACGGGTCGTGACAAATTGGTATTAGAGGAGTCAATTCTATCACAGAACATGGACTCTGATTCTTTTAACAGTAATAGTTTTAAGTGTTTTTGGTGTGGTTATTAGTTTAGGGAAACCGATGTTGGTGCGGTGGCCGACGTATCCATACACTAGGACTCTGACTTCTGATCTCCGACCCAGTGCACGAAAACACCGATTACGTGTGTGTTTCCTTTGAAAAGTTTTCTTTGTGATTAATTTTTGTCAGCTCACCAGTTATATTGCTTTAACCATGGCACACCTGTTTCTTTTCAGGATGGCCCCATGAAGGCAGCTAGTTAGGGTTCCGAGTTACGTACGAGATGGTAGCCCACCGAGCGACGAGGCCTTAGTGCAGGGACCCATCACAGTGGAGGTACCAGTGGTACCACTACTTGTTGGGCCACCGATACCACCAGCTTCAGCAGCATAGATTACATGCCACCTGAGTGCGTTTCACGAGTTCTAGTGCCAGTGGCCGCCCAGGTTCCGGGGAGAGACAGACCCACAGGCAGCTGAGGATTGGCTAGAG